>OU974082.1:3244616-3707116 GCA_918843875.1 Diadumene lineata
CGTCCAGTGCACTCAACTTGTACAGCACTACTCGATGCCCTAGATAGTTGGTTAAAAAAACATGGACGGTGGGGCACTGAGTGGAGCAGTATTTGTTGATCTTAAAAAGGCCTTTGACACTGTAGATCATGATATATTAGTTCGTAAGCTTGAATGCTACGGTGTCAAAGGCAACGCCCTTCAGTTACTCACATGTTATTTAAAAATTAGAACACAACAGTGCTATGTAAATGGTGTGGTATCTGAAGTGAATCATAAAAATACTGGAATTCCACAGGGATCTATTCTAGGTCCTCTGTTGTTCATAATCTACATAAACGACTTTCCAAGATGTTTAAGTTACTCGACGACTGGAATGTTTGCTGATGACACATACATAACAGTGTCCAGTAGACATATCCAGGAAGTTGAGGATTAGTTGAACTATGACTTGGACCATGTGAGCAACTGGCTAAAAGCTATCAAATTAACATGTAATGCTGAAAAAACAAATTACATAATTATAGGATCCAGACAAAACGTAGGAAAACAACATGATCTGAATCTAACCATAGAGGGAAATAATGTTAAAAGAAAAAAATGCACTAAGCTTCTTTGGGTGCAGATAGATGAAAATATGCTTTGGGATGACCAAATAGAGCATGTATACTCCAAACTATTGAATGGGCTACGTATGCTCTATAAAACACGAAACATGACGGGTGATATGGTCGGGGGTTGAAGATGAATTATCTGTGATCAAAAATTCATTATTTCTTGGCATTTTTTCTTCTTAATTCATTATTCATTTTCGAAAATTTTGCATAATTTACTATAATTCTTTTTTTCAAAATTCCATTGTTTTTTTGATTGTCACAGATAATTGATTGACATCCGTTCTGACTTGTAGGTGTTTTTATCCATCAGTTACACAAATATTGAGTGAACCACTGAATAAATAATTTTTATAACTCCATTTTTTATTAAGGTAATTCCGTAGTAATAGAACTAGCCATAGAATTTTGATAAAACTTTCTACAGTAAAATATTTTGAGTTTTTCATCAAAAACATGAAATAAAAAAATGGGGTCACCGTATTGGATTTCGCGAGAAAAATTTTTAAAGTATACCCACTTTTGTCAATTTAGCGTCTAACATTTGAAATTGGGCATCATACATAAAAGTATCTCTTGACTGAGCTTGGTCAATACAAAAAATGTGGAATTTACCTAAATGTGCTCCTTATACATTGGGCTACCGATGTAAAGCAAAAGATTTTCACTAAAATTCAACAGCGAAGAGAAATAAAGCAAAAATTAACAAAATGTTCGAATTTGTACAGGCCTCATTAACGCTTTGAACGAAACACGTTTCGAAATATCGAAAAATCTAGCCATAGAATTTTGTCATCGATCACATATGTTTTAAAAAACATGATTTCAAATGATATTATGAAATAAAAAAGATAGGTGCCCGTATTGGTTTGCGAGATATTTTGAAAAATATCCTCAAAATTCAATAATATCAAGGCTTTTCCGAGTATGGACTGGGGCGAGTTTGAAGAAATTCGTAATTTTTCGCTTGAAAATGTGAAAACTGTTCGTATTTTTACGTTAAAATGTTTCTCAGACATAACTCTGTATCTATTGATGATAAGAAATGTAAAACTCTAAAATTCGAAATATGCGCAGAACTGTGCGCAGTGCAAAACTACGGAATTACCTTAAGTAGGGAGGGACGATGGTTTTTAGGTTATTATGGTTGAAAATTTGTCTGGACACCCTAATTCTCTCCAATTTTTTGGGGGGGTGACCCACCACCTTTATATTTAATTCAACATGACGTGAACTGATGTCTTACTTTCAGTTACACCTTTTAGTCATGAGTGTAATTTCACCTTTTAGTCCAAGTGTAATTTCACGCAGATGTTCTCCTAAGGTAACTAAAATAATTGTTTTTTTTTAATCTAGTTAGTTAAAAATTACAATTTGTATGCTAAATGAGTTTCATTTCAATATGTAGTAGACAGATATACAACTAGCGATTTCTGTCGAAAGTGGAATGCTGCGAGTATTCTAAAAATGTTCTGAAACTTTTATCAAGTCTATCAAGTCTAAAGCGCCTTGAGCATAGGATAAGTGCGCTATAGAAATAAAGTTTATTATTATGTTTTATTTATTATTATGTTAGAATAATCAAACTGATCGCAGTACTTTAAAATATTTTCGAGAACAGCCACTAACGGGCCACTAATAACGTCAATAATCTCTTTTTAATTTAAAAATGTGAAAAATCGTTAAGAACGTTTAGATTTTACTGGAAAAGGGTAAAAAAAGGGTGTGAAGGAAATTTGAACATGCAAGAAAGGATTAATAAAAAAAGTTTGTAAAACTACCAACATATAGCGCCAAATCTTGAATAACTTAGTTTGCTTTAGCCCGTGCTTACTAGCAGGCGCAATGAGCTACAATGAGGTACAACCTTATCTAAAATGATCTACAATTACAAAAGAATCAATCTACATCTAGAAAAGATTGATGATGTGGAAACAATAAAATATTTGGTTTACTTTGATCCAAAATTATGTACTTTCGATCAATACAGCACGGAGCCCTTGAATGGCTTTCCAGCGCTCTTAAGCCTGGTTTCCATATAATCGCCACAATCGCCACGATCGCTGAACTCGATCGCCACGATCGCTGAGATAGAATTCGAGCGATCCCAGCGATCGAGATCGCCACAGTCGCCACGCCACGATCGCTCAGATCGCTGAACTAGTGGTTTCCATATAATCGCTGCGATCGCTCGTCACTTTTTCCGGCGATTGTGGCGATCGTAGCGATTATATGGAAACCAGGCTTTAGCTTTGGACTATCATGTCTTACTTTCAGTTACTCCTTTTAATCATGTAATTCAAATAGCTCCAAGGTGCAATTGATGTTCTCCCAAGATAACTAAATTAATTTTTTTTAATCTAGTGAGTTAAAAATTACAATTTGCATGCTAAATGAGTTCCATTTCAATATGTAGTAGACAGATATATAGCGATTTCTGTCGAAAGTGGAATGCTGCGAGAATCAATTTATTATCATTAGTGATGTTTGTACAAACCTGTGAAACAAAGTGTAATAAATCGTACCTATTCAAATATTGGCAATAGAATACCAAAGAGGAAGGGTGTTATAAGTGTATTTCATAGGTTTTTGCAAATATAAGTCAGTTAACCCGTGAAATAAAAATTAATTGTTTGAATACCAATATCATAGTCAGGGACAAAATGAAACAATCAACAGACCAAAACGGTCGATTACTTTTTAAAATTCACTAATTATGCATGAAATAACTACAATAAAGTCATCTTTATCAGCTGATACAGACTGGCTGATTCAGAACTGAGCTTGCAAGTGAAAACTCTTGTTTCAAGCATCATACCATGATACATTTGTCTAAATACTATTGCATTGATTCAAATGCGTAAATTTGTCCACGGCGAAATATCGTACAAATTGGTGCATAAGATAGCTAAAAGACTCATAAAAGCATATTGTCTACCTTTAGAAATATTGCTAAAACGAGTATTACCCTGATGAATATTTCCATGAGCGAAAAAAGTAGTATTAAACATAAATGTTCATACATAGCTGCAAAAGACACTCGGTTTGCAAGGACTTTCAAAATTTGAAGCAGTCCAATGGTTTGCTTCATGATCGCTAGTTAATTCATCAATTTTCCTTTTTTTTTTTTTTTTTTTTTTTTTGCTGCTGGGCATAAAATGATAATGATAAATCATAATGGGCGTACCGTATACAAGGCGGCAAAATTTAGCAATATACTGAAATCGATGAACTGAACAGTATTTGTGAATTATTAGAAGTACATTTTGTGACTTTTATGCCTCGAGGAATGACATCAGCTTTCTCCTCTGCAGGTTCCCATTTTATTCGTTTTCAGCACCAAATTAAATGAATTCGAAAAATAAAATTTGCCGGGGTACGAGATCTTATGTCAAGGTACCGATGAAGCAAACAATTGACCCCAAGTCAATAAGTTGTATATTTGTTTTTAATGTGACAGCAGCATGTCCTCCCCACCCCCCCCCCCCTCCCCCCTTGCATGCGCTTATTGTCTTACACAACAAGCTCGAGCAAAGGGCATGCAGAATTTAAGGCAGCGTTTACACGAAGCCGGCTATTTTTTTAGCTGGCTAAAAATATAGTCGTTTACATAGCGTTTTCGTATAAACGCTTATCGTTTTCGGTAGCTTGAAGAGCGTCTGTAAGCATTTTGGTGAATAAAAGTCTGAATAACTCTCTCATTATGACTGAACCAAAGTGATAACTTCAGCGTTTTCGAAAATTGCCGGCTAAAGCGTTTACACGAAAACGCATAGCCGTTGTTTTCGAAAATATCCACTCTGAGAGGCGTTTTCAAAAATAGCCGGCTAAGTAGCGTTTTCGTGTAAACGGTAGGCCTAAACGGATAAAAAAATGTGCGTTTACGAAAATAGCCGGCTTCGTGTAAACGCTGCCTAAAAGCGAAAAACCAAAAATCAACCGGGTGTTATTACTCGTGCCCAGGCCTCTGGCACGGGTATTAAAATGCAGAGAGTTTCTTTCTTTCTTTCTTTTTTTTTTTTTTTTTTCGCTGTTAGAAGTTTAAACAAGTTCAGACACGTTCCATCTGATTATATTAACTAACAAAAAAAGAAATTCCAATAGACGGACCACGGACTCGAACCTGGGACCTTGGCATATTTGTCAAACTGCGCCGTAGCCGATGTTGCCATCGCGCCATACACATTGTACATAAGATCCAATAAGCTATATATACGTAGTACAAGGTTCAAGTCTCCGAACGGCCAATCTTTTTTGGTTATTATTTTTTTTAACTTTTTTTTTATTCTAAAGTAATCTTTCTTTTGCAATTTTATCAGTTATTTTTTTAATAAACATTTTTTTAATAATTAAAACGAATGCTTCCATGTCTCATCAAAACAGCTAAATGATTAAAACGAATGCTTCCATGTCGCATCAAAACAGCTAAATAAAACTTAATTGAAGGAAAAACAATTGTTGAGAAGAATCATTAGAAGTGAACAAGATCAAAAAGTAGCAAAAAATCCATTGCGAAAGTGAGAATTTTCGAGCTTGTAGACGTATACATATCGAAGTTCGCTCACTCGACTTGAATAACGATTGTTTAGCGATGTGTATTAACAAAAGCGAAAAAAGACAAACATTTCAAAAGGAACTTTTGATATCTTACCCAAAGGAGACTATTTGGTCACTTTTCAAGTCTAAAAGGATCTCTTTTTTGGCTGAACTTTGCGAAATTGAGAGAAACATAACAAAGGGCAAACAACGAATAATACTTATGGGCTTCCTGTGTACTTCCCAGAGTGCTTTGCTAGCCGTCAAACTCCACGAGGTATTATAAAAGCTTAAAGGCAAGTTCGAGATGTCGCAAAGAAACCGTATTCCATATTTTGTACCGTTTTGTTTCTTGTTGTTGTTGTTGTTTTTTTTTGTTGTTGTTGTTGTTTTTTTCGGTTTTTTAAGTACCTCCGTTCTTGGGCGCGAGTAAACCTTGAATTCAGAGTCTAGTTTTATATGTATAAAATGAAATATAAACATACATATTATATACGAGGTTTAATGTATTATTCTTTTATCATTTCGTCGTCATTCATTATTCCTAAAGTATTTTTGGCAATAATTCATTATTCCAAGAAAATTCAGGTCCGTTATTCATTATTCATTATTCACCTTCAACCCCCGAACATGGAGACATTACTGGCTGTTTATAACTCTTTAGTGCTCCCATACTTTGACTATTGTAGTATTGTTTGGTTTAATTGTTCAAAGATACGTATGGATACATTACAAAAATTACCCATCTCATACTCAGAGCCCGCGTTTTTCCTCGCCAGCAGCGGATAACAAGGGCTCTGACATAATCCAATTTTTGTTAAAATTTGATTGGTCATTCAATTTTGACAACCACGCAAGCTCGAACAACCGGAAACACAAATAAACTCAAGCTAGATATTTGTGACCATTTTTAGCAGTAGAAAATATATAAAATATGATAAAAAATTAAAGCTGTGCTTGTGTATCGCAATTTCTTTACCTTCCTAGAGAATTTCAGCCAATTTGAAGCAATAGTTAGTAATGTTTCGGCCTTCGTCACACAAGGCTGCCAACGGCCGACAGAATTTCTCTTCTAACTCGTCGAAAATCACAAATTAACCTAAAACCACTCCGGGTTATGTTTACTCAATAAATAATCATTACAATCTATGAATTTTTTTTTCAAAACTTCCACAATATCACTAGGAAAAATCCAATTTCATTGACGATATCGCCGTATGTTGATCGATGTTGGATATCGATTCCATCAGAATTTCAACGGATTTTAGTTTTAAATATCAGCTCTGACATAATCTCGATTCCCCATTGGTCGGTTTGTAAAGGCGCATGCACAGCCGGAAGTCCAAGATATCTTGGACTTTTCAGTGGATTATGCCAGAGTCCTTGTTTCAAGCCGCTGGCCGAAGTAACGAGGACTCAGGGTACGAGATTGAAAAATTACAGAATAGAGCAGCACGAGTTATAACCAGAGCAGACTACAATGTCAGATCGCATGAGCTATTAAAACAACTCAATTGGCCAAATTTAAATGAGAGGCAACAAATGCAGCTCCAAACCATGATGTTTAAGGTCTTCAACAAACAAGCACCAAACTATCTGCAAACACTATTTAGATTATCTTAAAACGTACATAATTATAATCTTAGAGGCAGCAAGTTTGACTTCCAGCCACCGTTACCCAACACAAATTTCCTGAAACGAACGTTTTCCTATCGAGGAGCGTTGGCTTGGAATGCACTCCCAAATAAAATAAGGGAAAGTCAGACCATGAACATTTTAAAGTCTAAACAAATAGCACTAGCTTTTGACAACTCTTTTTGATAACAATGATTATATATATAAGTTTCAACATAATTTTTTTGGCATATGAATTAGTAACATTTATATTTATAGTTATAATGTAGTTTTTATTATCAATGTATGTATATAGTGTAGTTAGATTATTTTAGCACGGCATATCTGAAAATCAGTTATCCTGAGATTTTTAACCGTGGGTAAATAAAGTTAATTGAATTGAATTGAATTACTTACTGAAATATCAATTCTGATTGGCTTAAATCTGGAATATTCCTGTCACACAATCTCTTTCAAAAGTAGAGATTTAAATGGTAAAGTACATATTTAAATGGCACAGTGTTCACTGTATATTGGAAGAATATTAAATTAACCTGTTGGCTTTCCCACAACTTTTTAGCTAAACATAAAGATTGGTTTTTGTGTTATGAAAATTTTAAAAGGCTAAATTTAGCAGAGAATGTACAGATAATTAGCGCTTTTACCACACTTAAAGTTTCAAATTAATATTCCACTGATTTTTGTTGATAGAAAGTCATAGCATTTGAGCATAAAGCTTAAATCGACCAAACACAACGTGCGCTGAAAACAAGAGCAAAAGAACATAAAAAAAGCCGTGTTTAATCTAGACAGCATCTCCCTACTGGCAGAACATTGTGTTCGACACAACCATAATTTTGATTTTGACAACACTACAATACTTGATTACACCAAGAACTGGAACAAAAGACTTCTTCTTGAAGCGTGGTATTCAAAAGGCGATAAAAACTCCATCAATGAACATATACATCTCCCGAGAGTATATGAAAAACTTTTAAGTTGTATGTAAAAATCTATATAACTTTGATGTTAGTTAAATTAACAAAAACACCTTATTCAATCTCTAAGTTAATCATGATATCACAGGCAATCTTCTTGTCCGTCTTTTTAAAATGGCGGTTCATTGGTGTTCGGGCCCATGAGTTAGCTAAATAATTACGACGATGGTTTCTGATGGTTTCTGAGCTAACTAATTTTATTTTCACTATATACCCTTTTTATATCCTTTTAAAACAATGGGCTACTTAAGTAGTGTTTTCTTAACAATCCGACCGTAACGGGTCTGTACACACTCCCCCTTCAATGGCGAAGAGCCATTATTATTAACAATGTTATTTGATCTAGAGTTTCCGTTTTGGTTTTTCTTGTTACAAACTTGGGTGGAACTTGGTAGACAATCTTTTGGCTGTTCTTGCGGTTTTGAAGTTTGGGGAACTTGGTTGGAACTTGGTTGGCACTCTTGTGGCTGATCTTGCGGCTTGGAAGTTTGGGGAACTTGGTTGGAACTTGGTTGGCGATCTTGTGGCTGATCTTGCTGCTTTTCTGTTTGAGCTCGACGTGGACTAAGTTGCGCTGATTCTCTGAACTCTTCAAGCAGATGAAGGCGTTGGACTGGTCTGTTCACCTGTCCTTCTTTGGTCTGTAATCGTACAGTTCGTATAAGACCGTCTGCGCCAGGGTAAGTTTGGGTAACTTTTCCCAGCCTCCATCTTCCTCTAGATATATTGTCGTCTGTGATGAGTACGACATCATTTTCTTTCAGGGGGGTCATCTCTTGAGTCCTCTTTTGACGTAGAGTGAGACTCGGCAAGTACTCGCGCATCCAACGTGCCCAAAAGTGGTTCTGTAACTCTTGTTGATAGTAGTAGCGTTCGTTCAATGAGACATGCCGTGGTGACACGTCTGGTACACTGGACAGATCTCTGCCTATAGCAAGCAAATCAGGAGTAATTACTTTTCTTTGTACGTTCTTTAACAGGGTGACTTCTGCATCTTTGATTTCATCTGCGGTTAAGTATCCGAGTTTTGATTGCTTTCGTAATCTTGTCCACTTTAGCATCCAAGCTACGACACGTACTAACTTCTGCCAGCTTTCATAGCGCTCTTTTAGAGAGAAGACTTCCATATTTGTCATTGCAATGGCTGTTTTCCGTTTCTATGCGAAGTATTCTGTCATCTCTGGTTCCGGTAAATCATCCGGCTTTGGAACTGTAAGTACTATACTTGGCCAGTTATGAGATGCCAACGACAACCATTCGGGACCATTCCACCATGTATCGTTATCAATTAAACTTGTGAGTGATTGTCCACGTGTCAGCAAGTCTGCCGGATTACACACTCCGGGACAGAAGTACCACTGTGAGGGTGGGACGTTTTCATGAATTTCTTGCACACGATTAGCTACAAAGACCTTCCATTTCTGACTTGGCTGACGAATCCATGCGATAACAACTTGTGAGTCGGTCCAACATCTGACTTGATTAACGACAGTAGTAATTGACGTGAGTATCAACTTGATGATCCTTGAAAGGATTACTGCTCCAAGCAGCTCTAGTCTTGGTAGTGTAACTTGTTTTGTTGGTGCGACTTTGCTCTTTGACAGCATAACATGTGTCTGTACTTCACCATTGACATCTTTAAATCTACCATAGACAACGGCACCATAAGCCTTTGTACTTGCATCGCAAAATCCATGCAGCTCTACTTCAGTGACGTCATCAAGCATGGCAAACGGGCAGCGAGGTACTTGCAGATCTTTGAGATACTTCAATTCTTCTTTCCACGCTTTCCACTTAGTTTTGGTTTCTTTATCGAGGGACTCATCCCACTGGATACCTTTCGACCATAGGTCTTGAAACATAATCTTCGTTCTTATTGTAAAAGGACCAATCAATCCTAACGGATCAAACAGCTTCGATGCGGTGCTGATAAGACTTCTTTTAGTTTCATCGTCTTGAGATAGAAGTAGTGTTTCACCTTGGTTGAACTTAAACGTGTCTTCTCTAGTATTCCAGGAAATACCAAGCACCTTCAATGGCTCGTCTTTGCTGTTAACTTGTACTAGTGTAGCTGTTCCTCTTAAGTCAGAGTCAATAACCTCGTGTAGTGCCTTTGAATTGGTATACCATTTTACAAGTTCAAATCCGCCACTCTTCATTAAAGAATACAAGTCTTTGTGGAGTGCATAGGCGCTGTCAACATCATTGGTGCCACTTAGAAGATCATCTACGTACATGTTGTTCTGTATTTCTTTTGCTGCTGTTGGATATGTGTCTGAGTTGGCTTTACTGTGATGCTGTACGGTTGAGATGGCTTGAAATGGACTACTCACCACTCCAAAGGTTACTCTTGTCATACAATAAACTTTTGGATCACCTCTAGGATCCTCTCTCCACAGGAAACGATGGCAGTTTTGATCTTTCAAGGCTAATTTGATCTGCAAAAACATCCTCTTGATATCGGCCATCATTGCTATTCTGTTGAGTCGAAAACGTAGTAGTATGGACAGTAAGTTAGGTTGCAGTGCAGGACCAGGCAACAAACAGTCGTTTAATGAAACACCGTCTTGATTTCTTGCTGATGCATCAAAGACCACTCTGCACTTTGTAGTTGTTTTATTTTCACGGATGACGGGATGATGCGGTAAGTAGAATACTGGCTGTTTCTTCTCATCTTCTGAGTTGACTTCTCGGGCGTGTCCATCTTTGAGATACTGTCCCATAGCTTCTTTGTACATCCTATCTTTACTTAAATCTTTGCTTAGCGACTCTTCGACCTTGACCATTCTTCTTAAAGCTTGTTGATAGTTTGACGTCAATTTTGGGCTATCAGTACGCCAAGGCAATCCAACTTCATAACGTTCACCGTCATATGAAATCGTAGAATGGAATTGTTGCAATGCATGCTTCTCTTCTCCGCTGATTTCTTTGTTGTCGTGGCATTCAGTTATACCAATCGACTCTAGCTCCCAGAATCTCTTTAGATTCTTGTTAACTTCTTTGTACATATCTTCTTCTATTTTGACGACAGCAAAGTTGGTTATGGACTTGTGGGACGTTTCACTGTGTAGTTTTCCGTCGACGAAACCTGATAACAACCATCCAAAAATGGAGTTAACTGCAAATGGTGTAGAAGCAGGGCCCTTTCTGACTCCATTCAACATAACTTGTCCCCATTGATCAGCTCCAATCAATACGTCTATTGATGAGGCATCTCGAGGAAATTCGTCTGCTAAGTTTAGTCCTTTCAGATGCTTGTATCGGCTGACGTCAACTTGTACCGCGTCAAAGGGTGCGCAAACGGTATTTACAGACCACGCAGAGAGTTCGATACGTCTTTTGTCGTTAGTGCGGCTTGACACTTGAAAACTGACATTCTTCACTTTAGTAGTCTTTTCTTGTCCTCCGTGCATGTAGATCGTCATTTTTGTAGATGGTCCATTGGTCTTCAGGTTTAATGCTTGTGCAACTTCGGTTCTGATATAGGAATGATCACTTCCAGAGTCTATTAACATTCGTACGTCGACTTCCTTTCCGTTGGCATGCAGTTTGGCTAGTGCTGTAGGCAGCAGTCTTTCTTGACTATCTACGTTGGCAACAACAGTAGTCTGTAAACCTGTATGTGCGGTGACATTATCTGACTTGACCTGCTTCTCTGTGGTATCTGGAAGTACTCGATGTAGTAAAACGTGATGTTTTTTACCGCAACCTTCTATCAGACAACCGGGTCTTTTACAGGTAGAACTGTTGTGATTTGGACCAGTATGTAGCAGACAGTTGAAGCAAAGCTTCTTTTCTTTTATAATCTGCAACCTCTCTTCTACAGACTTTCTTTGCGTCGTGTAGCAATTGGATGAATCGTGTTGTTTTCCGCAGAATGCACATTCGATAGTTCTCTTTGTTCTGTTTAAACTTTGGACTTCTTCCCTCTCCGAGTTAGTCGTCAGTGATATTGCTGAGGAACTTGCAGCTCTGTCAGTATGGAAATAACCTCTGGTGACGTTTCTTCACAGTAAATTCGATTGGGCTGATTTAGCCCTAAAAATTGGGCCAAAACTTTGACCCTGAGACGGCACCTTTAAAATAGGGCCATTTTGGCACCTCTCGTTAGTGCTGATATTTTGGACCTCAAATAGGAGCTATTTTGGCTCTTTTAAAAGGGCGGAAATTTGACCCTAAAACAGCCCCATATTTTAAGTGCTGTTTTGGCCCTAGAGTAATTGGCCCTATTATTGGTGCTATTTTGACTCTATTTTAAGGGCTAAAAGTTTACCATAAAACAGCCCCATATTGCTAGTGCTGTTTTGGCCCTACAGTAATTGGCCCTATTATTGGTTCTATTTTGACTCTATTTTAAGGGCTAAAAGTTTACCATAAAACAGCCCCATATTGCTAGTGCTGTTTTGGCCCTACAGTAATTGGCCCTACTATTGGTGCTATTTTGACTCTATTTTAAGGGCTAAAAGTTTACCATGAAACAGCCCAATATTGCCAGTGCTGTTTTGCCCTCGTCTTGGGGCTATTTCAGCTTCTTTAGGGGTTGACATTTTATCCTGAAACAGCCACGTATTGAAGGTACTGACTTGGCCCTTTAGGAGCTGGACCTAGCGTCGGTGATATTTTGACTGTACTTCTTTAAGGACTAAAATTTATAAATGCATGGTGCTGTTTTACCTCTTGGCGATTAGCTTAGCAAAGGGGACTAAGGATCCTTTACAATAGTCCCTCCATATAATCTTCAAAGAACACAATTAATTAACAAAAGAGAAGAAAACAGTAACAACTGTACTTTGTCAAATGTTAATTTAATAATCTAAAAAAATCATTCATATAAGGCTTTACACATGATTCAAGTTTGCTAAGATACTTAAAGATGTATTGACGGTAGCTTCATGGACGAATTGCCCATAAGTGTCATCTCAAAAAAAAGGAAGGCATTTTTGACATTTTTAAATTCAAAGTTAAATTTGTAAAAGGTAGCAAACAATACCACAAGGGCATCAGCTATTTTACATGTGCTTATGTTGCACAAAATAACACCCTCCCCCACCACATACATTAAGTCATCATTAAACAGACTACCCGGGATCACCATCACTGGCTGCTTGATGGATTTCACAATGTAATCCAAAGATTCCCCGTTCTGTGAAAAAAAGAAAATGTCTTTTGTTCATTTTTCTAAACTATCAATGCTTTATTTTAGTTTAGAAAAATTAAGTGTTTTGAAAACCGTTTTCTGTTGTTTCTGCCTTTGTTTCCTGTATTTTCGCTGCAGTTTTTTCCTAGAGATTTTGTGATCTTTATCCTGGAAAATGAGGAGATACTTATATTACCTTATGCTCACGGATAAAGTTCCATACCATATGCACTCATTCACACACAACAAATGTGCTCCTGACGCTATGAAAATAGCTTCAATCACATTGGGTGTGACACCAAGTGGAATGGTAAACCTTTATTCTCAGTGAGCCACCAAGGTAATATGAAGTAAAAACCCTCTTACCTTAACTACACATTTAGAAATTTATAAAGGAAACCGAGAAACCTATTGAATACTAGAAATACCTTAGGAAAGAGATTATTGAGTCGGAAATTTTTTCCCATTCATCAGATAAGGAACCGTGTTTCAAACAAATCACATTTGCTTCAAATACAACGAAAACAATGTCCTCAATCTAGCGGGAAGTGACTCTAAATTTTAACATCGAAAACAATAATTTGAATCTAATGAAATAATCTAGAATTTTAAATATTCACATTCTTTTAAGCTCAAGTTTTTTTAGCTAATTATATGTATAATTTTTACTAACCTGGTAGCAGGGAGAGGAGCTGTTGGAAGACTCGGTGGAGATGTTCAAGCTAGTGCTCGAAACGTTGACGTTCAGGCTACTACTTGTATTCGTGTCTGATTGTGTGGACGTTTCCCGGGGACGTTTGGGGAATACTTGAGGCCAAACATCCCTCGTCAAATGTGATAAGACGAGTTTGAGTCGTCATCATCATCTTCAGAGTCATCAGACTCAATAGCGCGTGCGGTTCGTTTTTTCAAAGCCGGCTGTTCTTGGGGCTCTTCGAGGCTCTAAAACATAAAACATACCAATCATTTATCAAAGGTTAAGTGAACAATTTCCCGCCATTCTCCCCACGTGACTTTCCCGCCATTCTCCCCACGTGACCAATGTCGTTGAAATAAACGTGTGCTTTGCACAATATGATATAAATCTCCATTTAAGAATTGCCTTACATTTGTGAACTTGCAAAATGAAAATTCTATGAATATTTTCAATATGTTATTATTGTCATTATACTGAAAATTTTGAAATATGCCGTTTACATACCTTGCCTGTTATTTCTTGCCATGCGTTTATGGCCGTCCGTTTATGCCTGAGAGGCTTAAACATATCTACGAAATCGATTCGAGTGAGTGAAAGGAACAAGCTTCCATAGACTTCGCCATCTACAAGAAACAAACATAATAATCATTTTAAAAACTACTTATCTTGTTATGAGTATGGTGTTTGATTTCAACTCACCGTTAAGATATTAATGATCGCGTCATGCAGACCTTGGTTTTTCAGCAGATCAGTTAATTCACCGACGGAAGGTTTCCTCAAATCAATCTCCATGTTCAACGAGAATTTTCGAGAAAAGTTTAACCGACGAATCTAAAGCGGCAGTCTTACTCAAAGCGTGGTTTGAAGACAAATAGTGCTGTCACAATGGTCACTGCTACATGTACCTCCCAACTGTCTTTGACATGTCAATCAATCAGCTGTCAGACTCCACTGTTGTTCACGTCCCTACTAGCATTTCTGCATTTTCGCTATGTTTCAAACTTTCTCATTGCTATTTGTTACTTTTAAATTAAACTCGACTTTTCCTTGTTCATCCCGCTAAGGCGACAAAAAGTAAATGTAGTTACTTTCTCATTTACTGGCCTCTACTGACTCGCTGCATGGTATCGTTTCCATAGTGTTTAACAGGATGTGATTGTAATATGTTGACCTTTGAGCCTAAGTTCATTAAAAAAATGGTCATTTGTAATCTCTAACATGTAAGTGTCAGGTATCATGTAAATTAAAATAGCTCAGTTTTTCTATGCCCTAGAAAACGCGACCAATCAGATTGCTTTGTTAGACTAATCCCGGAAATTACATGTAGCGAGCGCTAAGTTGAGCTGAACAACTAACGTAACTTTTAATAATACTTGTTTTTTTTACCACGGTGAAATGGTTTGTTTTTAGCCGCTGTTACCATCTGTAGAACGTGTATATTTTGAAGTAAATTGTTTGCCGACACTTATGAATTTTCAAGTGTCTATCGTACATATCTAATACAGAAATTAATTCAACCTGAAGTTGTAATTGTCTCACAAAAATCTTTGCAGTACTTTTTACCACTTCATTTGGTGAAACCCTTTGGGGAAAATGAAGCGGTTTTTCATATATTACCCAAATTTGACATATATAAACTAAACAATAACTGATCTTCCAAAAACTGTTTGTTCTATCAAAAAAAATTATTTAATATAAGTTTTGATAAACCGTAAATTATTGTTGAAAATTAATTTTGATAATTAATACTATATGAGAGCTAGAGTCTTTTCAGTAAAGCTCATGATCTTGGTTATTTGTTAACTATTTGATACAATATAAAGAAAGAGGGTAATAAACTTGGGAAACAATATTTCTCTAGTAATGTAATGCCTAGTAAAATGCAGTAGCACCCTCCATTTTGGCTAATTTAAGGGTCCAAAATGTCTCCTTGAGTCTAAAGTAGCTCCTGCATCCATTTTGGAAATAACTTGGGCCAAAACAGTCACACAAGACAAAGGTTCGAAATGGCCCTTTGAGTCTGAAATAGCCCTATTTTTCCATTTTGGCTGTATTGGGGCCAAAACAATCCATTTTGGATTTAACTGGGACTAAAACAGCACTGGAACTCAAGGGTCCAGAATGGCTCCTTTAGTATAAATTAGCAGCACCCTCCGTTTTGGCTATGAAGAGGGCGAAAACAACCCCACAATTTAAGGGTCCAAAATGGCCCTTTGAGTCTGAAATAGCTCTATTTTTCTATTTTGGCTGTATTGGGGCCAAAACAATCCATTTTGGCTTTAACTGGGACTAAACCAGCACTAGAACGTAAGGGTCCAGAATGGCTCTTTTAGTCTAGATTAACTGCACCCTCCATTTTGGCTATAAGAGGGCTACAACAGCCCCACAATTTAAGGGTCCAAAATGGCCCTTTGAGTCTGAAATAGCCCTATTTTTCCATTTTGGCTGTATTTGGGCCAAAACAGTCCCACTAGTGAAAGGTCCAAAATGGTAAAAATAGGGCTGAATTGGCTCTTTTTGCTATTTTGGCTCTTCTTGGGGCTAAAATAGCACTATCGAGAAAAAGCCAAAACAGCTCCATGGGGCTAAAACAGCCCAATCAAATTTACTGTGTTCTTTCATCAGTTGCACGTGGTTTAGCGTTTGCTACTTCAGAGGCTTCTTCGGACATCACGTGGGCTCGCAGAAAGTTGAAGAAATACTCTACGGTTACTTTGTTGTCATCTTCCTCACTCTCAAGTTTTGAAAGCTCGTACTCCCACTTTCGCCGAACTGGCATTGGTAATTTGGATTGTAGTATAGGAACAATTATGCAGTGACAATACTTCAGATTGGGTTCGTGCGCTTCTAAGGTGTGGTAGCGGTTGATCATGATGTCATGTAAGTATCTCAGTGAGCTTGCGTTGACTTTCTCTTTCTTCTCGATGCTTAGTAGAGAGTCCACTAAGTGTTCAATTACGATGCGCTTTCTTCCATATCTCTTCTGCAAAACTTCGACAGCTCGTGCGTAGTTTGCACTGGTGACTTCAATGTATTCAATAGCTCGCTTCGCTGCACCGCTTACATACATCAATAGATAATTAAATCGTTCCCTATCCCCAAGGGCATTGTTCTCGTGAATGCAGGCTTTAAATTGATCCCACCAAGGAACCCACTCCAAAATATCACCATTAAATACGGGTAGTGTAAACTTAGGTAAACGTAGATGGCTAACTCCAGAACAAAATTTATGTGAATTAGGAATGTCAGATTTACTTTCCCTTTGACCATCTTTATCTTGCTTCAAATCAATGTAGTTCTCTGCCTTACGTGACATGTGTAAAATATCCTGTTGTAATTTAGTCCACATTCGAATTTCATTGTCAACTTCAGAATCATCGGGTATAAGTGAAATAATTTCTTGAATAATATTACTGTAATTTGTTTCTAAGTCATTCAGGCGACGCAATGTACTTTGCATTTCAATACTTGCATCGGGAAGTGTTTGTAATTGTTCGATTTCACCAAATATCATTTCAATACTTGTGCCAAACAACTTCATTTTTCGCTTTAACTTTAAAATTGCATCAGCTAGTGAATTTTCTTCAATTTCTTTAAATTCTTCGCTTAAATTTAATACATCAGTATGAGTATTTTGAGCATTTGCTCCAATAAATAGCATTAATTGTTTATTAAGCTTGTCGAAATGCGTTGATAACTTCTCGTCTATCAGACCGCTAACTAATTCTTCGTCTAATTGTGCTGAGTGTGTCGAAACTGACGTTAAAATTGGTGATTTCGAGAATGATGTCGCCAATGTTGGTGTTTTTGGCTTACCTCTGCGAAATGTGTACAATCTGTGGATCAGTTCTTGCTTGTTGCCACGTGTTGATAAGCCATTCGCTTCTAATTCATTCTGTAGGTCGGCAATCGTCATTGAAGAAATAGTTTCTTTCGTCGCCATGCTTTACTTTGGTTTTATTCTTCGTACTAGTACAAACTTGACTTACTTAAATAAGATTTATCCCATCTTAACTTGAGGCGGATTAACTTGACTTGACTGAATTTCACTTTACTTGAGTTAATTACTTCAACTTTACTTGAATACTTTGGGCGGTGGTTTATAACCTTGCTCTGCTACCAGTGTTCGGGCCCATGAGTTAGCTAAATAATTACGACGATGGTTTCTGATGGTTTCTGAGCTAACTAATTTTATTTTCACTATATACCCTTTTTATATCCTTTTAAAACAATGGGCTACTTAAGTAGTGTTTTCTTAACAATCCGACCGTAACGGGTCTGTACAATTGGAAATACTCGAGTTCGAGTCCAACGCGCCGGGAGACTTAAAGGTCTTACAGAAAAAAAATCTGATTTTCCTCTCTCTTGATTTTTACACCATATTTATTTCTTACTATTTTTTGCTTTTTGTTTTTCAATAAATTGAATTTTTTCATTCACGTTTTGTATTTTTTCCCTCAATTGCAAGTTCTTCCGGCAGTAACAATATCTGAGTTACGGGCCTTTTGTGCGCTTCCCCGGGCGCTTCATTCATCAATCTGGCTCGTTCAAGTTGTTTTTGCAGTTTATTTACGGCGATAGGTAAATCAAACCATGATAATACCCCTCCCATTCGTAAGAGAGCTCTTTTAGGAGCTAAAGACGAAGAGACCAGCAATAATGTGGTCGGCCGTACTCCTTCCATTCGTGATTCATTTATTATCATCATATTCATAAATCCACACTATCCATAAACAGGACTCGAGTGTTATTTTGCCAAACAGTCCATAAATAGTCATGTATGCTCTTTATATTTGAATGTTGTAAAAAGTGAGAAAAATACAAATTAAGTCAAAATCTTATAAGAACTGATCGATTTAAAATTGAAGATTTATTTGTAATCAGGTTTCATAATGAAGTATAGTGATGTTGTCTCTGATTATTAAATAAGTTAAACAGACGTTTCGATTGCGATACTACAATCTTCCTCAGTGGATGGATATATGTAAATTAAACAGAACTTTATAACCAAAAAAAGCAAAGCACTCGTTATTTAATTTTCTAAGTGTTCGCACTTCTATTGGAAATAACCATGAAAATAACCAGAAATTATTCTCCTTGAATCTGTTTTAGGTCGGTTTTCGAATGTAGTTCTGGCAGCACATAGTTCATAGACACGGTCATATCTATCATATACAATTATCATTCCATAAAATCAACTCCATAGCAACTCCATAAGATTCTTATGCCGTAACCATAGTAACGATATAATATGACATGGGCGCTTGGAGATACGAAAATTGTCTTCTTGTGTTGAAAATATCTCCCTTGTTCGAATGTGTTCGATGCGCTCATTCGTGAGACATCTTTTCAACACTCGAAGATAAATTTCGTTTCTCCGCGCGCCCATGTTAGAATTCTCTATTTCTTTCCTAGATGGCTGGGCCCATGTTAGACAATGAGACTCGCAATACGTCCACTATCAACACCTTTCTCGTAATTAGCTCGCTATGCCAGGATTCTACACTAAATTGCGTGACTGTCACGTCAATCGTCTCAATTCTAGTAATCGCTGGTATCGTTCTAAACATCTTGGTCTGTTACGTCATGGTAAAAAGCAAGCGTTACAAGAAATCGATCAGCTGTTTCTTAATAACTCATTTGGCGATCATAGAAATAATCTACCGCCTAGCTGTCACGCCACCCTTAGTAATAACGTCACTTCCGTCACGCGCGAAACAAAGTTTGCTGGCATGTAAAGCCATGTTCTTTATCTCAACGTCGTGCCAAGCAGCTATTTTCGGAAGCTTAGTGGCTATCGCTGTCGATAGATACAGGAATGTTGTACACCCGATAGCCAATCTGAAACGTTCTAAGAATCCAATAAGAGCTGTTTTGATCGTATGGCTTTATGCAGTGACGTCATCAGCCATGTATCTCTACACTGCACAGCTAGTTCATTTGAAGGATTTGCCTGAAGGAAAACTATATGACAAGCACGTTGGTATGAAAACATGTGATATCAGACCTGATTATATAGGAGGGATCTCCGTGACAGTTGCCATGGTAATGACGTTCTTGGTTCCCTTGGTAACACTGGTGATAACTTACATGGGTATGTATCGGGGTTAGTCCAAAATACTTGGGTCATTGTCTGACAGCTGATATACATATATCTTATCAAGAGTGTATGAGCTTATCCCCCGTATCGGGCTTTACACTCATCAGGGCATCTTTTCATTCTATTTTTAAACTGAAGTTATTTCGGGAACGGAACTTGATTGGCCAGATTGCAGGAGGCGCGGTCGCCTCGAAAAAAAAACATCTAAAGACAAAAAATCGGAGATTGTTAACAAGTTTCTAAAGATAGCACGACGAGTAGAGCCCCTGATGGGGTCCGGGGATAAGCTCTCTTATATCATACTCTCTTGGTGTAGCTTGCTTTAAATATCCGTAAAAAGGAGCATTGTTGGGAAGAGGAAGAAAGTGCGTTCCGTCGGCTTCCTGGGAAGACTAGCTGAAGGAACTACCGACGTTAAATATAGTTAGACTTCCTTTCCTACATTATCATTATCATTATCATTAAATCGCTTTTTTCGCATTGCCGAATTACTCCAATGCCCAAATATGGTATAGGTACAATCCTTATAAGAAAATATGTGAGGCTAGGAACCGACAACATTCTTAAGGGAAAATGCTTGATATGAATACCACCACCAGGCCACATGCATGCACCAAGTCATCGCTCACTGAGAGATGACTTTGTTAGCAAAAAATATTACTGAAACGTTATTTCATTGATCCCACAGCAATATTCATCGCACTAAAACGACGTTGCCAAAGCGGACTAGTCCACAAAGCAGCAGCAAAGTCCAAATCCAAGGCAGCAAAAATGCTAATCATTGTGGTCAGCGGTTTCGTCATTTGCTGGGCACCAAACACGGCCATGGTTACCATTAGAGCGTACGGAGGCCTGGCCAACACGTCTAGTGACGTCCTTGCTAGTGTTTCCATAGTGACGAGTTTGTTAGTACTATGCAGCTCATTGGTCAATCCTGTGATCTATGTGTCTTATAGTTCAGGTTTCAAGCAAGATTTGCTTAAAATATGTGAATTTATGAAGAAAATTAAAATCGAAAACAGTACCAACTAGCTCATACATCCATAACAAAATAGCTCAAAATTCGTCTTCTTAAATTGTAGTATACTGTTTGGATACCTATTTTTAGCAAGATCATATCATACGTTTAATTTTCTTTTCTACACCATATGGAAACTATTTAGCAAGTATAAAAACCACTACTGAATAGTCCAGTTTCATGTTAATAATTGCTCAGGCTGAGCCTCGATAGTATGTGATATATTCTTTTGTACGAGGTACATCCCGTGGGAATGCACCAATCCAAAAACAACATAAATACCAATGGTTTTGTTTATTTACCTACAATTGAGGCTTAGCCTGAGCAATGAAGAACTTGAAACTAGTCTATTCATTGAATATCCATACAGTAAATTGAATGATCGTCACGGTTATGAAAGCTCAGGCTAAGCCTCGATAGTATGTGATATATTCTTTTGTAAGAGGCCCTGCATACAATGGGAATGCATGCACCAATCCGAAAACAATATAAATACCGATGGTTTTGGTTTTGTTTATTTACCGACAATTGAGGCTTAGCCTGAGCAATGAAGAACTTGAAACTGGTCTATTCATTGAATATTCATACAGTAAATTGAATGATCGTCACGGTTATGAAAGCTCAGGCTAAGCCTCAATAGTATGTGATATATTCTTTTGTAAGAGGCCCTGCATACAATGGGAATGCATGCACCAATCCGAAAACAATATAAATACCGATGGTTTTGGTTTTGTTTATTTACCGACAATTGATGCTTAGCCTGAGCAATGAAGAACTTGAAACTGGGCAATTCGTTAAATATTCTTTCAGAGGAAAACGTTTACCGCTTGCACGTGTTGAAATTTATGCACTCTCCTGGCATAATATAAATACTTGCCAATTATTTTTGACAACATGTTTAGATATGCTGTAAGTACAACACCAGAAATGCAAGCAAGCTAAATCTATATAAAACAAAACTAAAAACAGCCATTGGAAAGCAAGCCATCTGTTTCATGGCAATCGACCTTTGGTCAAACCTCCCCTTACAACTTCAAACAGCTAGCAAATTATCCCTAAAAAATCGAAAGAATTCCTACTGTCAAAACAGTTTTCTGACTAGGTGCATTTATTGTTATTACCTATTTAAAATAACAACCAATATTATACATTTGTTTTGTAAATTACTTTCTTGTAACATATGAATCTAACCTTAAAGAATACAACTAGCCAAACAAAGGCTGGGACCGGTTGCACGAAGCCTGAATAAAGTTATCCACTCCATAGATTTTCTTTAGATGATCCGCTGGATAGCGATTTATCCGGTGGATAGCGCTATTCAGGCTTCGTGCAACCGGCCCCAGAGGGCCAACTTGAAAAGGTCTCAGTTAATTTAGCCCTCAGTCTCAATGTCTTTCATTTTGCACAAACATAACCAAAGACAATTTTATATAAGAAAAAGACAAAATGTACTATATACTAAAACGTGTATACGTAATATAATGTATATATTGAGCGAATAAAATCTCTACTAATCTATTATAATATATTTCGTTTTTGTTTAGATTCTGCTGATTGGACAGCGAGCATTGTTGAATAAAGGATAAAATTTTTTATTTCATATAAAAAATGTAACTGTTAAGTTCTATTAATCATTAATAAAAGGCGAAATTAACTTGAAATTGAAAATAAATGTTAATATATTGCACAATAACAACTGGTGGTTTTCATATTGTGAAATGATTCATTTAGTTTGATTTAACCTTATCCAAAGATAACTTGCTTCTTTTATAAACCAAAAAAGTTATTCTCACCAAAATACCACTGGCTCTCTCAGATTCGAGCCAAAGAGCTTTCCTCTGGTACATTTTGTATTATACTTGAACAAAGAATCTGTTCCTTTCTTCTAACCGGTCTTTCAGTCTATTTCTCAATAATGTATACTTGCTGCATCCCCTCTGGCGACCATGATTCTTAGCGTTTAAACAATAGATTTGTTTTGATGTGACGTCATAATAAAATAAGGCAATTGTCTCCATTAAAATGATACAAATTTCAACCTGGAATCCAGGGTCCAGTTCATATTTGTTCTAGATGAATGAGATCAATATTTTTTTGGATATCGATCAAGTTATAGTAGTATATCATGCGTGAAATGAGCCAGTTTTACCGAATATGCATGAGGTTCTGTTGCCATGGTTACCGCGAACAGTGATTAAAGTAATTAAGATTGTGATTGACACAATATTTTAAAGAACACGCTGTTAAATAAACAATTTTAAAAACTCCGAATTTTCGCTGCAAAGAGTTAGTTGGGATGCTTCTTTGTTTTAAGTTACGCTTTACAATGCCTTTGAAGTTTGGGGCGGGCAACTCCTTTTTAGTGCCGTCTATCAGTCGAGATAAGAAAATAAGCTTGGGCAGTCTGCAGTTTGGCATTCTGTTGGCATGACCAGCCTAGCGTAGATTTTTGCTTATTATATTACAATTGTTCGTAGATGCAATAAGTTGGTGGTTTGATAAACTCGGTACTTATTGAGCTGATACCTTTTAGGGGTATGAATCATGTATTGCTACGCCTTTCTGGATAGAACTTTGGAACCTTTTAGGCGGCTAAAATTCCAACGAGCATAGACGACCTAATTCCGATCGGAGTCCCCCCCCCCCCCCCCCGGGATCTAACCGTTAACAATACCTATCAATTTTAGAGGTTTAGCGCGATTCCATAGGGAAGCACAAACTCACACAGTTATACATGCAGCGTCTAGTTGGTGAGTCACAAGAGCATGCAGACAAACAATATATAGGTATTATATGAAGAATACTAGAGCACTTAAAACTCACCTTTTTAAATTAGCTTATTCCTTGTAATTGATGTTCTAGACTGTTGTAATTAGTTATTTTGTGTTTTGGTCTTGACGACAGTTCATTTCGCTTAATTGAAATTATTTGTTTATTTAAAGTTATTTGATTGCGTCATGTTCAATACCATCGTCAAATGCAATATTAATGGTTTTAGATAATTGAAATGTTTTTTTTAGAATTTAATTAAAAAAAGAGAACACCAATCACTACTATGAATGTAATGAAGTACCAAATTTGCAGGTGGTGTGTTTCAGTTGCATAACTAAAGACTGCTTGTAGTCGCTTGGAGGCTGAGAAGCGTTCATTTTGCTATCCTGTATAACAGTTAGACTTGAAGATCAGAATATAGATAAATAGACGTATGATTATTGGAATAAGTGTTAACTATTGAATATTACATCAGTATGAACAGTAGGAACGAAGCATTTGGGGCTAAAAGCAGTAAACAGTTGGCAGAGGAAATCAAGGTAAGCAAACTGTTAAAAAACCGTAAGTACTTTACAACGAACAATTGTCGTTAAAGTAAGATAAGGGAAAGTCTGAGGATTGATAACACCATTAGTGACAATTCATTTGCGACAACTGCAATTCATTAGACAATTGAATGGTCGTTAAGTTGAAGCAATAAGTCAATGGTAGTACAGTGTTTTTTTTAAAGAAAGAAACTTGAGTACGGAAATGTCCGAAAGCTTATAAGAAAACAATTAGATTTCAAATTTAGGGATGACTTTAGTGCCTGACACAAACAACTTGTTTTTTTATGGACTGTGTTTGACGGTGCTTGCTATAGGACACCAAATGGCTCGCAAATCAGTAGACGATGACAGTTAGGGTTTAACCAGTATTTAACTGCGTTAGACTTTCTATGACAAGAACTGGGGTTAAATTTACGACAACTGCCTGAGTTAGTGTAAACTAATGGAAAACTGAGCACATGTATTATGCATCAGAGATTCAGAAATCTTTGGATAACAATTGTTGTGCTCGAAATGAAAAATGTTCAAACACTCAAACGCCAAAATGTGACGTCATCAGCCGCTTTGCGATGGTAAGGTGCAATATCAAAGACTTCAAGTACATTTGAACTCCTCAAACGAAAACTAATTCCCATAATCCTCTTTTGTTTGCTCACTTCTTATTTGATTGATGTCATTACCATTATTCTTTCCTAGATGGCTGCGTCCACATTCAGGCTACGCAATGAGACTGGCAATTCGACCGCTATTAACAAAAAAGAAGGCGAACTCGTTCTCGTAATAAACTCACTATGTCAGGATCCTACACTTAAGTGCTTGACTGTCACGTCAATCGTCTCAGTTCTAGTAATCGCTGGAATCGTTCTAAACATGCTGGTCTGTTACGTCATGGTGAAAAGCAAGCGTTACAAGAAATCGATCAGCTGTTTCTTAATAACTCACTTAGCGATCATTGAACTGATCTACCGCCTAGCTGTCACGCCACCCATAGTAATAACGTCACTTCCGTCACTCGCCACACAAAGTTTGCTGGCATGTAAAGCCATGTTCTTTATCTCAACGTCGTGCCAAGCAGCGATTTTTGGAAGCTTAGTGGCTATCGCTTTGGATAGATACAGAAATGTTGTACACCCGATAGCCAATCTGAAACGTTCTAAGAATCCAATGAGAGCTGTTTTGATCGTATGGATTTATGCAGTGATGTCATCAGCCATGTTTCTCTATACAGCACAGCAAGTTCATTTGAAGGATTTGCCTGAAGGAAACCTATATGACAAGCACGTTGATATGACAACATGTGATATCAGACCTGATTATATAGGAGGGATCTCCGTGACAGTTGCTATGGTAATGACGTTCTTGGTTCCCTTGGTAACACTGGTGATAGCTTACATGGGTATGTATAGATATCATCACCACCATTATCATCTTAAATCTTGTTATCTCCTACACTTTCGTCATTATCACTACAATAGTTGGAAATCACTGTCGTTTCCATGGGTTTGCAACGTTCTGTGAAGGCCTGTTCGCAAACGTCTTGAGTCTTTTCTCATAGGGGCCTTAAAACAACATTTTTTTTTAAAAAAAATGCCAATTCGAGACACTAAGACGTTTGGGAAGTGACGAATTTGCGAAAATACCGGATACTCGGTTAACATTATCACTCGGAACCTGGTCATATGCACCAAGCCATCCTTATTACCACCAATGGCAAAACCATTCCTGCATTTAAATGTCTTTTCATTGATCCTACAGCAATATTCATCGCACTAAAACGACGTTGCCAAAGCGGACTAGTCCACAAAGCAGCAGCAAAGTCCAAATCCAAGGCAGCAAAAATGCTAATCATTGTGGTCAGCGGTTTCGTCATTTGCTGGGCACCAAACATGGTCATGATGACCATTAGGGCGTACGGAGGCCTGGTCACCACGTCTAGTGACGTCCTTGCTAGTGTTTCCATAGTGACGAGTTTGTTAGTACTATCCAGCTCATTGGTCAATCCTGTGATCTATGTGTTTTATAGTTCTGGGTTCAAGCAAGATTTGCTTAAAATCTGTGAATTTAGGAAGAAAATTAAAACGGACTCATCAAAATCAAACACAGTACCTACTAGTTCATGCAGTAGCAAAGTAGCTGTTCAAAGTTTGTCTTTTTAAATTGTAGTATGCTTGTATAGTGTTTGAGTGCCTATTTTTACTTTTGTTAGATTGAATAAAGGATAAAAAATTACACTTATAAATATGAAAAATTCAACTGCTACAGTGAACTGAAATAATATAAATTGAATAATATAAATTGCACTTATAGATTTTGTAATATTATCATTTTAGAAGTAGATTATATTCTATAATCCAGTGACCAGCCTTGGAATAGTTTTAAGGTAATTCCGTATTTTTGCACTGCGCACAGTTCTGCACATATTTCGAATTTTAGAGTGTTACATTTCTTATCATCAATAATACAGAGCTATGTCTGAAAAACACTTTAAAGTAAAACTACGAACAGTTTTCACATTTTCCAGCGAAAAATTACCGGTTTCTTTACATTTGTCCCAGTCCATACTTGGTAAAACCTTGATTTTGATTGAATTTTGAGAATATTTCCAAAATATCTCGCAAACCAATACGGGCACCTATCTTATTTATTTCAAAATATCATGTGAAATCATGTTTTTTTTAACATATGTAATTGATGACAAAATTCTATGGCTAGATTTTTAGATTTTTCAAAAAGTGTTCCGTTCAAAGCATCGATGAGGCCAGTAAAAATTCAAACATTTTGCTAATTTTTGCTTTATCTCTTTTCGCTGTTAAGTTTTAGTTGAAATGTTTTGCTTTACATCGATACCATAATGTAAAAGGAGTAGCTTGAAGACATTTCAAACACTTGGTGTTGACCAAGCTCAGTAAAGAGACACTTTATTTATTTTCGAATGTTAGACGCTAAATTTACAAAAGTGGGTATACTTTTAAAATGTCTCTCTCCAAATCGGTGACCCCATTTTTTATTATTGATGAAAAAGTCAAAATGTTTTACTGTAAAAAAGTTTGATCACAATTCTATGGGTAGTTTTATTACTACGGAATTATCTTAACTAGTTGCACGCCCGGGGGTGGGGGGGGAGGGATGCTCCGGGGATAAATGATCGTTTTTCAAAAGGGCGTGGTTTCACAAGTTTTTTATCCCTAAAAGATACCAAAATCACGAGTTTCAGTGGCTTTCAACCCCTAAAAGATACCAAAAAGTGAGGCAAAGCATTGTGGTATTGGTAGTATTCTACATAATACAAATTGCTCATTGTTTATTCATTAGATTATTTGAAAGTTTAATAAATGAAAGGCGAAGTCAGTAACTTGAACATAACTGTTAATATATTGCACAACAACAACAGTTATTGGTGGCTTTCATATTGTGAAATAAATATTTTTAACAACTTATATATATATATATATATATATTAGAGCTCACGTTTCACAGTCACGCTAAGATCACCTTTGACCATATCTAAATAGTTAATTAGAAAGTTAAACGAGACTTACCTGTAAGTTGAAGTTTGGCTGGAATTGTATCTTATAAAGAGTAGTAACCGAGGACTGACATGAAGAACGAACAAAGCCTATCGGGAGTGACGTCACATGTCATCCCTTCAACACACACTCAGTTGATGACCATAAACAATAGTACAATAAAGAGAAAAAGTGAGAGGCATACATGGGAGGGTAAGGTGGGCATGCCAGTCCTCGGTTACTACTCTTTATAAGATAGAATTTCAGCCAAACTTCAACTTACAGGTAAGTCTCGTTTAACTTTCTAATTCTATCTCATAAACCGTAACCTCGAACTGACATGAAGTCTTCAAAGCATGGGAGGCAACTGAGTGTCAGAGACAATTACAAACAGCCATTTCAATTGCAGAGTTTTATTGACAATAAACAACTGGAAACTATAATGCTGGTAGTCTCAAATGTGCTTATTAATTATATGATCCTAATATTAGACTAATATAATAAAATCTAGCACTCTAAGGTTTCATCAACAACATGTTTGAAGTAAAACCTTTTAAAGGTCTTGGCACTGCTCCAGCCTGCCTTCTTGAGAATTTCATCTAACGGAATCGAGGCCCTAAAGGCTGCTGTGGAAGCAGCATGTCTAGTTGAATGGGGCTTGGAAATTGGCACATCAATACCTGCCCATTCCAAAACAGTCCTAATCCATCTGGACATGGTCTGTGCCCCCACAGGTTTATATGGTTTAATGGTAGATATGAACAAAACATTACTCTGTCGCAGCTCTCGCGTTCTTTCAATGTATTCCTTTAAACATAAAAAGGGTCAAATATCCGTGTCACGAGTATACTTAGATATTATAACTGGTGGAACAGGGTAATTGGGCCTGCTTTGCTTCACATGTTTGCTAAGAATGAAAATATATTCATCTTTGGATTTTTTCAGATAATCATTGCTAATTTCAAGTTGAAATAATGTTTGTTTTCTTTGAATGGTTACTAAAGCCAAAAGGGCAGCTAACTTGTAAGTAAGCTCTTTAAGAGACAAGCATCTATTAGGGGAAAATGTTTTCAACAATTGTAAAACTTGGTTGACATCCCAAATGCCATAATATTTGGGAGAAGGTGTTTTTTGCTCAAATGCTCCCTTAAGAAAACGACACACTACTGGGTGTTGACCTACAGGTGTTTTGTCGATCATAATAATGCAAGACAATGCTGACCGAGCAGCGTTTAAGGCAGAGTATGACAAACTAAGTAGTGTGTATAAGAACTCTAACACATCATTTAGACTAGGAGAAAATGGAGCAATTTGCCTTTGACTACAGAAACTAGTCCATTTTTTAATATAGACTGTGTATTGCTTCTGAGTGGCAGGTCCCCATGAGTTGACAAGCACATTGGTAATATGTGTTCAGAAAAGCCCTGCTTTTGGTAGTATTCCCTGATACTGGGCACGCCATCAGACTTAGGCGACCTTGCATGCTGTGTGTCTTGGGGCCTGATGGGTGTATTAACAGCAAAGAGGTCAACAGTGAGGCCGGGGAAGATCTCATAGAGCTTAGTAAAGACTTCTCTATTTAGCATCCATTCATCATCTAAATAGTGCTTTCTAGATAGTGAATCTGCTTCTATATTAGCCACCCCTGGTATATGCACAGCAGTTATCCATAGATCTCTCTCAACCCACCAATTCCATATTTTTCTGGCCACTACGTCACAAGCTCTGGACTTACAGCCACCCATAGTATTAACATATGTGACTGCCGTGGTATTGTCAATCTCAAATCTGACATGAGAACCACATATATCCTTACATAAGATAGTTAAACAAATAAATACAACATATAATTCTCTTACATTGATGTGGAGAGATCTTTGTTCCAGTGACCAGGCTCCATGTGACTGGAGGGATTCACTAGTGCTACATGAAATACCCCATCCACTATCACTGGTATCAATCTGAAAACTGTGTGAATGAGTAGGGTGCTGAATTTTACGATATGCATGCTTAACATTACTACACCACCATGCCAATTCCTTCCTCACAAGACAATAGCATGATTGCATCATAGTCACCTCCATTGACTGATAAGGCATAAATTTTATCTCTTTCTATATGGCGATAGTGCAACTTTCCAAAGTCCACCCCGGGTAAGGCCGATACAAGTTTGCCAATAACCTGAGCAACAAAGCGAACTAGGTAATGGTCTAAATCCTTTGAACAGAGAGCTGCTCATTGTCATTGTCATTGTCATTGTCATTGTCACTGCTATTTCTTCCTTCTTTTCCTGAGTCAAAGAAACAGTCATTGACACTGAAATCACAATAATACCTAAGAATGTCAATGACTGAGAAGGAACAAGCACAGACTTCTCAGGGTGGATATAAAAGATCAGACGTAGGAAAAGGCAAACTGCCTGTTCTAGGTTGGAAAGACAATCCTGGGAATCATTCCCTTGAATGAAAAAATCATCAATATATCCCACAATAGAGCATCCTTTCTGTCTCAAAAGGGCTAGTGGGGGTTCATCTTCGTCATTGTCGGACATATCTATCAGAGAACGAAATACATGTCAATATGACTTCTAAATTCAACATGGCGTCGCCATGTGGTTCTCTGTTGAATGCCTCTGCGAGGTCATTCGGGTGAAATTGTTTATGATATTTCATACAATGTGCCTCTAGCAGAGTACACTTCATTCTTAATTCTGTTATCCCGCAAAAAGAAACGAAAAACTTACCTCAAAGTACAAGAAAAAATCAAAAACAACACGGAGATATTGGCAAGACGTTCACTCCCGTCGATAGTCTTAGTTCAATGACCTGTGACGTCACTCTGATAGGCTTTGTTCGTTCTTCATGTCAGTTCGAGGCTACGGTTTATGAGATAGAATGAAATATGAAGCATGAACCTTGTTGAATCTATTTCTCCAAGAGATTTTTATCCAAATATTGATTCAATAAAAACAAAAAAGATACTAAGAACCAACTATATACGCTTGCTCAGGCTCGCTTCGCTGCGGTAGCAATATCATGGGACTAAAATACAATCCTTCAAGATCGTGGAATTGTAAGGGACCGGTCATTATATAGCTGGGGGGGGGGGGAGGGCCTCTAATTTGGTCAGCGAAGGTGTTCAAAAAAATGTGACCCTACAGTAGTTATGGTTTAAAAATTCGAAGCCCTCCCCATTCCGAAGCTCAAAAAAACATGACCCTCCCCCTATATAATTCTCATTCAAGGATATACTTGTCTTACTATTAATCTGTTGCGAATTTAAGGCTATTTCAGACAATTTTGTGTGATTGTAGGCAATTTTGTGCGATTTTAAGCAATTTTGAGCGATTTTAAGCAATTTTGAGCGATTTAAAGAAATTTTACAATTTTAAGCAATTTTGAGTGATTTTGAGCAATTTTGCGCGATGGTTAGCAATTTTGAGCGATTTTAAGCAATTTTGAGCGATTTTGAGCAATTTTGCGCGATGGTAAGCAATTTTGAGCGATTTTAAGCAATTTTGAGCGATTTTAAGCACTTTTGAGCGATTTTGAGCAATTTTAAGCAATTTCGAGCGATTTTGAGCACTTTAGAGCTATTTTAAGCAATTTTGAGCGATTTTGAGCGATTTTAAGCATTTTGAGCAATTTTGAGCGATTTTAAGCAATTTTGAGCGATTTTAAGAAATTTTACAATTTTAAGTAATTTTGAGCGATTTTGAGCAATTTTGAGTGATGTTAAGCAATTTAGAGTGATTTTAAGCAATTTTGAGCATTTTTAGGCGACTTAAGGTCCCAAGTTTAGCCTTTCCAAATTGTAAATGATCCCCCCTTTCAAAGCTGTCATTCCCGCCTGATCCCCCCTTTTCCTTTTATGAAAATGAACTGATCCCCCAAAAAATCCTCCGCGCCCTGGGATCGTTACGGTTGACCCATATACTTCATACATTAGCTACATTGCCAGCATGGTTGTCCTTATTTGATTACTACTATGATTGAAAAACAGTTGAGCACCAATGTTAGACTGACAGGAGGTGTTCTTTTAATAATCTAGATTTGAGCAAAGAAAACTGAAACGCTCGTTCACTGTATCAAAGTTAAAATCAAATTTGATGCTATGGAAAAATAGCTTCAGCCGAAAATAAAATTGTGACCCTCCCCAAAGTCATTCACAAAATTCTTTAGCCCTCCCCAAACCAGAGTTTGAAAAATCGTGACCCTCCCCCCAAAAATAGTGGCCCTCCCCCCCCCCCCCCCGCTAAATAATGACCGGTCCCTAATACAATCCCTTAAAGAAACTCGCAAAGGATCCTGGAGGGCTCAAAATTTTGATTTCAGCTCCCTAACTACTCAATTATAATGCTGCCTTGCTACGCTCGCTCAGTAACAGATGTAAACATGAACACAGGAATAAATTCAAATGTTCCTTTACCTCGCAATTGTCTTATTTGGGCGCACCAAGAAGTTGTACTTTATGGTGAGATCGAATCATCATCATCAAAAATCATCATCTGCGCCAGATACAGTAATGGAAATTGTGGAACCGTAACTTACTATGAACGTTTCTCAATCTTCACGATTTTAATGTAAGACGCTTTTTTCACACTGTGTGCCTGTAAGCAAGGGGAATCATGTCATCAGTTGGAGTTCTTCACAGATTCACACACTTAATCAAGTAATCGTTTTGAATAACATTGAAAGAATCAAATAAATTATAATTTTTTTAATAACCTCATGATCCGTTGAATTATCACAAACATCCGTGTAAACTTCAAAAAAGGTTTCTATTGAGATTTAAGCAAATTTTCTCATAATAAAATAATATTGTAGCATATTCAGTCTAACATCAAGCAGAAATTGAAGATTTTCGAAATATGGTAAAAACTCAACGGGTTCCAAATAAAAATCGTTATGAATTTGAACTGACGTTTATTGCTGAAAACTTGCTAAAAATTAATGGCAAATCTTTAATATTTATTTAGTTTGTTTTCATTTTTGCAAACATTCAAGTAAAACAAAATATATTAGCATGAAAACTTAATTCTGCTACAAATTGAGCTCCATTTCGAATTCCCTTCTGTAAAAAAACCTTCTGCAAGCTTTATTTATACAAATATTTAATGAGATGCAGAAGGAAAAATAAGCCGTTTTTACAAACGAAAACCACTGTTTTATAATTTTTTACAATGAAAAAATAGAAATGAAAAACTGGTATTTTTTTACATTAATTGAATGATAAGCAAACAACAAATAAAGCGAGTTTTCTGTTTTGCACATCATTAAATATTAAGAATAAATGAGATATTTGTAGAAATATATTACAAAAGAAAGTTCTTTCAAACGAGTATATTTTTGTTTATCACTGGAACTGGCTAAAATCCTGTTTTTCTTGATTTTCATATCCTTAATTTTGTCACATTTATTCGTACATGGTTTCATAAGCAAATATAATAACTGAAGTGCGAAGTCATCTGATTTTATCAGTCAGAATTCCTTTGGACCTCACAGGTCTATCAATAATTTTGGACCAGCGTCAAATTTACGTAAAGAAGAGGAAATCAAAGCTGCTGCTGGTACGTTATTCAATTAACTCAAATTAGTATATATATTTCATATTTGACATTCATGATAACTGACATTAAAACAGTGAGGTTCAGTTTAGAAAAAAACAACTGCGTCATGTATTCAAACTGAGAGCGGGGAATCCCCTGATTCACTTAAATGGATGCTAATATATTATTCATTATCAGAATTGTTTTTAAATTGCTGACTATCATAGATCTTTAATTATGATGATTGACCCATAATTCTTTGGGTTTTTTTCCACAAATGCCCAGCTACCATTTTCATTATCCCTCGAACGATCAATCAGCTATTATTTTTTTGCTCGTTCATATCTAAACCACAGCCTGCTTCAACAGGTATATTGCTTTATCTGTGACACTTTAGCTTTTAAGATACCTTTTGCTGAATAGTCATTTTTTTTGTTATTGTTTAGACAAGCTTATAACCAATCGACATCCTTTACAACGGAGAAAATATCGCAGATTTTATCTATATAGTAACTCATGATTGTAGGTATTTGGCAGAAGACAAACACCACCAGAATCAAGGCTATTGATTACAGTGAGAATGTAATCGTAGTATTTCATACTTTAAAGAAGAATGTTTCAAATATATTTATAGATTTAAACAAAATATTATAACCGAAAATCATTGGACACATGTAGTATACGTGTGTTGATAATATTGATATCGTATGGCATGAATGGCAGAAGGACATTTGAAGCTATAGACAATTAGGCCATTTGATTTATTTTTCGCTTTGTTTTATATCACCTGGTTATACTAAAACATCTTCAAAGTATATTGGTATAACTATAGCTATTTTTTAAATTTATTTCACTTGTTTAATCTTTTTTATTTTATTCCTTTTTTTTTTTAATAGAAAGCAAAATGATCATCAAGTGGTTAGTTGGGCTGTGTGTAATTCTGGTACCAGTTAAAGTAGCTGGAGAAAGGATGGTATGTCTCGGTAAAAAAGAAACCCTTAGTTGCCCATTCTTGAGCCCAAACTGGACAATGAGCAATTCATCCTCAGGTATGTCAGTTGTACGGGTCATATAAAGGCCTAGTCTGGGACCTAAACTCGCCTTAACTCGCATTTTCTCGCTGTACCGAAAGTCTATGATTCAGTGTTCTTAACTCGCCTTAACTCGCAGTAACCCGCTGTTTCAAAACTCTATGATTTGCCCTCAACTCGCCTTAACTCGCACAAAACTCGCTGCGAGTTTAGTTTTCACACTAGGCCTATATAACGAGCTATTAACGTAACATAAAGTCTCTTTACTTCCCATTTTTATTAAGTAGAACATACAAAGCACAGGACATTTCATTGAAGTATCTTTCATTGTGCAATGCAGGGGGGGAGGGTGTCTCCCATGGCAACCAACATTTATTCATCGCTAGAACCGCACGCTTCACTGAGTTTTTCATATAAAGGCAACGAAGGCTTCCATATTTTGTTGCAATTTTTGCTATTTACTACACTTTCTTTACAGTTTTGGATGAACCATGTCTCGAAACTATCAAAGCACATACTGGTTATGGCGTATTTAATGTTTTTTGTTTGGATAACACATAAAACGTTGCTAAAAGTAATTTCTTGTGCCTGAATATTGATGGCGGCCGTCGATCTGACGACACAATTTTGCACAAGCAAATGGTCCTTACAATGGAACACAGTGGTTTTGTTCGTTCAAAATAGGAAGTTTTATAGCTAATATGTTTATCAATCTGAATGTGAAACTTGGATGGCGTTGATCGCTCGGTTCGTTTCATCAATCTTTTTAAACACAAGATATGATATAACCTCAGCAGTCAATACCACCAAAAAGATATCCTTGTACAGGCTAATCACTAAAATATGAATTGTTTTAAATCATTTTTTGACATTTATTCATGTACTATAAATTTCGAAGTTTAAACAACTATAAATAATTATGGACCTCTTTGTTCATACTTGTAGTCGAAATGTCTAAAAAAAATGTTGTCAAAGCTACAGCACTATAGCAATTTACAAACACAAGTGGGACAAACTACATCATAGAAGCTTACAAATGTATATGATGACCAATAACTGACTTATTTGAAAGACATACATGCATAATTATGACTCTTTCCGTATTTAGTGTATTAAGAATGATAAATATAGGAGAATGTTTTAACAGTTTGCATTACTATACTTTACTGTTTACTATATCCAAACGTCCTCCATAATCATATACATAAACATACCGTTAACCTTGTTCCCTCAAATTTCTTTTTACCCTTTTCATTATATTGCATGTTAACGTGTTGCAGCTCTTTGACTCAAAAATAATACAAAGCAAATAATTGAACAGCGTCAATAAGAATAAATCTAAAATTACTATGGGGAGAAAATGTCGATGAAGAAATGAGTGAGGTAAACATGTTAAGTGGGCTGAAAATGAACTAACCGCAAATAAAAGGATTGATGAGAATTGAAGTACGAGACCATGTCAGTAGGTAAAATATACATCAAATGAAAGCTTTATAAAACCTCCTATTTAGAAGTATATTTGTTTAGTTTTTGTTAGAGAAAATAAAGTATTTCTGAAGACATTATTTTGCGCGTCCCGAACAAAAACGTTTGATCCCGAGAACGTTCTGCGAAAGTAAAACAGACTAAAAATCACAAGAAATAGTTTGAATCGGAAAATAATTGCACTCTACTAACACTAGAATATACAAAAGAGACACAATCACAATAAATTAAACCACAAATAGCTTCCTTGACCTCATTTTTGAGCTTTTTTGTAAAGATAAAGCTGAGCGATGATGGCGACTACACGATCATTTACTAGAAGCCAGTCAAGCGATTTGTTGGTGGTAGCGATGAGTCTGGAGAGCGGCTCATTTGCATACAAAAGAGTCACCCTTTCCCTCCTGGTGCAATGCAAGATGATGCGTCGGTAATGTCTGCATTTGAAAGAAAACTTGTCAGAATTTTCTACTTTACACAACCTGAAAAGCGAAAAAAAAGCCCAGCACTTTAATGGACTTATGTTTAATTATTTGAATATCGAGAATATATCACCCAGCCCACAAACTAACTGATACTATCACTTTAATTTGTTTCGTTTTTTTTTTTCTGAGGTTGGGAATAATGAAAGGATCGATTCATAACTCATGACATGAATTTTTAGATATATCACAAACTGTCCACAACTATATAAAGCATTTATTTCATAACAATGTTATGTTGTTGTTTTTTTGTGCACATTCTAAAAACGTATTAAATTGTATTGTAATAATGTTTCAGTGAAAGATCGCAAGTGGTTTTCAATCACTGATCAACAAAATGGGTGGCTTGTTTCAGAAGCCGTACAACATCCATTTCGAGGACGTATTCTTCAAGATGGGTCTCTAGAAATTACTGAAGTCCAGGTACGTTAAATCTAATGAAACGAGATGGTGGTATATTATTTCCTCACAGTTATTTACCTGTCTTCACCTTTTATATAAGGGTTCAAACGCTAGTGCGAGGTTTTGCATTGGAATTCAAGACCGAGGGCCGCAGGCCCGAGGTCTTGAATTCCATTGCAAAACCGAGCCCGTGCGTTTGAACCGGTTTATAAACCAGGCACGCCCCAATTCTATTGTTTTTATGCAAGATTTAATCAAGTCTTTGGAATGTTATTGGCATTATAAGTCCATGGTATTCAGTGAGGCGTTGTTGAAATGGAACTGATTTTACAATTGATATCAACAATATTTTTGTACTAGCTTAATGACGTTTTCAATCATGTATTCTTTGCACTCTAAAGTCAATTTGAAGTTGTTCAGTTGTATACCAAAATCTTTTCTAATTATAGTACAAGTTCAAAGAGTACTTTGTTTTGCTAGGACGGCGGTGTTTTTGTTAACCGATATATATGCACAACGTAACAGTTCAGTTTGTGCAAAGTGAACTTGCATGAGCCGGGTCTACATGTGATAGCTGCGCTGGTGAAGATGAGTTTAAGCGACGATGAAGAAAGTAGATTTATTACTCCACAACATGGTGGTTATTATCCAAGCCAACAACTTTATGGCTTTGGTGAGGATATTGGTGGTTTGCTAGAACTTGAGCAAGATATCGGAGAAGATCTAGAACACATGTCCCAAAATAGCTCTGCTCAAGAACTGCCCGAGTTGGGAAATGTACGTAATTGATACGTTCTTGCAACGACTGTCAGAGAACAAAGAAAAGAGGAACCTGTAGAGAATCAAGCGCAAAAACATACATTTTCTCTCCCATCGTATTAGTCATTAATTTCATTGTAGTTCTTGCAGCCTTGATTATCAGCAGAGAAGAGTAGTTGTGCAATATAGACCTGGGACGCAGGTCTTGAATTTTGAATTCAAGACCTATCACGGGTTTATAACTCAGCCCCACACTCCCCTGCTGATGATCAATGGCGCCCCCGACTTGTATAATGTCAGTCTTCCATTGATTTTCAAAACCCACATAGAACAATAGAATTGGGGCGTGCCTGGTTAATAATCTTGTTCATATGAGCTGTTCTTTGTCTTCCGTCCTTTTTCGCTTTTTTGTGGTGGATGCGAGACATAAACTAACAACTAATATGTTTATATGATCTGGTTACGTCCATTTAAGTATTTTATTCGTTCAATTCAAGTTTTCAGGTTTAATTAGTTTTTTACTTGTATTTGAAAGAAACTGTTCAGCAGTGAGAGTGCAAATAATATTTCTGCTCAATATTGGTAGCAGTAAATTCAACTATTATTAGAATTCAACTGCATTGTTCTCTATAGTTAATAAGTTTTTTAATAATACTATTATAACAATAATAGGCAATATTGTGGATTATTTGCAGTCTAGAGTGCAAACACTAAATGAGTGCAACAGTTGTCACTATTAGTACTAAACAGCATTAATTTAACAAACGAAAACAATAGAATTAGCATAAAATAGCAGTATTTAGTGTTATTTATGTTGTACACGTTTAGTGACTGCACTCTAACAGTAGCAATTATGTTTTTAAAATCATGAATTTAAATTCACATTCACACAGTTTGAACCATTGAACCATATATATATATATGACAAAACAGAATTATGAAGTAATGTTAAATTTGAAACTTGAAATGTTTTGATTTAAAATCAGAACAGTAGACATCACATTTTTTTACAGTTTTCAAATGTTTGTATGAAATTTGAACAGTAATGTATTTTTAATAATAAGATGTTGATTAATTAACCTGCTATGAGGTGGTTCAAATTATATCCTCCGAAAACGTCGCAATTGATAACATTTCGCTAGTAGTTCGTCTTGTGATATGCCGTGGGAGCTTCTTGATGCGAATGTTCGGCATTGGTGACCATCGCGTGTGAATTTGTTGCAAACTCGCTCCAAAAATCGATTGAAAGCTAAAAAAACGTTAAAAAAGCTTTCACTATTTCAGTCGATGTTATTAAATGAAAGCTGTAATACATAAAGAAGAATAAAATTACTAAAAACAATTGTATACGTACCAAATGGTGCCTTTTGGTTCGTTGTGAGTCGAGGCATTCAACAACTTCGCCGCTGGTCAATTGTACCCTGGACACCTGTTACGGACTTACTTAAACCCATATTCTTTTTCTACGGTATAACATAGTGGATTACTCCGTTGGAGTAACCACAAAAATTGATTTACGTGCATTGGATTTACATGTTTTTTCTGAGGGTGTGTTTGAAACCCGAAAGCTTGGACGAGAAATATACTTACATGGACGTAACTAAATATTATCATATGTACATGATTCCCACTTACAAAGAAACAACTCGACTAATATGCTATTGTCTCTGTTTTCAGGAAAAACACAATGCTATCTACAGGTGCAAGGTACTACGAAATGTCCCAGTAAAGTACCATCTAAGAGCAGTACACTGTGTGTTTAGTCCATGTGTGGGTTTTAAACATCTCAACATAGAATTGAACCAATACATTTCAAATTACGACGATGTGCGCTCAATAATGTTGCTCAAAAATAATCGAGAAATATTTGAAATTTTCCGTAATCGCACCTTTCGGATAGTATTTCCTTCACCAGAATATCTAAGCAATAAGAGACTATTAAAGCTGGTAATACCTGTGGTAAATGCAAGTGTCGCACGGTATACTATCAAAGTATACTATGCTAATTATACAAAGAAACAAATGCCAATCATAATAAAACCAACGCCATGCAATTCAACAAGTGATGTCAGTACTGGTCCCACCACACCAGATAATTTCAGTGATCATCACACCACTGCGGATAATGTTAATGGTTCCACAAGAACAGAGATTATTAATGGTCCCAATCGAGCAGATAGTGTCAATGGTCCAACTGGTGCAAATGATCCCACCAAAGTTGAAAATGTTGCTGGTCCCACGGAAGCAGATGGTATCAATGGTTCCACCAAAGTTGAAGATGTCACTGGGCCCACAGAAGCCGATGGTCCCATCACAGCAAATAATGCCAATGGCCCCACAGAAGCCGATGGTCCCATCACAGCAAATAAAGCCAATGGCCCCTATGAAGCCGATGGTTCCATCACAGCAAATAATGTCAATGGTCCCACAGAAGCCGATGGTCCCACCACAAATGGTTCCATAAAAGCCGATAATCCCGTAGTTATTTTACTTGAGGTAGTTGCTGCTTTGCTTTCACACTTACTCTTGTTGTGCTAGTGCTTGAAAAAATGCAAAAGACACGTCCTAGAAATCTAATGCACCGTGGATTGCGAAGCAACGAACTGCACTTTTAGATCAGCCCCGTTTCCTAATATAGTGAGCTCCAGTAAATGTCCAAAGAGAGCATAAGAATTGCAAAACTGCAAAAAACATTATTTTAATTAAATGAAATCGTTATTTGCAGACCCTAAGAAACATTTTTTTTGGAGATTGCATGAAATTCCAGCAGATTTTACACATTTTTAAAAGAAAAGACATATCTAGATTATCAGAAATATTAGAGAGAAGATCAAGTAGTACATATTTTTGAGCTGTTGTACAGGGCTGCAATTTTTTGCATATTTGTTCTGCACGAGTGATATACAATTTTTTGATATTCTAGTATTGTAATTGTTCCATTTTGTTGGTCTACGCTATAAAAGTATTATAAAATGTATTATTTGATTAATTCTTGCAAAAAACTTTATTTAAACTTAATTAACTTTATTTTTTTCTGCCGTAAAGCGCAAAAGTTCAAAACATTAGCATTTTCAGATCTTTTTGCATGAGAAAGCAGCTTGGTGTTGATTGGTCAGTTTCCTGTATCAAACTCAACGGGAAATGTTCAGCTGTCAGTGTTTGATACAATGTTTACAAACATACTTGAGTGGATCGGTGATCTAAAGGTTTTCAAAAAAACCTTTAATGTTATAGTCTTCACAAAATTTTGATGGGTTTTTATGTTAAATGCTTGGCCAGGCCATTAGCTATTTCACCAATGCTGACAATTTTGTTTTGAGAAGAAGACAGTGACTGAAGCAGTGAAACCTTGGATAATTGTGACTGAAAAGCCCTGATACTGGGAATCTCAGAGAAAACTTATATGTGAAAATATGAAATTTAAAAACGAAATCTACAAAGATAACTTCGAGGTTAACTTCAAAGGCATTTTTAACTACGGGACTCGGACTGCTTGGATATGAATACGTAATATTATGGCACCTTCAGAAGGTCGTAAGATTCCTGTTTTGCAAGGAGATTGAGACTTTAGGTGTACTTTCTCTTTTGAAAAGCCAGATAAATTTTTTGGAATTTTTAAACATCACCTGCGCCGGATAATATGGAAATTGAGAAAACTTTCAGGTAAGAAGATTGTTCATAGAGCTTGTCTTGAATTTTTGAAATTCATAATCTGACCATTTGATATTGCAATATTTATCATAGAAGTTTTGACCCATCAAAATATGAAAATTCTACTGATGACATATACCAAAATGGCATTTCTAATACCATGCAGAAATAATATTGGATTGAACAACTGGCAATGATAACAAAAATATAGAATATTTTTTTCCAAAAATCACCAAGGAGTTGCTCTCTATTCTATAAAATAATTCCAAATAAACCTCCTTTCATCAAAATAAATCTCTTTGATTATTTTATATTACTAATCATTCATGCAAAAATAAAGAAACATAATAAATATAATCATAACTCTGAGGTTTCGTGAGATTTTTAAAAGAAATTTTTTAATCAAATCAGTAACTTACAGTGAAAAATATTTTCGGAACTCACCAAAATGGACTTGATTTCTTGATCTTTGAAAAAGTTGTTAATAAGTTTTTAATAAGGTTTTCGTTTACATGAGACCACGTAATCCTGCATTTCTACACTAAGCGGTACGAATTCGGCAACTGGACTTCGTGTAAGCGCTATGTACGAGTATTGGTATTGCAGGAATGCTGGTAAAAGAACGATTTTTTTCTAGATTTTTCTGCGATGTTCTCGAATGAATTTTATAAATATCGATGATGCCATTATTCGACAACAAACACAGAAACTGGAAAATTTTCGTTCACATGACAGTGAAGACGGCTACAGATAGGATAGGATATATAAATTCTCATAAGTGAAGCGATACCAAACAGTTTTTCATTAAAAGTAATAAAAACTCAACTATGTATTCATATCTAGCTGCAAAAGTTTTGATTAAGCTAGTGTGAACGATTTCGTTGCTTATTTTGGCTAAAAAGCCCTAAATCATTCAAAGCGATGCTCGTTCATTCACAATAACAAGGACAAACTTCCAAAAATAAACAAAAAATTAAGGAATTGGAAAACAGAAAAACGATGATCCTTACCCACCCGGTTAATCATAGTTTTATAAGCTGTGTTTTAAATGATATTCTGTTAAAAATCTGAAGCATTCATGGTAAATCAAGTTGCAAGATTTTAGCTTCCGATCATTTTAGGGTTGCCCACAGCGGAAATGGTTTTCTTTAGTGTCCACAGTCCTTCTCTGCCAAAAGAGAGAACAACTCTTAGTAATCCCTCGAGGGCCGCAAAAGCCACCGAGCATATGTACTTCATTTTCTTTAGAAAAAAATACATTTGGAGACAATAAAGTTAATGTTTCTTCGCTATTAGGTCTAAAGTCGCTGCCATTTTCTTCTTCCATCTTGGTATGTCGACCCAAGTGCCTCGATTCCATGCATTGTGTTTAGAGAGACCGCTGTGTTGCAGGCTCTAATAATATCACACTTCGTAGTAAAAACGTTCTTGCACGTGGGTGTTTTTTACTCAAGGTAAGTCGAGCAATTTTGAGCAAATCTACTTCAAAAAAAGAAGAAGAACTAATGTAAAATTGTGGCAATTATTTCAGTTTGAAAAAAGTGTGCGGCTATATACTATCAAAAACGCTACGCATGCATCTTTCAATACACATATCATACACATGGTAAACTTGAATGTTGAGCTGTAAATAAATTTTCAAGGTCTCAACAAAATAAGAAAAACTAGAATTACAAGTGATCTTTGTGCTGACTTTAAGTACTGTGTATGACCAGCTACTATTCTTTCAAAAGTGTAGCGAAATTCAATTTTTAACTTTACGACTTTCCTGCATTAGGTATTGCATCATTTGGTTGACTGTATGCCTTTCGATAGAGGAAATCGTTCATTATTTTATTGACCTAAAGTGCTGTATTTTTTTTATTTTCCCCTCGAAAGTTATTTGGAATTGCAGGCTAATAATCGAACGAAAATTATCTAGATTTTTCTGCGATGTTCTCGAATGACTTATAAATATGGATGAGGTCATCATTCGAGAGCGCGACATGGAGAAACATTGTAGAAATTATTTAACTTTAACAATTTTTAACTTTACGACTTTCCTGCATTAGGTATTGCATCATTTGGTTGACTGTATGCCTTTCGATAGAGGAAATCGTTCATTATTTTATTGACCTAAAGTGCTGTATTTTTTTTATTTTCCCCTCGAAAGTTATTTGGAATTGCAGGCTAATAATCGAACGAAAATTATCTAGATTTTTCTGCGATGTTCTCGAATGACTTATAAATATGGATGAGGTCATCATTCGAGAGCGCGACATGGAGAAACATTGTAGAAATTATTTAACTTTAACAATTTTTAACTTTACGACTTTCCTGCATTAGGTATTGCATCATTTGGTTGACTGTATGCCTTTCGATAGAGGAAATCGTTCATTATTTTATTGACCTAAAGTGCTGTATTTTTTTATTTTCCCCTCGAAAGTTATTTGGAATTGCAGGCTAATAATCGAACGAAAATTATCTAGATTTTTCTGCGATGTTCTCGAATGACTTATAAATATGGATGAGGTCATCATTCGAGAGCGCGACATGGAGAAACATTGTAGAAATTATTTAACTTTAACAATTTTTAACTTTACGACTTTCCTGCATTAGGTATTGCATCATTTGGTTGACTGTATGCCTTTCGATAGAGGAAATCGTTCATTATTTTATTGACCTAAAGTGCTGTATTTTTTTTATTTTCCCCTCGAAAGTTATTTGGAATTGCAGGCTAATAATCGAACGAAAATTATCTAGATTTTTCTGCGATGTTCTCGAATGACTTATAAATATGGATGAGGTCATCATTCGAGAGCGCGACATGGAGAAACATTGTAGAAATTATTTAACTTTAACAATTTTTAACTTTACGACTTTCCTGCATTAGGTATTGCATCATTTGGTTGACTGTATGCCTTTCGATAGAGGAAATCGTTCATTATTTTATTGACCTAAAGTGCTGTATTTTTTTTATTTTCCCCTCGAAAGTTATTTGGAATTGCAGGCTAATAATCGAACGAAAATTATCTAGATTTTTCTGCGATGTTCTCGAATGACTTATAAATATGGATGAGGTCATCATTCGAGAGCGCGACATGGAGAAACATTGTAGAAATTATTTAACTTTAACAATTTTTAACTTTACGACTTTCCTGCATTAGGTATTGCATCATTTGGTTGACTGTATGCCTTTCGATAGAGGAAATCGTTCATTATTTTATTGACCTAAAGTGCTGTATTTTTTTTATTTTCCCCTCGAAAGTTATTTGGAATTGCAGGCTAATAATCGAACGAAAATTATCTAGATTTTTCTGCGATGTTCTCGAATGACTTATAAATATGGATGAGGTCATCATTCGAGAGCGCGACATGGAGAAACATTGTAGAAATTATTTAACTTTAACAATTTTTAACTTTACGACTTTCCTGCATTAGGTATTGCATCATTTGGTTGACTGTATGCCTTTCGATAGAGGAAATCGTTCATTATTTTATTGACCTAAAGTGCTGTATTTTTTTTATTTTCCCCTCGAAAGTTATTTGGAATTGCAGGCTAATAATCGAACGAAAATTATCTAGATTTTTCTGCGATGTTCTCGAATGACTTATAAATATGGATGAGGTCATCATTCGAGAGCGCGACATGGAGAAACATTGTAGAAATTATTTAACTTTAACAATTTTTAACTTTACGACTTTCCTGCATTAGGTATTGCATCATTTGGTTGACTGTATGCCTTTCGATAGAGGAAATCGTTCATTATTTTATTGACCTAAAGTGCTGTATTTTTTTTATTTTCCCCTCGAAAGTTATTTGGAATTGCAGGCTAATAATCGAACGAAAATTATCTAGATTTTTCTGCGATGTTCTCGAATGACTTATAAATATGGATGAGGTCATCATTCGAGAGCGCGACATGGAGAAACATTGTAGAAATTATTTAACTTTAACAATTTTTAACTTTACGACTTTCCTGCATTAGGTATTGCATCATTTGGTTGACTGTATGCCTTTCGATAGAGGAAATCGTTCATTATTTTATTGACCTAAAGTGCTGTATTTTTTTTATTTTCCCCTCGAAAGTTATTTGGAATTGCAGGCTAATAATCGAACGAAAATTATCTAGATTTTTCTGCGATGTTCTCGAATGACTTATAAATATGGATGAGGTCATCATTCGAGAGCGCGACATGGAGAAACATTGTAGAAATTATTTAACTTTAACAATTTTTAACTTTACGACTTTCCTGCATTAGGTATTGCATCATTTGGTTGACTGTATGCCTTTCGATAGAGGAAATCGTTCATTATTTTATTGACCTAAAGTGCTGTATTTTTTTTATTTTCCCCTCGAAAGTTATTTGGAATTGCAGGCTAATAATCGAACGAAAATTATCTAGATTTTTCTGCGATGTTCTCGAATGACTTATAAATATGGATGAGGTCATCATTCGAGAGCGCGACATGGAGAAACATTGTAGAAATTATTTAACTTTAACAATTTTTAACTTTACGACTTTCCTGCATTAGGTATTGCATCATTTGGTTGACTGTATGCCTTTCGATAGAGGAAATCGTTCATTATTTTATTGACCTAAAGTGCTGTATTTTTTTTATTTTCCCCTCGAAAGTTATTTGGAATTGCAGGCTAATAATCGAACGAAAATTATCTAGATTTTTCTGCGATGTTCTCGAATGACTTATAAATATGGATGAGGTCATCATTCGAGAGCGCGACATGGAGAAACATTGTAGAAATTATTTAACTTTAACAATTTTTAACTTTACGACTTTCCTGCATTAGGTATTGCATCATTTGGTTGACTGTATGCCTTTCGATAGAGGAAATCGTTCATTATTTTATTGACCTAAAGTGCTGTATTTTTTTTATTTTCCCCTCGAAAGTTATTTGGAATTGCAGGCTAATAATCGAACGAAAATTATCTAGATTTTTCTGCGATGTTCTCGAATGACTTATAAATATGGATGAGGTCATCATTCGAGAGCGCGACATGGAGAAACATTGTAGAAATTATTTAACTTTAACAATTTTTAACTTTACGACTTTCCTGCATTAGGTATTGCATCATTTGGTTGACTGTATGCCTTTCGATAGAGGAAATCGTTCATTATTTTATTGACCTAAAGTGCTGTATTTTTTTTATTTTCCCCTCGAAAGTTATTTGGAATTGCAGGCTAATAATCGAACGAAAATTATCTAGATTTTTCTGCGATGTTCTCGAATGACTTATAAATATGGATGAGGTCATCATTCGAGAGCGCGACATGGAGAAACATTGTAGAAATTATTTAACTTTAACAATTTTTAACTTTACGACTTTCCTGCATTAGGTATTGCATCATTTGGTTGACTGTATGCCTTTCGATAGAGGAAATCGTTCATTATTTTATTGACCTAAAGTGCTGTATTTTTTTTATTTTCCCCTCGAAAGTTATTTGGAATTGCAGGCTAATAATCGAACGAAAATTATCTAGATTTTTCTGCGATGTTCTCGAATGACTTATAAATATGGATGAGGTCATCATTCGAGAGCGCGACATGGAGAAACATTGTAGAAATTATTTAACTTTAACAATTTTTAACTTTACGACTTTCCTGCATTAGGTATTGCATCATTTGGTTGACTGTATGCCTTTCGATAGAGGAAATCGTTCATTATTTTATTGACCTAAAGTGCTGTATTTTTTTTATTTTCCCCTCGAAAGTTATTTGGAATTGCAGGCTAATAATCGAACGAAAATTATCTAGATTTTTCTGCGATGTTCTCGAATGACTTATAAATATGGATGAGGTCATCATTCGAGAGCGCGACATGGAGAAACATTGTAGAAATTATTTAACTTTAACAATTTTTAACTTTACGACTTTCCTGCATTAGGTATTGCATCATTTGGTTGACTGTATGCCTTTCGATAGAGGAAATCGTTCATTATTTTATTGACCTAAAGTGCTGTATTTTTTTTATTTTCCCCTCGAAAGTTATTTGGAATTGCAGGCTAATAATCGAACGAAAATTATCTAGATTTTTCTGCGATGTTCTCGAATGACTTATAAATATGGATGAGGTCATCATTCGAGAGCGCGACATGGAGAAACATTGTAGAAATTATTTAACTTTAACAATTTTTAACTTTACGACTTTCCTGCATTAGGTATTGCATCATTTGGTTGACTGTATGCCTTTCGATAGAGGAAATCGTTCATTATTTTATTGACCTAAAGTGCTGTATTTTTTTTATTTTCCCCTCGAAAGTTATTTGGAATTGCAGGCTAATAATCGAACGAAAATTATCTAGATTTTTCTGCGATGTTCTCGAATGACTTATAAATATGGATGAGGTCATCATTCGAGAGCGCGACATGGAGAAACATTGTAGAAATTATTTAACTTTAACAATTTTTAACTTTACGACTTTCCTGCATTAGGTATTGCATCATTTGGTTGACTGTATGCCTTTCGATAGAGGAAATCGTTCATTATTTTATTGACCTAAAGTGCTGTATTTTTTTTATTTTCCCCTCGAAAGTTATTTGGAATTGCAGGCTAATAATCGAACGAAAATTATCTAGATTTTTCTGCGATGTTCTCGAATGACTTATAAATATGGATGAGGTCATCATTCGAGAGCGCGACATGGAGAAACATTGTAGAAATTATTCGTTCCCATGCCACAAAAGACGGCTACATACGAAAATGTGTCAACATTTCAGCCATTCTCCTAGAGCATGACAATAGGATATCAGTGTAAATTATCATATTAAATGAAGCCACAAAGTTTTTCAATGAAAATAATAAAACCGTCAACTGTCATAGCTATCATGTAGTAGTGTGTTACAATTCTCTGGATCTAAAAAAACATATTTTCTTACAGTTGGTGTAAACAGATTCGTCTTGTAGAGGACAGCATTGCAAATGTTATAGTTTTGTTACACAAAGTACGCTTCACTGATTGTACAAGTTTGGTTATATATAATTAGACACTGCCAAAACTAAATATGACTTGGACACTAAGTTTTCAAATTGGATATGGTCAAACAATCGGCTATTTCAACAAGGTCAGACAACTTCTTATAGGATACTGCTGTAGCCGATCTGTTTGAAAGGAACCATAAAGCCACTTAATTTCCATGCAAAGTATTTTTGTTTATTGCTTTTCGTTGGTCTATGCTGAGTTGGTCATATGTGATTATATGATTAAATCTTACAAGCAAACTCTTACTTTTTTTCTACCAAAACTTTAATCGCAAAGATTCAAACAAATTAGTATTTTCAGACCTATTTGCATGAGAAAGCACCTTGGTTTTGATTGGTTAGTTTCTGCAAAAAATCTCATCGGGAAATTTTCAGCTGTCAAAATACCTGATAGTATGGGAGTACTTTTTGATACGGAATCAAACATGCTTGACTGGATGGATGATCTTAATTAATGATCCAGAAGAGCCTCAAAATCACCAAACGTTTGATGCTTTAGTGATAATGGAATTTGGGCAGATTGTTCTGTTAAATGTATTGTTTCTTAATGAAAAACACAAACAACATATTTGATGCAATTTGGAGGACCTTACGGACAGCTGTATGCAGTTAACAATCTAACTAATGTAGTATCGATGGCTTGGCTACCAGTACCAACACATCTGTTGAAGCATCAAACTCTATGTTCTTTCATTTCAACGACAACTGCCAATTCGGTTGAAGAAGAAACCTTGGATGAATGTGATCTTCTGCAAAAAAAAAAAAGGCGTTTTGATTCAAAGTGATCGGACTGCTTAGGTATGAATACGGAATATTTGGACGAGATCTGTATCCATCTGAAAAGATGGCACCTTCTAATCTAATGTGGAGAAAGCAGCAAAATTCATATTTTGCAATGAGATCGAGAATTGTGGTTCTACTTTTTCAATGGAAAAGCAAGATCGATTTTTTGGATGTTTAAACTTCACCTGCGCCGGATAATATGGAAATTGAGAAAACTTTAATAACACCAGGTAATAAGTTTTTAAGTTGCATAGAACTTGTTTGAATTTTTGAAATTCATCAATAATTTCACCATTGGATCTCGCTATATATATAATAAAAGTTTTGATCTTTTGATACATCAAAATATGAAAATTCAACTGTTGAATTAAAGTCAAAACTTGGTGTTTTCTTACCATTTCTAATACTATGCAGAAAGAATATTGGATTGAACAACTGGCAATAATGTAACAAAAATATAGAATATTTTTTCCAAAAATCACCAAGGAGTTGCTCTCTATTCTATAAAATAATTCCAAATAAACTTCCTTTCATCAAAATAAATCTCTTTGATTATTTTATATTACTAATCATTCATGCAAAAAAAAGAAACATAATATAATAATATGATATAATCATAGCTCTGAAGTTTCGTGAGATTTAAAAAAAAACTTTTTAATCATATCAGTGACAGTGAAAAATATTTTCGCAACTCATTGAAATGGACTTTAATGTAAAACATGCATTTTGTAGCTACCATATAATCGTTAAAAAAACTATTTCAAAGGAAATAGAATTTGTAATTCAGGCAACGCAATGAAGTGAAACTATTTTTCCAAATATGTATAAAATGTGTTCCTAATTGTGCCGTATAAATTTTGAAAAATATTTAGTAGTAACGGTATAACATTTAAATATCTTATTCCAAAATTAATTGTTGCTTGAGTAATACTAATTTTTCACAATTGTAAAAGTATTATTTCATAGCAAACGATTCAAGCGATGATGTCAACAATTCATAATACACAAATATCTAGCTGTATCAGATAATAAAGGTGATTTCTATTCTTCGTTTGCAACCACGTTATAATTCAGGCAAAATGTTTTATTTTAAATCTTACTGAAAAACTACATTTATATCCTTTGAGAGCATTCAAAACAATGTAATTCTGCCAAATTTGAAGCTTCTAGAGCAAATAGTTACCCAACTATTCTGTGTTTTCACCCACGTGATTTTTTTCTTGACAACGGTTGCTATCCGCCATATTGGTGCTCAACCTACACGTATAGACTGTGCGCAATTACAAAGGCTATTGATTGTTTTGGGTTTTTATTATTATGGTTCTTTGTCTTATGGTTAATTGCCACTCTAAAGGTGTTTGTGACCAAGGAAGTTCGTTTTTTCGCGTAGCTACAGTCATTAAAGACCAAGGAGAGACGGAAAGATAGCACTTAATAGAGAGAAGACGTAAATAGCTGGTCGCCATTAGCTAGGATGCTCTAACAGGTGAAAATATCAGAAATGGTAGAGTTTGAAGCCACCAATGCGTCACACGCAAAGCTGCAGCTTTGATTTAAAGTATATTTGAAGCCACACAATCTATGATTCTTCGACGATTTAAGATATATTCGTTGGCACACAAACTATAATTCTTCGAAGATTTAACTATAGTTCGGAGCCACAAAAACTGTAATTCTTCGCCGCCGTTATCAAGTTGTTGTACGGTGTATCCAATAAAACATATAGCCTTTTTGTTTTCAAGGATTTTTTTAATTAATAACATAAATATAACTTTAAATGTTACATTAGAGATTTAAAATTTATTCGAAGCCGCACAAAGTAGCAAATCTGTTGTTCTTTAGTGTCTTTTGTTGTTTTCTTAGATAAAAATATAAATGTTACTGAAGACTAGTATACAAGAATGTTTTGCTTTGACTTAAAAGTCTTTAAGCGATTAATTTTCCCTTTCTATAAGACAGTATTACAGTCTTTTTCTCGCTCTTGTTGATTGAAGTAAAAATATGCATTCATTTCTGTGTCCGTAGGAGTATCGTTCGAAGCAGTGACTTTGGCTTGCTTAAAGTAGGGTTTACAGCATTTTGTCATCCAGTTCTTGTTTCAACTTACTATAGTTAGTAGAACTTACTGACTGATAGTTTATGTCCTAATCTACATTATTCGTGATCAGCCACGTACAATCATAGTTAATAGACTATGGTACAATTAACTTGAGTGAACGCAAACTTATCCTGAATACGATTCCACGCTTCAATATAAAATAAAACGCTTCCTACATGTGAACAACATTCGAAAAGTCCTGCTTCACAGCCTAGACAATCTCCCAAAGCAATCGTTCCTTCCATGTTTGCAATGATCCATATTAACATCGGCGGCTCATTCATTCTTTGTGAATGTTCCCAGCACAACAAACAGTGCGAGTCTAACCTCTCACCTTGTAAACAGGACAGGCCTACTCCAACAGTTGAGAGTTTTTTGCAAAAATCTTATGGATATTTAACCTTCTAAACTCTTGGCGGACTCAGGAAATACTATTACAGTTGTTTCTTTCGATATTTTTTTGCTTTGAGCTACTTTTAGGACGCCATCGCACTTTAAAGCGCGTGACATCGCATTGGTAGTAAATAAATACAAGCACATATGTGCGATTTGATATATGCAAATGAGCTTCCTGAGCACCAATATGGCGGACAGCATTTTTAATTGGCTTATGACGTCAGATGAAAACACAGAATTATCAAAGATTATTGTTATTTGGTGAAAATGTATGGCGTCGCCATGTTGGATGATGACCTATATCAAACATGGCGGATAGAACTTTAGTGGTCTAAAAATAAGGCAAATTCAGTATTTTAGATAAGGCTTTTGAAATGTGTAGTTGAATTGAATCTCCAGGAGTCTATTTGAGACACAGCCTCATAACAAAGATGAATTTATCGCGATATTTGTCCTTCGATTCGAATTACGCAATAGCGTTGCGTGACACAATTTTTACCTAAATATTGAACAACAAATGAACAACATTTTTGGACCCATATTTCTACAAAGTATTTTAATAATCGTTAGCTATAACATATAGCGGGTATATTTCAATTTGATTAAAAATGAATTTGTAATACTTTTGATGACGTCACTTGAAAACGAAGAATAAAGTAGAAAAAATATATTTTCAATTATTTGAAAAATGACAGGTTTGAAAGGGGAAGCCACTGAAAGAACGCGTCAATAGAAAAGTCGTCATCAGTTCATCACAAAAATGTCTTCCTTTTGAGCATGACCTATACCCAGTCTTCAACAAACGGTTATGTAGTCACGTGTCACATAATCGCAAACAAGCCCGCAAAGGATCTACGAGCTTTCACCTCCATTTTGTAATTCGCGAAATATCGATACGTTAATTTCATCCTTTGAAATCTAGAGCCATCGGCCCTTTTAAACAGAAACGCTGCTCCATCTGGAAAGCCTAGACATTGAAGGCAGGTTTTTTATAAGTTTTTTTACATTATACATAAATATTCGGATAAAAAATCGAGATAAGATTGTCGTTTGACACGGGTGCTGGATACTTTATACCGGGAAACTTTACATAGCTTTTGAGAGATAACAACATCAGCTAATAATTTAGCAGATCACGATTTAGACAGCTAAGCTGCTCAACATTTACTATTAATTATTCTTCACTTTTCGGCATCTTTTTGTTCTGCGCCATTATCAATAAGCCAACATCAACTTGTTGTCTCTTCAGTAGGAACGTTCGATCAAATTGTTGGCATACAAAACCTTTGAAAAGATTGTCCTTCTATATCTTTTTGTTATAGAGGAATGTTGTTTTATTTAAACGCGTACGACGATAACTTTCGGTAATCTTGATTTTTTGGTCAGTTCTCCAGTCTTCGAGTAATGTAAGTCGAAATGGAAGTAGCAATGCAAGCACTCTAGCTATTACATTAAAAAAAACAGAAGCACAACGACTAGAGACTGGGACAATGTCTGCAGTACTCTTACTTACTAGAAAATTATTATTCAATTATTCAATTATTATTTCTTGTATTCCGTTTATCTGTGTCAGTCATGGATTGGCAAAAAAGGTTTATTTGCCATCACACCGGGACATGCACAGGAAAAAAATCCCAAACATGTTGTATCATTGGTAATTTGTTGATAGAATTAACCACGTCAAGAAATTTACCAATAATATCCCAAAAATATATTAGTTCTGATATGAAATGTTGGGTTTTCTTCGATACCATCGCCAATTTAACAAATAAAGCACAAAAATTGGGCTTTTCATTTGTGTTTGCATTTTCGTTTGTTTTATAGGTAAAATTGGTGATAATTTGGTTTTAATACCAATATGTATAATGCAGAAATTTTCCATTTAAAAATATATTTATTTGTGAAGGTATTTCTAGGCATTTTCTTAACGTGCTTGATTTTACCAACAAGTTACCAATGATGTACCAAATTGGAGATGTTATTATTTTTACCTGTTTTTATTGTTTTGGAAATTTGGAGCGAAAGAAGTTGGACCAGCATAAACTCTGTACCACTAGCCTAACTTGTGAATGCTAATAGTTCTTAAATAAACAACTGTATATATTTTCATAAACATTTTTTGAAGTATCTTACTCTATGATTTTGTCAACTTGTGTTGTTTTGAATTATTATTATTATTTTTTAATTGTTTTAACTAAATATCATAGTAACATGGAGCTTGACTCTCACTAACACCCACAAATTGCAATGCTCAATCCAATGTCTTCATTTGGTATTATTTGTTTCTCAACAGAAGATATGGCAATCTTACTTGTACTGGTCAGTGGATTCATTTTAATCCATCAAATGGCTGAAGGGAAGTTCGTTTGCAAAGGAGAGAAGACGAGGCTTAGTTGCCCCTTACCAAACGCTGAATGGCGAGTGAAGCAGTCGGATTCAGGTTTGTCAGTTGTACTAATTATGCTATATTTATCTGGAGTAAAATTAACTCTTTACTTACTTTTTATCAAGGTAGCGGATTTGCTTTGGTTGAATGGCGGTCTGGAAGACTTTTTGTGAAAGACAAAATCCCTCAATCATTCCGAGGGAGAGTATTGGCTTCTACCGTTGGAAAATTAGAACTTTCTGATTTCACAGTAAGTTTCATTTTTGATAATACACTGTGCTAACAAACACAAATACTTATCAAATTGTAAATCTTCTTGTTTGTCTTGTTTTTCTTCATGTTGTGGATGTTATGTGTGCTTCTATATATTGTCACTAGCACTCAGCCAGAACATTACCATCATATTTCTTTTGTCTGCGTATCTTATTCTGATTGAGAAATAATGGCAATTAGCTACTAAAAAGTTCCTATTTGGTAGTAGTTACTTTATTTTTGTTTCACGGTTTTATTGCATGCGTTCTACTATAAATTTACATCAGTCTTGGCACTCATTTGATAGAGTGTAGAACTTGAAGAGTCAGACATAACACCGGGTACTTCTAACTAAGGTATTCTCCATTTTCAGGAAGAAATGGATGGTTTGTATGTGTGCATCTCTAGCTCCAACTTCAGGATATCACCAATGATGTACTCGCTCAAAGCAGTATATTGCTCTTTGAGCCCATGCTTAGGTAAAACGATTTCTGTGGAAGTCGGTATTTACAGCAGTAAAGATCCTGTTGATACAATAGAGCTATTTGTCAACGAGACAAAAATACAAGAACTGGATAGTACACTAAACACAACATTCCAGTCAGCACCAAAATTACCATTTTATATCACGTTATCAAGTGGAGAACGACTTATACTAGAAGGGTCTATGGTAAATGGAGACGTCCAATCTCTTAGAGTACAAATAAAGTACAAGAAATTCGTAAGAAATCCTCAAGAGCAGACTATCAAAGTTACGCCAAAGGTGTGTCAACCACAGGATGAACAGGCGCCAAAAAAGGAGCTCGAACAAGATGAGATAAAGAGGACCCATTCAACACAACAAGTTCAACCCACACCCACAACAAGTGCAACCCATAAAATTAGCTTCAAAGTGTATTTTCTATTTGTATGCTTTGTCGCTTGCTTTGTTTTGATTGAAAATATCCATTGCATGTGACTTCAAAGCGGCCCCATCTGCTCTCTTGGAAGCTGAAATCCATTGTTTTGTCCTCCAGGTTGAGCTGCCTTCCAATAAACTGCAAGGAGTCTATAAACACCTCAATTTTAAAAAAAAGCTTTATTCAGGCTTGCTTCCACTAAGAACACTATGATTTACCTGCTTTTGTCAGCAAGAGCAGTCAGCTAAGTGAACTGGTGACTTTTCTAGTTAGCGCCCAGTCTTTAGATGTTATTTTCAGTGATAAAAAGTAATATAAGAATAACATATGCTAATTAATATCAATATGTGTACAAGAAGTAAAGAAAAGAAAATAATATCAAGTCGTGGAATTTAAAAGGGAAGAAAGGAACTACTCAGACTGCTGTTTAGTAATGAGAACATTTTAACCTGTTTAATGAAGGAGGGCTTGCCCAGAGATCAATCGCCTGTTTTCCAGTATTTGTTCTTACTTTCGTCTTAAGGTTTTGTCTTCTTATGTACCCTGTAATATATTTATGCATTTCTCTAGCATATAGGAACATACTATTAAAAATACAAGGTAGCAATTGATTATGCCAAACATGCATAAATTTTAGGACGTGTAAACGGTAGATGTTTTCCATTGAGAGAATATCTGATAAGTTCATAAGTGGTTTGTACTAATTGTCTTTTTTCCGTAAAGAGTTGCATACAAAGTACTATATAAAGTGTGCAACATAAATACCACTAAATAGTGCTATTTTATGCTAATTCTATTGTTGTCTTTTGTTTCATTAGTGCTATTTACTACTAAATAGTGACAGCTGTTGCACACATTTAGTGTTTGCAGTAGTGATTATTGATGTAATAAATGCTTCTTTTGCCTGCCTGCCTGCCTGCCTGCCTGCCTGCCTGTTTTTGCTATTAGTCTTGTTTTTGCTATTAGAAAATTTTCTAAGGGCAATAACAACAACAAGCATAAATTTCACAGATATTGTTACACTCGATGGCCGAATAAAGGACTAGATAAACAACGATATCGGATTGAACCTGTTTACTGACTCGTGGCCGCCATCTTACATACCACAGGTAACCCAAACATAACACAGGGTTCCCAGGACACTACATCTCCCCCTGTTTTCAGAAGCTATTTTACAACAACAAATAACAAGCATTCCTAAATCAAAAGTGTTCAAGTGTCTCTAATCCTAAATGTTCAAAATCTAAAGTGTTCAAGATAATCAGACACATGTGATAACAATGCTAACAGTAAGGTCTCTGGTTATGTATCAATAATTCATAAACAGTGTTCATGTCTTTGTCACAACATAATCATTCAGTCGTGTTGGGAGTTTTCTTGTCCTTTGTGGTCTTGCTCCACATGGTTGCTCAATTGGAGCCTGATTGGTGTGCGGTTGGTTGTTGTAGACTTCTCTAGGCTCAGTATCTTGCGAGGATGGACTTTCATACCTCTCAGGGATGTCTTCAACTTCACTTGTAGTGGAGTTCTCTGTGATGTACTTCTTGACATGACTGGTATTCCTGGAGTACTGTACTCCCTCTGGGCTTTCTACCATAAGGCTGTTCCCCTGCTTGTCTACCACTTTGTATGGTATTGGGCTGAAAGTAGTTGTCAGCTTGTTCTGTTTCTCCTGTCTGACAAGTACTTCATCTCCAATGTCTGTGTCAGAATACTTAGCTCCACGCCTTGCATCAGCATAGGCCTTATACCTTGCCTTCTGTTCTGCATCTCGGTCACGAACTTCTTGTTCCACATGTACATCCCTCAGCTCGGGCAATTTAGTGCGTACTTTGCGACCGAACAACAACTCTGCAGGGCTCATTCCAGTGGTAGGATGTGGAATGCCTCTATATGCAGTCAGGTATGTTCTGAGCTCTCTTTTCCAGTCTTTCTTCTCTGCATCAGCAATTTTCAACCTCTTCAGAAGTGAGCTGTTCTGGCGCTCCACCTCTCCGTTGGCTTGGGGCCATTTTGCTGTGTTCTTGTGATGTCGAATTCCTTCTCTCTCCATGTATTCTGCAAACTCTGCGGCTATAAACTGTGGTCCATTGTCTGATGTCAGACTCTCAGGTAGGCCATGTCTCGAGAATACTTCTTCTAAGCAGGTAATAATCTTGGACGTCACAGTTGACTTTAGAATGTCTATCTCATAGTATCGACTATAATAATCGACTACTACCAGAATTGATTCACCTGATGGCAAGGGTCCTAACAAGTCCACTGCCAAGTCTCTCCATGGTCCAGATGGGAGGGTTGTACTCCTTATCGGCTCCGGGGGATCAGGTCGGCTGACGAGTTGGCAACCATGGCAAGCTTTGCAGTACCTTTCTACATCCCTTTCCATCCCTGGCCACCAGACTTTGCTGCGCAACCTCTGCTTGGTGCCAGTTATGCCTAGATGACCCTCATGGGCAAGAGACAACAATCTAGGTCTGAGCTTCACCGGTACAACTATTCGTGGTCCTCGAAGCACAAGCTGTCCAATCACACAGAGTTCACTGCTTACAGGTATGTACTGCTTATGTCTCAGCTGTTCCCACGGTGTCCCGTTTATACACTTCCTGACTTCGCTGAGCTCTTGGTCATCAGCCGACGCTTCTTCAACTTCGCGTGTCGTCATGGCTTTTGGTGTTGCTGAGATTGCAACAAACCTCACATATTCCTCCGCCTCTGCACTATGTTTACTATCACCTTCACTCTTGCTCAATAGTCTTGATAGTGAGTCTGCAATGTTTTGTGCACCTGGTTTGTATTTCACCTTGAAGTCGTATGGCTGCATTCTGAGTACCCATCTTTCGATGCGCGCACATGGTCTTGACTTTGGCCCGTAGATGACCTCAAGAGGTTTGTGATCTGTAACCAGTTCAAATGCAATGCCGTACACATATGGATGGAACTTCTCACAGGCCCAGACGAGACCGAGAGCCTCCTTTTCCGTCTGTGAGTACCTCTTTTCAGTGTCACTGAGACTGCGACTTGCATAGCTAATGATTCTGGGACCATCTTTTTGTTGTTGGGTAAGGATTGCTCCTAAGCCCACTGGGCTGGCATCTGCTATGACTGTCGTTGGGGCTTCTTTGTCAAAGTAGCCCAGGGTTTCTGCACTGGTGAGTCGTCTCTTCAGTTCCTCGAATGAACTCTTCTGTTCCATTCCAAACTCAAATGGAGTTCCTTGTTTTGTTAGTCGTCTCAGAGGTTCTGAAACAGTTGCCAGGTTGGGTATGAACCGTCCACAGTAGTTGACAAGGCCTAGGAAACTGCGAACTTCAGTAGCTGTGCTCGGCTCTCTTGCTTCCAAGACCGCTTTTACTTTGTCTTCAGCGCAACTCATCCCTCGTTCTGACAGAACCATGCCAACAAACGTCAGCTCATCCATGCTAAATTGGCACTTCACAGCATTAAGGGTTAATCCACACTCACCCAGTCTCTTGACAACTTTTTCTAGTCGAGCATCGTGTTCCTCCTGATTTTTCCCGTGTACTATGATATCATCTGAAATGTTTTGCTGACCTTCTATGCCAGCTAAGGCTGTCTGGATTTCATGCTGATATTGCTCAGAAGCTGAACACACTCCGAACAACAGTCTCTTGTAACGATAGAGTCCGCAATGAGTAGCAAATGTAGTAATTCCTCTTGAATCCTGGGTGAGGGCAATTTGGTGATACCCCCACTTGAGGTCTAGCTTGCTGAAAATCTTGCTACCACTCAGGTCTTGCGTGATCTCCTCCACTGTCGGTATTGGATGTCTTTCTCTCTGTATTGCCTCATTCGCCCTGCGCATGTCTACGCACAGACGGATGTCATTGTTGGACTTTGGTACCACTACGACCGGATTGACCCAAGGAGTGGGCCCTTCTACTGGTTCTATGATGTCCATGTCGATAAGTTCCTTTACTTTCTCTTCAACCTTCGCTCTCAGGTTGAACGGAGTTCTTCTGAGTGGTTGAGCCACTGGTTTCACGCTGGGGTCAATGTGTAGTTGTACTTCACGGTCTTTTAGTTTGCCGACGCCTTTGAAGACCTCTGGGTATTTTCGCTGTAGGGACTCTCCGATGTTTCCTGATTTCACATCTGCTGTTGCAATGTCTATGCCTATTTTCAGCACTCCAAGCTTCATGGCTGTTTCTCTTCCAAGAAGTGGCTCTCCCTTCTCGCGGATCACACAGAACTCAGCTTCAGTGCTGTTGCTACCTGCAATTATCTTTGTGTTGAATGTTCCAATGACTTCCAATGGCTTATCAGATGCGTAAGTATAGAGTTTCCTGTTTGACTTTGTTGACTGACACTCTATCTTCTGTCTCTTCAGCCATTCCCATGTCTGTTGGTCCACTATGTTGGTGGTAGCACCCGAGTCGACCATCACATTGAGCTGACAGCCTCCGATGGCCACGTTGATTTTCTGTAGTTGGCTGTCCCTCACACTGAATCCATAGAAGTCTTCCTCTGTTCCAGCGTTGACAGCATTGGCTTTACTCCCCCCAGGTCTTCTCCTTTGGGTGGTACGGGGTTTGCTGTTGTCCGATGATTTCTTCTTTGACTTACATTGTGATCCAAAGTGATCTTTTCCACCACATTCATGGCAGGTTTTTCCTTTTGCTGGACAGGTTGGGTCTCTACCATAGTGTCCTGTCTTTCCACACCTGTAACAGGAGTTGTTCTTTGTCTGTTTATGGTCTCTCTTACCATCCACTTTGTTGACATGTTCACTTTTAGGCTTGACCTCTGTTGGTTTGGACAGTGACAAGGCTTCCAACTGCGTTTCAACTTTTTCACACTGCTCAGCAATCTCTAGAGTACGTTTGAGGGTTAATTCTTTCTCTTCCTCAAGTAGTCTCCTTCGCAGGTATTGAGATTTACACTTCTGGAGGATCTCATCACGTATGTGGTTGTCTGTGTCCCCTCCATAGCCACAGTCCTTTGCTGCTCTTCTCAATCGGGTGGCAAACTGAAGTACAGTCTCTTTTTCTTGTTGCTGTAGCTGGTTAAAGGCATGTCTTGCGTATGCTGTGTTTACTTTTGGCTTAAAATATGCATTGAGTGCGTCCACGGCTTTCTGGTAGTCTTTGTTCTCGCCTGTATTAGCCAAAGTATAGAAGATGTCTTGTACATCTGGACCAGCATAGTGAAGAAGTTGAGCTCTTCTTCTGTGCTTATTCGTATCAGAATCCTCGGAAATTATCAATCCCTGAGCATCAGCGAACAATTCGAAGGACTTCAGCCATCGTGTCCATCGAGTACCAAGTGTCGAAGGGTCTCCATGACAATCGAATTTTCCAATCACGTTTTTTTTCTCTTCCGACGCCATTTTTACAAAAATACTTCTTCCAGATTACTCTTTAATGGCTTAAGATTATCCTCGTCGCCAATGTTACACTCGATGGCCGAATAAAGGACTAGATAAACAACGATATCGGATTGAACCTGTTTACTGACTCGTGGCCGCCATCTTACATACCACAGGTAACCCAAACATAACACAGGGTTCCCAGGACACTACAGATATAGGAGTTTTTAACATTTTGATCCTGAGAGTTTTCGGGGACAGCTGAATCAAATTAACTGGACGAAAATAAATGAAATGAATGACCCAAGTGAAATGGTATTTGCTTGGGAAAAACTTTTTCTTGATGTAGCTAACATGCACGCACCAATTCGAAATAAAAGAGTGCGTCATACTAGTAGTCCATGGCTAACCAATGATTTGAAAAGAATGATTCATAGAAATTATCTGAAAAAGCAAGCTACAAAAACTAGTAATCCACAAGCATGGGATGAATATAAACAATCCAGAAATTTTAATAAACAATGAAATTAAAGATGCAAAAACTAATTACTATCGCGAGAATATTGAAAGTAACAGAGGAAATCCCAAAGCTTTGTGGAAAACTATAAATAGCCTCAGTACAATTAATGAAATTAAATTTGAAAATTCAGTATTCTCTAATTCAAAAGAGATTTCTGAAATTTTAAACCGCTATTTTTCTGAAGTTGGTAAAAAACTCTCGTCGGAGCTCGCAAGTTGCACCGTTGAGTTTAGTGATTTTCTTCAACCGGTTGAGACTCATTTTCAGCCAATAACAGCTGACTTTGTTACTAAGTTTTTAAAATCAATGTCGATAGATAAGTCCACTGGACTTGATGATATACCCAGTCGCCTCTTGAAAGAGGCTTCACCAGTAATTGCGCCATCCATCACTATAATTAACAAGTCACTGTTACAAGGTATTTTTCCAAAGAGTTGGAAAGTAGCTAAAGTCATCCCCTTTAATACATAAAGCCAATGACCTATCCTATCTTAATTATGCGAAAGAGCAGTTTTTAATCAACTCTATAGCTACTAGTACTTTACAACTCATGAACTATTAACTAAATATCAGTCAGACTTTCGTCCTTTGCATTCTACTCTTACTGCTCTCCTTGATGCAACAGATGAGTAGTACACAAACATGGATCAAGGCCTGACAAATCTTGTTGTAGCATTAGACCTAGCTAAAGCATTTGATACAGTTTCACATCAAATATTAATAGAAAAGGTACACATTTATGGTGTTGGCGGAGTAAGTCTAGATTTTTTTAAAATCATATTTGAATGAAAGAAAGCAATGTTGTATTGCTCAAAATGAAATTTCAAAACCAAAACATATATCTTGTGGAGTCCCACAAGGTCCATTTTAGGACCGCTATTGTTTATCATATACATTAATGATATTCCATGCTGTTTTGATCATACCAAACCTAGACTTTATGCTGACGACACCTTAATAAGTATTGCTGGTAAGTCGGCCACTGAACTCCATAGTAAGGTCAATCTAGACCTGCAAAGGATCAGTGACTGGCTTCAAGCTAACAAGCTAAGTTTGAACGTTGTCAAATCAGAGTATATGTTGATCCAATCAAAGTTTAAGGTACCCAGTTTTGGTAGTTTTGCTCCTATTAAGATAAATAATTCAGATGTACTCTTAAACATCTAGGAGTGGTTATTGATGAGAATCTTAACTGGGAATCACATGTTGATACAATTTGTCATGAATTTGTCAAAAAATTGGACGATCTATTTTTGGTTTAAAACAACTTCGTGACTTTGTCCCTACGTGTAAACGGTAGATGTTTTCCACTGAGAGAATATCTGATAAATTCATAAGTGGTTTTGTACTAATTGTCTTTTTTCCGTAAAGAGTTGCATACAAAGTACTATATAAAGTGTGCAACATAAATACCACTAAATAGTGCTATTTTATGCTAATTCTATTGTTATCTTTTGTTTGATTAGTGCTATTTACTACTAAATAATGACAACTGTTGCACACATTTAGTGTTTGCAGCAGTGATTATTGATGTAATAAATACTTAGTTTGAGGTAATTAAATGACTTTTTAAACGAGTTGTACACCACATCATTCACTCTGTACTACTGAAAAATCACGAGGAGAAAGAGACACGAACACCAAATATTGCCTATCATGCTGTGATGAGACCACGTTACCAAGACAACTCACTGCTGACTAGCTTTATCTTTGAACTTTCCTTGTAATTGTTTAGACGTTTAGATATTCAATTTTTTAAAGTCAAAATTAAAAGAAAAATACAAAAATTTGTCAGCAAAATATTTTGAGATGATAGTCAGTAGAGACTCTCGTGGACAATATAGGGAGCACCATCCTTAATTTCAATTGTTTTCCTTTTGTAGTTATTCTCAATTTATATCGTGTGCAAGTGGTGTGCACCCTCTCCTATCAAATATTTTTTTTCTAAAATAACCTAAATATTTCATGTTTACTAAGTAGTGCAACTCCTCCTTTAGATAATGGACCTCCTCCTTGAAACAAACCTGGATCCGACCCTGTAATAGACGGGAAAATATATTTGGACATTCGTTGAATGAAGGTAATATACGTTTTTAGTCTCTTTGAATAAATCCAGACGGCATGAATGTGAAATTTCTTTTGGACATTTGATATCATATGAGAGCCAGAACTGCCACCAAAACTACAATGCAACAATAACCCTGTTTACCGAGGCTACCAGTCAACAATCGAAAAAAACAAACATTGTGCAATGAGTAATATTACTCCGACGAAGGACTAGCGTCCAAAACTTCAGTTTTACATTTTTCTAGCTCTTTATTGATGTATTTTAATCATTGTTTTTATTACTTACTTACTTACCTACTGGCTTACCTACTTACCTAAGTACTTACTCACTCACTTATTTCATGCAAACTTACTTGCTACTTACGTTCTTGCTTATTTCTTACTTACGCACTTACATAATTACTAACGTACGTACTTATTTACTAACTGGCTTACTTACGTAATAAATTGCTTGCTACGTTTAATTGTTCGTTTACTTGTTTATTTATCTGATATTTTAATTTTTTATTTGTTAAGTCACTTGATGTTGAATCTGTCTAGGACAATTAGGTTGAGACTTATTCGGATTCCTTTTCACTTCAAATAAACATAAATAAATACAAACACTGTCCCACGAAGTCTAACAAAAAATTAAAATGCGTCCTTATTACATTTAGTGTTGGCAGTTTATTACATTTAGCGTTAACGTTTTTATTTCATTTAGCGTCAAAATTATTACATTTAGCGTTAGTACTACATTTAGCGTTAATTATTACATTTAGCGGTTATACATCGCCCAACGAGGCAAACAAACGAAATGAATCGCCCAACGACGAAACGTTGTACCAACGTTATAGTTTGTACCGAACATGTTATTGTTTCTATTAAACATTTCAAGCCATGCATCGTGTTTTCTGTAATTCCAGAGCTCAGTTGCGTACTTGCCCCTTATCTCCCCCACAGGCAACCCAAATCACAGTATTTTAAAATATCCCGATACGTAAAACATCAAAACTTCTATGCAATCGGCGGTTTCATAAAAATATCTACAATTTAGGTGTTTTTTTTTTCTCGAAATATAAATACTATCATTTGGCTGCCTGTGATCTTTGTCTCTGAAAGGCACCATCCAGATTGCAATTATAAAATGTGTCGCAGCAATTCATTTTCGAAAGAGTTAGTTCGCTAGTTACTCGGGCTGAAAAGACCCGAGGTATAATTTCGGGTTGGTTTTTATTATTTTTTTTTTTGATCTGTCGGCATTTTGAATTTTCCGCACTTTGTATTTCTGTCGGCTCCAGGTTTGTGATTGGTTGTTACTTTGATTGTCAGCCGGTGTTTGTATCAGTGAAGTTTGTAGATGGAATATATTTTGCTTGAACATTATGTTTTTGCTCAAAGCGAGCGGCCATAAGTCAAGCGAGTTGTGATTATGCAAATGAAATTTTAGCAATAAAAAACTTCATCGCTGCTTGAACGGTTTGATATTCTCGTAATAGTAGAAAATGTAACTAAAGTTTGGAATAGAGCAACAAACTTACAGCGTGTATTTTCACCTTGTTCTCCTTCGGTTCAGTTTAGATTTTCGTCAATTTTGCTTCCATGTAACTTTCTTATCAATTAAAAAAACATTCCAATTACCTCTTTTTCAAATGCAGATTAGTAATTGATTCCTAAGTTTTCAAAAAAAGCTGTAAAATTGGAATATTTCTCGATGAAATTTAGTCTACTTTGCATTGCAAAGCCTTGTACTTGTACGAGTGATTGTTTTCTTTTTGTAATTGTCCCACTGCCACTTAGTCAGGTTTTGTCATTACACAGGAACCCCAAGAGGAGAAAAAGCGGTAGATCGTAAAAGTGACAAATATATGCCCGTCAAAGAAAAGAGAAACTAAATGATCATAATAATGTGTGAAAGCTGGTATTGCATACTCAAAACTCAGTATCATTACAGTCACTTCATACATGAACACATAACTTTTTCGAAAAGCCGGCAATAAACATCAAAATGGAAAATTCATTCATTATAAAAAGCTCAATTTAATGGTCTGACAAGGATAATTTTATCCTTTTTGTTTAATTTCATTTGTTTAGTTTTAGCTCTTAAAAACGTTCAGCGGAAAAACAGATAGTTTACATAGGTCAAAGAGAAGCCCGAGTTCACGCAGATATGTAATTCTCAATAGCTACATTAATCAAAGAAGTAATTGTCCCTATCTGGCAATCTGCTTTATTAGTACGAATAAATTTTTACATACAGACTTGAGTATTTTTCTGTTCTTTAGAGTTTCATGTTCTTCATTGCTCAGGCTAAGCCTCGATAGTATGTGATATATTCTTTTGTACGAGGTACATCCCGTGGGAATGAAAACAAAAACAATATAAACACGAATGTTCTTGTCTTGGCTCTTTTGTGATTTCACCTACAGTTGAGGCTTAACCTGAGCAATGAAGACCTTGAAACTGGTCTATTACTATATAGAATTCAATATTTTTAAAGTAATTTCTTTACTTTTCACTAGTTACGTCCCATAGTAGCAATTTTATGGCTTTTAGTATTTGTGCTCCATTACATGGCAGTAATTTAAGCTTATTTCATGGGCATAGGAAGTTTGCGCTCAATTTTACAGCAGCAATTTGATTTAATTGCAAAAACAGGTCTTTGTGCCCTAATTCGTACAATTTGATTTCATTTGATTTGGAGCAACAATAATAATACATAATTATTCTAATTTGGTTTATTTTATAACATGTGAGTTTGGCATTCTGATCCACTTCAAGCACAACCATTTAACGATGAAATTACCTTGATTAATATCACACAAACATTCTGTTTTTTTGTCCTATCATTTCAGTTTCTTGTCAAAAGTTGAAATCCTTGAAGATTAGTTATGTTTATACTGGTATTTTGGTTAAAATTACAAATAAAGTAACGAGCTTCTCTTTTATATTCGTCTCTGGGTTTTGCTCGAAACGTTGTTCAGCTGATAGAACTGGACGTGCATGCTCCGTTATCTTATTGTTCTCCAGTCCAAAATCTATCTATCGACTTGTCATTGTTCATTGATTTTAACTCTTAGGCTACGCCCACACTAACCCGGATAAATTTGAAAACGCAACTTTATTTATCCGCTTAGTCCTTCAGTTCGCACTAAAACGCATGAATCCGAAGCAATTTTATGCTAATTCTATTGTTTAACGAGCAATTTTTATCATGGTTTCGAAACAAAAGTTGCGTTTTCAAATTTATCCGGCATAGTGTGACCAGGGTCTTATTTAATATCTCATTGTTCTCCAGTCCTACGCTATTGTTTTTTCCAAAGGAATCTCGTTTGAGGACATTTCATTATCTATGTATTTTAACCTTTAATTATTCGTAGATTTAAATTTTCGCTTGATTATTCTCATGAGACAGCATTCTGATTTCTCTGTGTAACCCTTATCACTAAAACTCTCCAAAGCGGCGTTTGTTTCTTTCCATTTTTCATTAAATTTGTCGACGTCTTCTTCGAGTTGCTCAGAGGACTGTGGGTCCATTATGGCCTTCAGATCTTTAGCTAGACGGTTAGTCCGCTGGACTTGAGTCTGTGTCTGTGGGCGCTCATCGCATTTTAACTAAAAGACAAGATTATAAGTCAGCTTCTTAGTGTTGGCTTATTAAATCGTCCGAGGAGGTTTAGTTTGTGTTAATTAGGGTAGAGTCCCAAGGGTGGTCATAGCCAGGTTTGACTAACAACATCCTCAGTGGACCTTGACCAAAGGTGGAAGAAAACATAATAGTCAAGCCGGAAAAAAAAGAATGCAAGGTTTAAATCTTGGTACGTCTCTAAGTAGATTGTGTGTTACAGGCTGGCCTGCGTTGAGTCAGGAAGTTGTTATTACTGAACGAGAGAAAATAACGAATGTAACGCAGGATATTTACAGGCATGTTTCCCAAGTTATCATAGCCATGTCCTCATTTATGGATAAGTACAAATAGGTACAGTTTTGCATATAAGTTAGAATGTTTTTGATCATTTTTAGTTTAGGATTTTAATTTTATTTTTGTCGCTTGCTCTTTCTAAATTTATTATCACAACTGCTGCTTCACCGACATGTTTTTAATCGTATTTACCTCGATCTTGTCTTTGAGCTTGTTCTGTTCTTCAATATTTTCTTCATTGCTGTGATCTTCCAACAACTTGTTGGCTTCGTCCATCCACGCATTCACTTCGTCCATGTCTGTTCGTAGCTCTCTCATCTTATTACTAGCATTTTGAAGCTGTGAAGAACAACATCAAGTAGTCAGGGAAAGGTCCCAATTAGACATTAGTTTTGGGACTTACTACCTGGTGACAAAACACTAAACACGGCAGATCAGAATCGTTTCGTGGGTTATAACAAAAAGCATGACCTCTTTGTCTATAAACATAAAATAATCAGCAAAGGGTCGGTTGTACAAAGCCTGAATAAAGTTATCGACTGGATAAAAGTTATCCGTTGCATAGATTTTAGAATTTATACACTGGATTTATCCGGTGGATAGCGCTATTTTACCAGCCCCAGAGAGTTTCGAGGGAATTAATGTCAAACTTAATTTGCTCCAATATTATATAACTAAATGGAAAAAATAAAATGGAAAAGAACGATTTAAATTGAGGACTTGGAAGTACAAATCATATACAAAATGAAACTACAATATGTAAAAGAAAAAATACAAAGTGTTTGGTCTACTAAAGCTGTTGTACGAATTATACATACTTTCTCCTTCTCTTCGATGACTTTGCTAGCAATATCATTCCAACATCCATCAAAGTCTTTCAGCTGTTTCTCAATCTCTTCTTTCGCTTCGATATTGTCTACTGCACTCTTCATAAGCTTCTCTCCGCAGTCGTGTAGTATATCAAGTCGTGCTTCTTGCTCGTTTAGCTCTTGTTGGATTTGCTGTTGACGAGAAAAATAAAAAGAAGGGTAAATTATGTTTTTCAACCGACGTCTTTCTAACCATGGTACGTTGTTTGAGCTTTACATGCCAGCAAGAAATGCGGAGTTAATCAAACGGAATAATTTGATTCTAATAAATACTGTAAATTGGCCAATGTTTGTTTTCTTTTTGCTTGTTTTCCTTGTTTTTTTTATTTTTTATTTTTATTTCATTTTTTTATTTATTTTGTTGTTGGTGTTGTTCGTTTTTTTTTTTTCAAAAGTTTATTTTTAGTTTGCCTGAGTTTATCTTGTTGATGCCCAGGGGGGTGGGGGGGGGAGGGGGGTGGGGGGGACTCCGAGTGTAAACGATCGGGGGTGCTCGTCGTATCTTTTATGGGAAAACATCGACGATTTGGTTTCTTTTAGGGTTTAATAATATGGAATTTGCCAAATTCTTACTTTTTGGCATCGTTAAGGGGTTGAAAGCCACTGAAACTCGTGATTTTGGTATTTTTTAGGGATGAAAAAGTTGTGAAGACACGCCCATTTGAAAGCGTCCGGTATCTTTTAGGGGTATTTTTGAAAAATTCCGACGAGCATCCCCGATCATTTATCCCCGGAGTTCCCCACCCCCCCCCCCCACCCCCCTCGGGGCTGATGCATACTTAAAAGACACAAAACTGATAAAACATGCAGAGAGAAAGACACATATTCCAGTTATCTATCAACCTCATTGGAAGCACAATGTTTATATGTCGGTAGGTTCTTCTATTGCGGCTAGTTTTCCTGTGGCTTTCGCTTTTCGATCCTCAGAGCATCAGAAGAGAAGATAGGGTCGTTGGTCAAGGATCCGACTCTTCATTTTATTTCAAAACAAACAAACAAATCTAAATTGAACAACGAGCTTACATCAAGTGCTTCCTCGCTTTTCTTAACTTCTACTTCATCTCTCAAATCAGTCTTAGCAATCTCTTTCAACACTTTTTCTTTGCCCGCCAACCAGTTCAACAAGATAAGCTCCTCGTCTCTAAATCTCTGCCAATCAACCAGCGCTCTCATGAGCTTTTTCTTACGATCCTCTGACCAGTCCCAAACGGCTCTCCACCTGTGACTGATTAATTTAATCTGGTCACGTGTTTTATTGTCGATGGAAGGATCAGACACGTCGATTTCTAGAACCATCTTAATGAACTCGTGGTCACTAAGGTCTTCTTGGAATTTCTGAAAGATGCAAAGTTCATTAGCAATCTTTGCCATCATCATCATCATCAGCACAAATCATCATCAGCACCACCATCACTATAACTACCATCATCACCATCATCACCGCCACTAGCATCTCTATAATTGAACCATCATCATCACCATCACAGCCACTAGCATCTCTATAATTGAACCATCATCATCACCATCACTGCCACTAGCATCTCTATAATTGAACCATCATCATCACCATCACTGCCACTAGCATCTCTATAATTGAACCATCATCATCACCATCACTGCCACTAGTATCTCTATAATTGAACCATCATCATCACCATCACTGCCACTAGTATCTCTATAATTGAACCATCATCATCACCATCACTGCCACTAGCATCTCTATAATTGAACCATCATCATCACCATCACTGCCACTAGTATCTCTATAATTGAACCATCATCATCACCATCACTGCCACTAGCATCTCTATAATTGAACCATCATCATCACCATCACTGCCACTAGTATCTCTATAATTGAACCATCATCATCACCATCACTGCCACTGGTATCTCTATAATTGAACCATCATCATCACCATCACTGCCACTAGTATCTCTATAATTGAACCATCATCATCACCATCACTGCCACTAGTATCTCTATAATTGAACCATCATCATCACCATCACTGCCATAGTATCTCTATAATTGAACCATCAGCATCACCACCATCACTATAATCACAATCATCATCACTATCATCACCATCACTATAACTACCATCATCACTTCAACTACCATCATCACCACCATCACTATCATCACTATCACTATAATCGCCATCATCAGCAGCACCATCACCATCGTCATCTGACTATATATACTCAAACGGTCTCAAACATACAAGCATTCTAATAAGAATTACCCCGGATATTTTTCATACTTCTAAAAAAGTCACCTTCATCATCGTCATCACTTCCATCATCATCACAACCATCACAACCATCATCATTATCACCGCCATCATCACTGTCATCATCATTATTATCACCATCATCATCATTATCACTATCATCATCATCACAACCATCATCATTATCGCCGCCATCATCACTGTCATCATCATTATATCACGACTTGCACTAACCATCCACTGAATGAACTCCTACCACCTTCACGAAACAGACAGCTTAGACAAAGAGGCCATATCTATCAATTACCGTGTATAAGAACTGATCATTTTAAAAACACTTTTATTAATAGGTGTCTTTTTAAATTTATTTGACTATATTATTAAGATTTTTTTTCGTATTTAATATTTTTATCGCATTGTAAAGTTTTCACGTTTGATGATGCTGTTTTTGTAATAAAGACTATTATTATTATTATTATTATTATTATTATTATTATTATTATTATTATTATTATTATTATTATTATATTATTATTATTATTATTATTATTATTATTATTATTATTATTATTATTATTAAAGATATCATAAACAGCTTATATACTGATTTCAAGACATCCATCATCACATCCCATTTCTCCACTCCTTTCGTCCCTGTTGGTCGTGGCGTTCTACAAGGTGATTGTCTTAGTCCTCTTCTTTTTAATATGTGCTTCAATACTTTCATTCAACACATCAAAGCTCCAAAATATCGTCAATTTGGTTTTTCAATAAAATCTATTAACCCCACACACTGGTTCCAGTTTGCTGATGACGCAGCAGTCGTAAGTGGTCAAGAATCAGAAAACCAACATCTTCTAAACCGCTTTTCTCTTTGGTGTCAATGGTCAAACATGATTATCAGAGTTGATAAATGCAGTACGTTTGGCATAAAGAAATCCTCCACTAAATCCATCCAGTTCCTCCCCAAACTAATTATCAACAATGACCTTGTCCCCACAGTCAAGATTGGAGAGAGTTTCAAATATCTTGGGCGATATTTTGACTTTGACATGTCTAACATGGCACATAAATCAGATCTACTCAACATAATAAATGACTTGATGACAGAAATTGATGCTAAAGAACTTCACCCTAAAAATAAACTACTGCTCTACTCCAGATACGTTCTTTCTAAAGTATCTTGGCATTTTATGGTTGCAGATTTATCAAAAACATGGGTAACTGAGAATATTGATAATATTGTTATAGGATACATCCGCAAATGGCTAGAAATTCCAGTTTCTGGAACTCTTAGCAATATTTTTCTTCCCATCAATAAATTCGGGTTAAACATAAATCCTCCGTCTGTCAAGTTCACCCAATGCCAAGTTATTTTAAGAAAAGTACTCAAAGCCTCCCCTAACGAAGACATCAAACAACTCTGGGAATCAACCGCAAGTCACACCAACATCCAATATGACAGATACAAATCAACAAAAGAAATCATCAAAGAATTTCATGAAGGTCAAGAAATCAAACTATGTAATCAACTGTCTTCCCAAGGTCTATTTTTCAGAGCTGTATTGAATAACTCCCTTCCTCAGTTTAATAAAGTCTGGTCACTCGCACAATGTAAACTACCAAAAAACATCTACAACTTCACCATCCGTTACATAAATAACACTCTTCCCACACGTAAAAATTTGGTTAAATGGGGCATCTCTTCATCTTCAGATTGTTCTCTGTGCTTACAACCAGAATCAATTCTTCATGTTGTTGCTGGTTGTAGTTCCTACCTAAATCAGGGTCGGTATACTTGGAGACATAATTCTGTCTTGCAGTTTATCGCAAACTCTTTGTCAGCAATCAAAGACATCATCCTGTATGTTGACCTGCCTTCTTTCAACTCCCCTTCAATTATCACTGGAGATAGTCAACGACCAGACCTCTTGATAACCACTTCAGACAAACATCTATATATACTCGAACTGACCGTTGGACACGAAACTAACTTAGATAAAAACTTATTGAGAAAACAAACTAAGTACAAAGAACTATTTTCTTCTAATAACAATGATTTCAAAAATATTAGCTTCATAAATTTGTCAATCAGCGCTTTAGGAATTTTTTCTAAAGAATCTACAACGTTTCTTGACATGCTGGCTAATCTTGGTTTTGACGATAAGACCTCCAAGTATATCATCAAGAGCATTTCAGCTATTTCGATAAGGTCAACGTATTATATATTTTGCTGTAGGAACAAGGAATGGCCAAATCCTGAATTACTTAGCTATTAGTTGTTTTTTTTTTGTTGTTGTTGTTTTTTTGTTTTTTTTTGTTTTTGTTTTTTTTTTTTTTGTTTTTTTTTTTTTTTTTTTCTTCTTCTTCTTTTTCCTCAAACTATTTTCTTCATATCGATTCAAGTAGCAAATTGTAAACTGCCTAGGTATAGTGAGGTTTACAGTTGTATGTGCAAAAATATGAAATAAAAGTTTACATTATTATTATATTATTATTATTATTATTATTATTATTATTATTATTATTATTATTATATTATTATTATTATTATTATTATTATTATTATTATTATTATTATTATTATTATATTATTATTATTATTATTATTATTATTATTATTATTATTATTATTATTATCATCACTATCATCAGCATTTCAATCATTAAGACCACAATCATCACCACCATCATCATCACTACCATCATAATCATCATCATCATCACCATCATCATACCTGATGTTCCTCTTGTTGTTTCTTAACGGTCTCGTAATCGCTGCCGACTTCTTTAGTGCTCTTGATATGTTTTTCTGACTTCACTATAAAGTCTTCCATGTTTTGAAGATTTTGTTTGAGAAACACACTATACGTTGAAATTATCCTAAAATAATAGTAAACCAAGAATGAGTAAGTTTTATTGTTCAATGTATTTTGATTTCACAATTGAAACCTTTTGACAAGCGGTTTTCCTCCCAGGTCTTGAGTTGGTTTGCAACGTACATGACAACACGTTCGTCTATTTTGATAAGTCCAATAATATAAAATAGATATTATAAAATTGATAGCGGCCTGTCTAGATATATAAAATTGTAAAGGGCATTGAGTTGTGAAATGCGCTATATAAATCCTTTGCATGTGACGTCAAAGCAGCCCCATCTGGAGGACAAAACAAACGAGTTTTCCTCTCCTGGGAACTGAAATCCATTGTTTTGTCCTCCAACGAACTGCATGGAGTCTATAAACACCTCAAATTATTATTATCATTAGAATCTTTATTCAGCCCTGTTCCAACTAAGAGCACTATAATTTACCTGCTTTTGTCAGCATCAGCCTCGTTTTGAAGTCCTTTGATTCGATCATCAATAGACTTCATTCTATCATTGTAGCCTTCAGCCTCGTTCTGATTACAGTAACCGTCATTAATAGCCTCGTCAACTTCTCTGATGACCCCTGTCTTGGTGCGTTGTAAGGAGTCGATGATTTGCATGTATCGCTAAAATGAAATCGAAAATTGTTCGTTCCTAATTAAAACAGCCGTCTCAACCGCGATGCTTTGCGAGCCTTTCTTATTGTTTACATATGGGTAAAATAATTATGTCTACGAAATATATTTAAACATCAACAAATGGAAAATATTAAAGGACCTGTCACTCTTTTGGAGTCAGTAAAGCCAAATTTAAGAATTTGAAAAGATTGGCGCTTTGAGCATATGATAGACCACAGGGTCGCAAAGCATTGTGGTCGAGACAACTCCTTTAAGCCCTGGCTAAACGAGGCAACAAATTGCGGCAGCATCCCTCACGTGTGCATGTTTCCTCGCTGTTGCCTGGTTTAATTTGCTACCTGCACCTGTGTGGAAACCTCGTTGTCGAAAGCAAATATTGGCATTAATACTGTAAGAGTACATTTTGAGTTTATCCAATTAAATTTAAGTAGTTTACTTTCGTGTTCTTCATTGCTCAGCCCAAGCCTTGATATTATGTAATATATTATTTTGTAAGAGGTACATCCCGTGGGAATACACCAATTCAAAACAACATAGATGCCAATGGTTTTGTCTTGACACTTTTGTTAATTTACCTACAATTGAGGCTTAGCCTGAGCAACGAAGAACTTGAAACTGGTGTATTAAACGCGCTTTATAGTTCTGTTATTAGGGCAGAACTTCATAACTGTGAAGACTTCTGGTAAGGATTCTTGAGGGTAACTTACACTCTGTTTATCCATTTGATTTTTACACGAATCAAGATCGACGAGGTCTTTTTGTCTTAGATTTGGTTTGCGTGATTCAGCATCGTCCACAGCAGCTTCAAGATCATCAAGTTTACGACTTATCTTTCTCTGGGCAGCTTGACATTCTTCCTCAGATCTTAAAGTTAATGAAGTTTGTATTAGCAAATATTAATCAATTATTTAATGAGATAATATAATACAAGCAACTTAAAAAGCTTAGATTGACTGTGGCTTTATAAAGGTGTAGTATTTCAATCAGCGCTCTAAATATAAATCAAACGTTTTTAAACGTGGCATTTTTGAAGCATATTTTGTTACTTTATTGGGAACTAATGTCAAATTAACTAAAATAAATACACAAATACGACGCTTTTAATTGGAGCCATCTTGTATTTATATTATTGTCCGACGTTTTTAAGCCAGGTTCCTATACGCAGGTGTTTTGTATTCGTTTACTGAACTTCTTAACGTTGATGACCATCAAACCGTGCGTGGATTTTGTTACCACAGTCTCACAAGTACACATAGTAAACCAAGCAGCTGCGTAGCAGACGTGGTTTGTGACAATGAATATTAAAATTTCAACAATTTTACTAGTGTAGTTTTTATAAGTGATTTTAGCATTTTAACAGTCTAGCTTATATATATTCTAAGCATCGTAACGCTGACTGTATTCATCACATGACTTTTAGTAGTTTCCCAAGAAAAGCATGCCTCCTTAAAAGTAACCCAAAAATACCACCAACTTAGGTGCTATTTAACTAAACAAGGAATCAATGTTAACCAGTTTGATAAAGCCTGTACTGTAGCCTAAAAATGCACATTCATTTAAAGCCTTTGTACTCTGTGAGCAAGTTGGGGGACGACTCAAGTCTAGCCAGATAGAACGGACCTATCCCTAAAAGTTCGACGCCAAAATTTAAACCTGTATGCAATTTTAAACATAACAGAAAGTTACCAAAACCTTGTTTAGCAAGCCCGTGTTTCAAGTACAAAACAAAAACCCTCATATAAATTGAATATACCGTGTTGATCCAGCATCCACGTCGTCCCATGTTCCTGTTCCACTTTCTACTTGATTGTCATCAATGGCTATGACAACTTCTTGTTCGTCGACCTGCTGAATTGAAATGTGTGAAATCAATCAATCAAGCATTCAACCATGCAATCAATCAATTAATCAATCCTGAAATCAATCAATCAACTATGCAATCAATCAATCAATCAATCCTGAAATCAATCAATCAACTATGCAACCGGTCAATCAATCAATTAATCAATCAATCAATCAATCACTCACTCACTCACTCATTCAACCAACCATCCAACCAATCAATCAACTAACCAACCTACAATTAAATTAATCAATCAACCAATCACTTATTCAATCAAACAATCAACAATAACAAACAAACTTCATTTAATCATTTATTGCTATGAATCTTTGACCTCTTGTACCTTGTTCTTGGCCTTGGTTCCCTCTAGGTAATCATACCAATGTGAAAGACAAAGGATAATCAATTTCTTGTCTGGTCTTTCCACATAGACGTCCGATGAGTCGAGTATCCTGGGAATACCGTAGTCTTTCTCTGCTCTTGCGAAAGCATGATCCAATCGATCTCGCTCGTTCATCTGAGAGAGTGATGCGAAATCAAACGCATCTGGTCTGAAATGAAACAAGAAATAACAATGAAGATTGTGATAATGCTTATAAGTAATACCATGGCACGAGGAAAATTAGTGATTAAATTTTCTCAAATGGCGTGTCTTCTAAATTCCCTCATGAGGGAAATTCGGGATTATAATTCCCACGGAAGACAAAAGAACCCGACTAGAGGTGGTCATGATAATACGGATGATTAATATGATGATGGCAGTAATATAGATGAGGGTGATGATGATTATTCTAATTCACTATGACGTCACAGCTTTCTTACGCAATGGGGAATAGAACCGAACAAATACAATAGAAAACTAGATGTGACAAAGTTCTCACCTAGTAAAACAGTTTAATCTAAAATGGCGTACAAAGATATGTGTCCAATGATATTCACGTCGTTTGGGACTATTCCGCTGCTTTTTCCCAGATTAATACGGTTTTTTCTGTGAATTTTCGTTGATTTTACTCCGTCCGGCAACCATGATCCTTTGCATTTAAGATTATTTTGATATGACGTCATGGTGAATTAGGGCAATTGTGATGGTGATGAGAATGATGTTGATTAATTTGATAATAATGCTAGAGAGCGACGCACTAAAAGTGTACAACAGTTGTCACTATTTAGTAGTAAATAGCACTAATTAAACAAAAGAAAACAATAGAATTGGCATAAAATAGCACTATTTAGTGGCATTCATGTTGCACACTTTTAGTGCGTGCACTCTATAGAATTCATGCATGTTCTTTGTAATTCTTACTCGTAAGAATGTAGTAGGGCATTGAATGCGTTGCCATCTTGCCAGCTCTGGGAGAAATCTGTAAGCTTAATATCGTATCTGAAAAAAAAAAACGATGTCTATCATGCAGGTTGGTCCTCTTTAACTGAAGTGACATAATGAAAAAATTTAAACTCAAAACAAAAAGTATAAGAGCTGTACTGGCATATTTGTCATTAGGCATACATGCTAGTCATTATTTTCTTGCAACAACCTTTTTAGAAGTGAAATATGTTTCATTTTTGAAACAATAGATTTTCCCCACACTTGCTTAACTGGCCACAAAACAATAGATTCACATTGAGGCTGGAGTGATGAAATACAGAGAATGTATGGATCTATACACTCCTGTCTCAGCGTGATTTCGTGGCCAGTCAATCGAATGCAGGGAAGGTCTATTCAGATCAAAATAAAAGAGATGGAAAATATGTTTCACTTTCACATCAACAAAATGTGTGCGATATAAAAGCTAAAGCTAAGTTGTTTACCCATTCATTCGTTCCTTGCACCATTCCAGCAAACCTTTTTCTACAGCAAAAGTTTTTGAGGCTTCTTGATTTCCTTCTTGGTGCATGACTTCTTGTACCTGAAGCAACAACGACAGTTATGTGGTGTTAAAATGTACTCAAGAGAGTAAAAGCCAAAGCCTGGACTCCATATAATCGAGAACGATCGAGAACGGTCGCAGGCGATCGCAAAAAAGAAATCGATTATTGGGAAACCAACGATTTTCAATCCTACGACCGTTTTCGATCCATATACGATCGCAATCAAAATCGTTCAAAAACAGTCGTAGGATCAAAAAAAACTTTAGCTTCACAAAAATTGATTTTTTTCGATTGTTTGCGACCGGTTCTCGATCGTTTGCGATTATATGAAAATCAGGCTTAAGAGAAGGGAACGTAGGCACTGGGCAATATAACTTGAGTTAATTTTAACTAAAATACATCAATTACTACCGATTACTACCAATTAACTCCTTTTCCTTTTTTATTAATTTTTTTTCCTGTCGACTGATACTCAAAAACTCATTTTTTCTGATAGCGATTGAGAAGGAACGGAATTAAGGGACGGACCATTAGATATTTGAGGGGATATTTTAATCAACTGCAGACACTGTGGTTAAATTAGCTTCAAAGGACTTTGGGAATGAAATGTAAGTTACCTGAAATCGTAGGATGATACTCCATAGTAGTCCCAGGATCACACGGATTTTCCCGTCCACAATGTCGAGTCCATTGATACCAACTAGCTTTACCTGTGTTAATAAGAAATAGTGATATGGATGATGATGATGATGACGATGATTTAAGTGAAAGAGCATTGTCATTTCAAAACGTCACGAGGCATTTTAGTAATGTGAACAAACACTCAATAAGGGTAGTGGTTCTTTAGAAGTACAACGTTTACAACCATTGTTTTTGCTCTTATTGAGTGTCTGTTCGCGTTACTGAGTGTTAATGCTCTTTCGCTTGAATGAATGTTTCAGTGTCGTTGATAAACAGCAAAAGCTATCAGTACTTACGTTGCATTCATCCAACACAGTAAGTGCTCGTTCAACGTTGTTGATTTTGTGCACACGAAGATTGCCTTTCTCTTTTTTCTGTCAGAAAAAACAAAACATATTAGTAGCTAGCATGTAATTAGTCGATGCCAACTATTTACTCTCTTTCACCTATCTCACGAGTTCGTCTTAACTTCCCCTCCTTTTTGATTACTTGTCCTTTTTACCACACAGACTCTTCTATCAATAAACCCCTCTTAGTACTGCCCTTACCAGTTTCCGTTCAGTAAGAACTTCCAGTAGGTTAATCAACTCTTTACCATCAGATAAGTCAGTTCCAATATTATTTATACGAGATGGTGGATTGTGCTAAGGGCAACAAAAATAAAGGAATCATGAGATAAATGACCTACATATGGGGAAAATACTCCATAATATATAGCCTATAGCATTTATTTACATAGGTAACTGAAAGTGGAAAAGACAGACAATATTATTTTGTTTGTTTGTTTATTATAAAAAGGTTATCATACCAAGTTTCAGGGTCTTAAACTTTGCTTTCCATTGAATGTTATTTTTGATAACTACGCATGGGATTTTTGTGAGAGTTCACTGAACTGTTAAGCGTTTATCATCTTTAAAATGACGTCAACTTCATTGAAATACAGGTACAGCATAACAAATCAGATAGTTTTGGTCAAAGTTTATGCATGCGTGAAGGATCATTGAGCATGTATGTTTGAAAACAAAGGGATTGACGTAGTATCTAATAGTAGTTTCATGTTTTTCATTGCTCAGACTAAAGCCTGGTTTCCATATAATCGCAAACGATCGAGAACGATCGGAAACGATCAACAACAAATCGATTTTGGGTAAACCAAAGTTTTCGATCGCGATCATATATGGATCGAAAACGGTCGTAGGATCGAAAAACGTTGATTTCCCTTTAATCGATTTTTTTTTTGGTCGCTTGCAAACGTTCTCGATCGCTCTCGATTATATGGAAGCCAGGCTTAAAGGCCAGTACACACGAGGGAGCTTGCTCCTGCAACACGCTCACGCAACATGCTCCCGGAGCAAAGCTCCCTCATGTGTACCAACGAAAAATATGTTTCGCAACAAAACTCTTGCGCCCGGGTTTTGCTCCCTTTGTTGCGCAACATATTTTTCGTTGGTACACACGAGGGAGCTTTGCTCCGGGAGCATGTTGCGGGAGCGTGTTGCAGTAGCAAGCTCCCTCGTGTGTACTGGCCTTAAGCCTCTCGATAATATGTGCTATATGCTTTTGTACGGGGTACATCCCGTGAGAATGCACCTGAATAATATAATTGCCTACAATTGAGGCTTAGCCTGAACAATGAAGAACTTGAAACTGGTTTATTCAGAAAAGGATTAATAGGAAGTATGTGAATATGTAAACGAGAACCTCCAGACGTTCTTTAAAATCTGAAGGTCCCTCGGGAAGCGAGGATAGTGTTCATCCTTCCCTATATCCGCCTCATGCCAAGTACGTTTTGTGAAACGTGCGACAATAAGCACGTCCGCATCTGAACATTATCGAATTTTATTTTACAAACTATTTGGTTGATTGCAGCTGTACTGTGTATTGACATTTTTAAAACGATATCTTGGCAGCTTGTGTACCTATTAGACTCCCGAACACATGTCTAAGTGGTTGGTACGTGGTTATATGATCAGTTTCGTTTCTTCCACATCTTTGTAGCGCACATGATAAGATTTATTACCATCAAACAAGAAGTGCAACGTACGTAGAAGGAAAGGCGTTAATCTAACAAACGCTTTATAACAACATTCACGGTTTTTTTTATAAATAAACACGCCGCCAGAAACTAATTGTTGTGTAATATGCCAACCACAGCACAGATGATTGCATTGAATTAAGCGCCGATTACTGTCTGGTTGGCACATGAATAACAAAGGCTTACGTCAGCGTGAACATCGCTTTAGTATTTTATATTTCGTATAGCATTTCTGTGATAGCTTACTTGCATAAGTTTAGCGTTTATCCATTTTGTAAAGGCTTTCTTGTGGGCCGCTTCACGCTCACCTGGAATAATATTATGATCAAATATCGTATCATTATCTCTATCAGTTATCATCATCATTATCATCATCATCATCATCAGTATCTTTGTCACAATTTATGTCATCAGCATCATCTTAGTTAAAGGTACTACAATCATCATCATCGTCATCATACTCATCACCACACTATCACAATAATCATCATTACCATCACCACCATTATCAACATCATCACCACCATCATCGCCATCATCATCATCATCATCACTATCACCATCATCATCACCACCATCATCACCATCATTACCATCATCATCACCACCATCATCACCATCACCACCATCATCGATATATGAAAACTGATCCAAATCATTCCGTCGTCACCACCCTGTAGTATCATAACATCCGTCTCAACAACACTGCCAATCGTCCCATTATTTTCACTTTCTTGCCTCAGTTTACAGATGATCTACATATAGTGTTTCCAAATGACTCCATATACATTTATAGTTTAATATCAATAACAATATATTTAATATCAAATTTCTCATGCTTGATTGACCCATAACAATTTCGATAATTCTAAACGCTCAAATGTATCATTTCGTTTATAATATATAGCATCAGCTACCGTTAAATTTGCTGATAAGCTCAAACGAATTCACTGAAAATCGATATTTTTTTATTGTAGATTTAATTGTTAGTAATTGTTCAATTACGCAATTCAGTTTTTAACTGCAATGTAAATTTTAGTAATAAAATCTAAAAAAATGATGTCTTGAATGATAATATATTTGGATGTTATTATCTTATCTGCATAAAAAGTCGCGAAAAATTTGCATAATCGTGTATCAACATTTAAACAGCTTCCACGCACATTTTTACTTTCAGATTGAAAAATACATTTTTCACCATTGTAGATAATTGAATATAGAGAACACTAAAAAAAACTCGCAACAGATATACAATCCTATGGTATTAATTAACTAAAATCCAACTGTTCTGTACTATGATCATATATTGTTGTCCAAAATATGGACCGATCCTTCAGCAAGATGCGAGTATTGAATAAATTGATACATCTTATCCAAATCCGCGAATTATTCATGGTACAATTCATTAATTATTTCAATGAACACAAAATGAAAGCATCCATTTAATTAAAGACTGTGCTTTTAGATGTACATATTAACAGCGATGTTCATCAATTAGAGCCTGTTATAATCTCCATCAAACAATAAACAAAATCAAAGTTGGTGTTACCTCGATGTGAAAGACTTTTCGCGCGAACATTAAATAATTTTGACAATACAATTTAGAGCATATTGAAATAACGCCCACAAATTGTGAAGAAAACTTCTAAAACACAAATGTTCTTGCAAGAATATGAAGCGCTAAAAAATAGTAATTATTATATTTGAGTTTTTCGGTCTCAATAGTGGTTGCTGAAATTTGTTCTATATGTACAATTTCGGTACAAAATAAAAAAAAAGTACATATTTTTGCGCGAGTGTTTTTAAGCTACTTTGAAACGGATATTTCGATTTCAATAAGCAGTATAAAAACTCAAAAGATCAGCTCTACAAGTGGGTTATTTCATAAACAAGAGATTTGCAGCTTTTGGGGATTAAAAACTACATGGAATTTTACCTGCTTTTTCAAGCGTATTTCGACGATATTTCAGCGATTCTTGTCGAGAGAGTTCAGCGTGATTTTCAGCCATTTTGCTAACAAGATTCAAAATCAAAATCTATCTTAGCAGTCAACTGAAGCGGAATTTTTTACACGCTCTATTAAACTCTGTAAAGAATGCGTCAATTGTTCTTGAAGGCCACAAATATGTAAAATTTGAATACTAAGTGGGTTGCCGGGCCACACGTACGAAGCGAAAGGACAGCTTTTGATCAGTTTTTCACTCTAAAAAGTCAAGAATTATAAATTGTTATTTACTTTTTTATATTTTCCAATGTCAATTCGTGCTTTTTGGCAATCATTTATCTTTAATCAATCAAAATTGAAGATAAGTTGATGTCACACTTCTGATGTCACGCTCATGGTATGCGTCACGTTAGGCTGTGTCACGCAGAAGTACCTAAAACTGTCACGCACGTTTTACAATTGTTCACGCGATGGACAAACGCTTAATTTGTGCAACATAAATACCACTAAATAGTGCTTTTTTATGCTAGTTCTATTGTTTTCTTTTGTTTCATGAGTGCTATTTACCACTAAATAGTGACAACTATTGCACACATTTACTGTTTGCACTCAGTCTATCTTGAGATTCATAATATATTTTCCATGTTATAAAAGCTATTTTTATTTTTATCAAATTTAAAATAGACATACATCTCAACATTCAGCGATGCTGACCTAAAAAGTCCATCGGTGACAGATGTAGTTTTTGCATGAATGCCATCAATATTTTAAAGCAAATGATAAAAACTTGGGACCAGAATTCCTTTTGGTCAATCTCTCGCCATTCGACTACAGCGATACTTTATGTTTATAAACAAATGAATTGTTATGCTAACCAGAAATACAATAAACTCTATTGAAATAACGGCCAATCACTGTCTGGTGTGCACATGAATAACAAAGGATTACGTCAGCTCAAGTATCGCTATTGCACATCTCCTATTTTTCTCGGACAACCTTTTTAAATAGATGTATTTGGAAATGGAGACACACTGTGTAAAACCCATCATCGGACATGTCGTTGTTATTACCGGATAATTGGATGCTGTGAACCCAGTTGCAATCTCGTACCCAGTGCCCACGTTTTCTTGTAGCCTGCGGCAAAGAACGAGGGCTCTAGCATAACCATACTGAAAGCTAAGTTAGGGTTAGGGGTAACATCTTCAAAATGATGACTGAAGAGATGTTAGAGTTTCATCTCGCAATATATGGAACTTTAAAAACGCTTTCAAAGCAGAATATGTGCATAAACAAATAAAACTGGAAACCATAAAACATGGCTTTCAGTATCGGATTATCCTCGTTCTTTGCCGCAGGCCACAAGAAAACGCGGGCTCTGGGCACGAGATTGGCCCAGTTGTTGGTATCGTGTTGGTGTCAGTTTTGATCATTTGGGTGTGAGTAGAAATACACGTACCCACAAATATTCGTGAACAAAAACATTTCCAACAAAAATGAATTTCTACAAGGAAAATGCTCAAATAAAGCGTTCTGCAGCCATAAAAAAAATTTTAACCGGGAATAGAAGGAAAAATTCCAAAGAGAACAAAATACCCCTCCCCCCAACGGGGAACACACAATATACATATTTTCTTCACGTCAACGCGAGCTTTTGTGCCAAACGTAAAAGTGCAATTTTCTTGGATTCTGATTGGTTGTCAGTCCAAACGGTCTTGATCAAACAAGTATTTGAAATTACATTTTTTTTCTAGAAATTTCTTGGGAACACTTATTGAATAGAAATAACAGTGATTTGTTATTGAATGTTGCCTTGGTTACGATAGAGGTGCATGCGAAATGCAATTTGTGTCTGACTGTGAAGTCGATATCATTCTCACATGCATTGACTGACCGACCAACGGACCGACGGACCGACGGACCGACGGACCGACGAACTGACGAACTGACTGAGTAAGAATAAAAAATACGTGAACGGACTGAATAGCACTTACAATTTATTGTTTATCCAGAATTTACTTATCACCAAAAATGCTCAATATTTGAACAATTAATAATTACTACTTGAACATTTGTTCACTTTGCAATTGAAAAATATGAAATTGAAATATAATTTATTCCACAAACATAACAAAAATAAAAATCCGAATAGATTTTTTATGCAAATTTTATCATAGCAACATGAACGCCTACAAATACTTTTTTTCCAACAAAATTAATTGATGTCTTTCACCATAACACGTTATAAATTTTCTAAATAAATATGCTGAGATAGAAAAATCAATCTCATTTAGTTGAGGAAAACTAACTGAACTTGAGTTTTTTCTCGGTACTTTTTATCTATAGTATCTATATTCTCTTTATCTCCATCTTTTCTATTCTCCTCTAGTGTCTTATAAATTCTGTCTTCTTCTCTTTTCGCTTCCAACAAAAAATAAAAACTTTCTCTCTTTCTTTCTTTCTTTCTTTCTTTCTTTCTTTCTTTCTTTCTTTCTTATTACCCAAATATACTTTACTGGGAAATATGAGGGTCATTATTAAACTACTACTTAAAACTGAAATGTTGTTTTTAATTTTTGAATTAAAATCATCGTTAACCCAGTATGGTTTTTCCAAAAAAGCTGTGAAATATTAATTTTTTACTTGTCAGTTTCGATGAGTTTTTGAAATTCACTTCCTTAACTTTATAGCAACAAACTAAAATCGATACAACGTGTTCCGTTTCATTTCACTAAGTTTCATAGTTCCTTCACGGATTTAAGAAGACAAACTGTTCTCTCACCTGCACTGCCAGACGAGGAAAACTTGTGTGCTTGTTTAGCAACCAAGGCTGCAGCTCGAAAACTTTTCAAGGGTTTTTTCTTGTTCATTGCTGATATTTTGGTGGGTAAGTATGATGAAGCAGCTTGAATTGCTTGAGCCCGGAGTAAAATTTGAATATTCTAAATAAAATAACATCGTGAAATTCCAATAGCTCCATCTCGTTCTCTGGCGACCATTCCATATGAATATTAAAATTGAGCACAATTGCTTTGATTTTGCCGTAGGCGATGTGCCTCCATATTACATTTACTCAGTAAGCCGCGAATTGGAAACTGAATTTGAAAACTGCAGAACTTTTACGCCAAAATCGTAAAATAAAAGAATTTGCTCAAAGGTAATTCTTATTCATACAAGCAGGGTCCTAACAGGACACATTTTATCCGGGTTAGCTTGGCAATGTCCTCAGAAAGGTTATAAAAGTCCAAGATAATCAGATGTTTAAGTTCCAGCAAAAAGCAAATGTACAATTTACTAAGATACCCCATTCTCGAGGTTGTTCAATTAAAGCGATAGCTGACTCCAAACAAAGAAGTTGTAGTTCTAGCAATACAGCAGTTTCGGAAACGTTGTCCGAGTTGATGGGGCGAAGAGCCAAGAGGACAAGGTGATTTGTATATTGCCCTCATGAGAAGTTTTCACGTAACGTGCTATCTTGTGCTAATGAGTAATAAAAATGCTAATGAACCAAGTGAGATCTGCTAATGAACATTGCACGTGGGAATGTACGCTTTGATTCACAAAGACAAAGACAAGTTTGATCAGTTGATGATCGTAAACGTAAACGCGATAATGAGGTGATTGAGCTCTACATTGTGCAACAAAGTGTACATTCCCACGTGCAATGGTCATTAGCAGATCTCTTTTGGTTCATTAGCATTTTTTTAACCATTAACATACGATGGCTCGTTATGTCAAAACCGCTCTATTTAGCTACAATTACAAGCATTCTTTGTGAATTTTCTTTCATATTCAAATTCATGATCCTTTTGGAGATTAACAAAAGTTTCTTTTGTAGGGCAATTAGCATCAATTGTTCAGAAGAATTGATGCTCATTGCCCTTTAAAAGAAAGTAAGCTAAGCATTCTAGTAACATTGACAAATTGATTTCTAGACATGATACTTTTCCTTTTTTTTATTCAGAAAATCAATTGCAAATCTATTTATGAATGACATTACCTACTTAATCATTATTTTTATATCTCATTCCTAATGTATTTATGTTTGTGTGAGTATATTTGATATGTGGTTTGTATTTAAAAATATTTATTCAAAGTCTGCGTATTTACAGTATAAACCGTGTTGATACATCATTTACTCACTCATTTGAGAGCACGGTCACTGCTCAGTCGTTTCAATTCTTTGGTAAGAAACTATGGCCATTACTCAGTCGTTTTTTTTCCGATGAGTAACTGTGAATGTATCGAATTAATCAGCTATTTAATTTGAGCACTTAGTCGTTTTAGCAAACTGTCAATGCATCGATTTACTCACTCATTTGAGTCCACGACCACCGCTCAGTCGTTTCTTTGCAGCGAGAAACTTTGAAAGCATAGAATTAAATCAGCTATTTGAGTGAGCACCATATGTACTCGGTCGCTTTGTGGTGAGTACCTTTCAATGCATCGATTTTATTCGTACTCATTCGTGTTAGAAGAGTTGATGCAACTATACTCAGTCGTTACAGACTTTTTTTTGCATTGATTAACTATGAATGTTTTTAAATCCTCTATGTTTGTAATAAAAAAAAACTGTCCAGTTATACATGTGGTGATGCACCATTCATTGTTAACAATTCTCAAGGCCTGGTTACAAGGAAGTGAATTACCCTGGTTAGAGGAACAAATATTTATGTTTTGCGATTCCTTTAGAAGTGAAAGCAAAGGCCTTGCCCTGCTAAAGGTCTCAATTGTTGTGTCTGTGATCGTAGCATGAGCAAGTCTCATGGTTTTATGGATCGATCATTAGAAGAGTATGATTGGTGTTGTGCAAATATAAAACATAAACAGGAAAACGAGTTTCCCTCCGGTCCTCCACGATCCTTTTTTTTTTTACTAAGAACAAACATTCTTCGTGATACAGCCAAGAAGAGAGGAAAACAATCCTGCAATTTATCCTCCTTCCCCTCCCTCATCATTTTTCTAATGGTCCATCACTTATGTGCTTTCTTGTACACATAAAGAAGATGTGCACTTTGCCTATACGTCTGGCACGTCTGGAATCAACAGCTCTTCCTCATCACCAGCATCATCTTCAAGACTGATTTCTAACTTTCTGACAACTGCTTGCAACATTGCTTGTAAGTATTCCTGTTGTGTTTGCATTTCTTTCAGACGATTCTTCATTGCTTTCATGCTTTTCCCAAGATTTTCATTGTGCTCTTCGACTTTTTGCAGCAGTGGCTGAAAGAAGTTAGGGAAGGTTAGGGCAAGTGCAACAAATAACAGTACAAACAGTCAACTAAAATTTTACTACTCATGAAAACATGGCCGACAACTACAACGACGCACGAGGGCAGTCACGTGACTCGTGCACAGTTACCACAGGAGATTAGGGCAAAAAAGCGATCACAAGAAATGCGCATAACATCAGTGTTGATTTGTAGATGTCTGGAATTTGAATCGTTTGGGACAAAGGTTGATGGGAACTATTTCAATCGTATGGCAATGACTACGACAGTAAGAGGAGACGTTTGGCAAAACGTTTCTTGTGTTGCAGAGGGAAACCAAAAAAAGCATGGAAGAGCAAGCGAGGATTGTATAGAGGCAAGCAGCAGAAGGGATGTTAAACAAGGAAGAAAGAATGAATGGAAGTAATAAAGGGCGGTAGGAAGACAGGAGGGAGAGAAGAAAACAAACAAGTACAGAAAGTAGTAAGGAAGGAAGAAAGAAAGGAAAGAAGACCAGGAGGGAGAGAAGAAAAGAAACAAGGATGGAAAGAAAGAAGGAAGTAAGAAAGGAAGGAAAGAAGACAGGAAACCAGTATGGAGAGACGAAAAGACACAATGGAAAGAAGGACGGAAGAAAGAAAAGATGGAAGTAAAGAAGGAACGAACGAAAACAGGAAACTAGGAGAGAGAGAGAGAGAAGAAAAGAAACAATGATTGAAGGAAGAACGAAAGTAAGTAAGGAAGAAAGAACGGACGAAAACAAGCACAGAACGAAGCAAGACATGAAACAATCAAGGAAGGAATGGCCTCTAACACTGGCTTTCTTAGTCTCATCACAAAATTCCGTGGCGAGAGAAATTTTGCGATAAGCCTAATAACGCCTGTGTTGGGGGCTAGGAAGGAAGCAACCAGTGAAAAAATGAAGGAAACCCAGAAAGCACTGATGTTATAGTTCCTTGAAGGAAATAGAAACTGAATATAGGTACCAACACCAAACGTCTGATGACGTTTTACAGTAATGTCATTCACATCTAACCTTTTCCAGATCAAGTGCTGCTTGCATTTCAAGTGGCGATGCCGGGGCTGGATTGAAATATCTCCATAATCCATGATGTTTGTTCGGATAGTGAATCTCTTCCATGATAAGGAACTTTTTTCTCAGTTTACGAGGCATTGCTTTCTCTACGTCAAGAGCTAGATCAACCTAGAAAAATATAGAAGAACAACGATAGATCAACCTAGACAAATATAGAAGAACAACGATATATCAACCTAGACAAATATAGAAGAACAACGATAGATCAACCTAGACAAATATAGAAGAACAAGGATAGATCAACCTAGACAAATATAGAAGAACAACGATAGATTTATACCAATGGTCTTCTGATCATCTTGTTAGAAAACTGTTCGAACCCAGGTGTGACGTTGATGTGTTGTGCTCATCTGGGTGTGTGTAGTCATGAAAAAGACTGTTGGTGTTAGTGTCTGATGTTTGAACGGTTCGAACCCAGGTGTGACGTTGATGTGTTGTGCTCATCTGGGTGTGTGTAGTCTTGAAAAAGACTGTTGGTATTAGTGTCTGATGTTTGAACGGTTCGAACCCAGGTGTGACGTTGATGTGTTGTGCTCATCTGGGTGTGTGTAGTCTTGAGAAAGACTGTTGGTGTTAGTGTCTGATGTTTGAATGGTTCGAACCCAGGTGTGACGTTGATGTGTTGTGCTCATCTGGGTGTGTGTAGTCTTGAGAAAGACTGTTGGTGTTAGTGTCTGATGTTTGAATGGTTCGAACCCAGGTGTGACGTTGATGTGTTGTGCTCATCTGGGTGTGTGTAGTCTTGAGAAAGACTGTTGGTGTTAGTGTCTGATGTTTGAATGGTTCGAACCCAGGTGTGACGTTGATGTGTTGTGCACATCTGGGTGTGTGTAATCTTGAGAAAGACTGTTGGTGTTAGTGTCTGATGTTTGAACGGTTCGAACCCAGGTGTGACGTTGATGTGTTGTGCTCATCTGGGTGTGTGTAGTCTTGAGAAAGACTGTTGGTGTTTATGTCTGATGCTTCATCGGTTTGAACCCAGGTGTAAGTGATGTTCATGTGTTGTAATCATCCGGGTTTGTGCGGTCTTGAGAAAGACTGTTGGTTTTTGCGTCAAAGAAAAAGTACAGCATGACGGCATGATGATAAGAGGGAAAAAACGGCTACTCACCAGCATGGTTTGACGTTTCAACAACGCTTGATCTTGTACACCTTTGATGTCATCTACAGCCAAACCAATCTACAAACATACAATATAAGACACCAAATGAATATATATAACCCATTATTTCCTGACTAATTCAGAGAACTTTCAGAGATATAAAGATAAGCATCTACCCTAAAAAAAATCAAAGCTGATGCAGACTCGATTATAATTATAAGATCTAACAGACACTCTCCGAAAACAGTTTTAACAATGATAATATTATTCATGATCTCGAATGGTATGGTTTTCACGTTTTTCATTAAGTGTGTTTCATGACTTTCTCTGGTTTTGGGTTGATTTGACCCGTTACAACGACCGTGAGCTACCCCGGGTACAAGAGGTCCATACCGGGCTAGGAGTGACAAAGAGGAGAGCGTAAGTGGCACCCAATCTAACCACTAGCGTTTAAACCATAGATGATTATGATGTGACGTTATAGTGAAACAAGGTAATCACTGTGATAACAAAACCACAAGAGCTATACCTATCTAAAAAGACATTGTGGAAAATAACTGGAATACCTGAATCCGAATGCAGATTTCACGACCGAAAGGTACTGTGACCTTCCAATAATGATAAGAAATATGCAGTTATTTTATTCATATGAGCGTAATTTCCTCAAGTTGAATATCACTGATGGAGCACGCTCGCCGATGGTCGATAAAATGGTGTATGTATTTTTTGTACTTATTGATTAAAAACACACTACCTATAGACCTTTTCAGTCGTGTAATGGACATCCGTAATCGGATATCCGTCATTCTCGCCGACAATGTTTTTTGAAACAGGTGTATACATACCAGCAGATTCATAAGAATCAAGGTCATGACTATCAGGAATATGATAAACAGGGCCCAGGTTAACCCAGGAATGTCCTTATCAAATAAAGTGTCAAACTCAAATTCACCAATCATCATGACTCCAGTCTTGACGATGGACCGACCAGCCGAGCTGAACGAATCCTGTAAATAGAATAAGGATGGTGTTGACGATGATAATATTGATGATGATGATGTTGTTGACGATGATAATATTGATGATGATGATGTTGTTGACGATGATAATATTGATGATGATGATGTTGTTGATGATGATAATAATATTGATGATGATGGTGTTGACGATGATAATATTGATGATGATGATGTTGTTGACGATGATAATATTGATGATGATGATGTTGTTGACGATGATAATATTGATGATGATGATGGTGTTGACGATGATAATATTGATGATGATGATGTTGTTGACGATGATAATATTGATGATGATGATGTTGTTGACGATGATAATATTGATGATGATGATGGTGTTGACGATGATAATATTGATGATGATGATGTTGTTGACGATGATAATATTGATGATGATGATGTTGTTGACGATGATAATAATATTGATGACGATGATGTTGACGATGATAATATTGATGATGATGATGATGGTGTTGATGATAATAATATTGATGATGATGATGGTGTTGACGATGATAATATTGATGATGATGATGTTGTTGACGATGATAATAATATTGATGACGATGATGGTGTTGACGATGATAATATTGATGATGATGATGATGGTGTTGACGATGATAATATTGATGATGATGATGGTGTTGACGATGATAATATTGATGATGATGATGGTGTTAATGAGAATTGTGTTGATGTAGAAGATTACGACGATTGCGTTGGTCGTGGTGATGTTGCTGATGATTATGGTGATGATGATAATAATATTGATGATGGCGATATATATGATCATTTCCCTAATTTCAATGTTCCTTTTGTTTAAATGTCACTTGTGCGCTTTTGAGGTATAGATTGGATTGTTTTATCCACTTCATGATTTAGAAGTCGGACTTGTCTATGTTTTGGAAAAATTTTAGACTTTGAAAATCTCTCAAAAATTTTCTACGATTTTTAAAAGATATTTTTTGTCATTTTTGCGAGGAACACATTGCAAACGGTCCGTTTCTAGGGTTCGGAACATGTCGAAGACCGATTTACAGTACTAAAGATACATTAGGATATTTCTTCTGAAACGAGTATAAGGCACACAGACTAAGTGGTATAGGATTATTATAACATGACTACAATTCAACTAAAGCTATGATGCTTACACACTTGACTGTAGATAATATTTTAAACTATAATTCTTACAGACTTGATTGCGAGTCATTTCAAATTATAATACTTACATATTTGACTGTTTGTTCTCTCGAACTATGATACAACGGATTGACTATTTGCTATCTCAAACAACGGTACTTATGAAATCCATACTTTCCGTGGATTCCATCAAATCCGTCTCTTTTTGCAAAGAGTTTGTTGGTCATCCATCTTGGATGGCATACTGTTAATACTGGAAGTCTTGCTCCAAGTGAAAAGTATATCAAAAATAGTGGATATTACGGATATTACGGAAAACACGGATATCAGAATAATAATGATCTTATAATATATTCACTTTTAAACTGTAAGTATATTATAAGAATTTATTTATCTAATATATACTTACAGTTATAAAGAACGTAATATTAAATATATTTATAGATTAAATATGTATGTTTCCGTCTTTTCCGTGGATTCCATCAAATCCGTCTCTTTTTGCAAAGAGTTTGTTGGTCATCCATCTTGGATGGCATACTGTTAATACTGGAAGTCTTGCTCCAAGTGAAAAGTATATCAAAAATAGTGGATATTACGGATATTACGGAAAACACGGATATCAGAATAATAATGATCTTATAATATATTCACTTTTAAACTGTAAGTATATTATAAGAATATATTTATCTAATATATACTTACAGTTATAAAGAAAGTAATATTAAATATATCTTTAGATTAAATATGTATGTTTCCGTCTTTTCCGTGGATTCCATCAAATCCGTCTCTTTTTGCAAAGAGTTTGTTGGTCATCCATCTTGGATGACATACAGTTAATACTGGAAGTCTTGCTCCAAGTGAAAAGTATATCAAAAATAGTGGATATTACGGATATTACGGAAAACACGGATATCAGAATAATAATGATCTTATAATATATTCACTTTTAAACTGTAAGTATATTATAAGAATATATTTATCTAATATATACTTACAGTTATAAAGAAAGTAATATTAAATTTATCTATAGATTGAATATGTATGTTTCCGTCTTTTCCGTGGATTCCATCAAATCCGTCTCTTTTTGCAAAAAGTTTGTTGGTCATCCATCTTGGATGGCATGCAGTTAATACTGGAAGTCTTGCTCCAAGTGAAAAGTATATCAAAAATAGTGGATATTACGGATATTACGGAAAACACGGATATCAGAATAATAATGACCCTATAATATATTCACTTTTAAACTATAAGTATCTATAATAAGAATATATTTATCTAATATATACTTACAGTTATAAAGAAAGTAATATTAAATATATCTTTAGATTAAATATGTATGTTTCCGTCTTTTCCGTGGATTCCATCAAATCCGTCTCTTTTTGCAAAGTGTTTGTCGATCATTCAAATTGGATGGGATGAAGTGAAGAGTATACCAGAAATGGTGGAAATTACGGATTTCACGGATTACAGGGAATTCATTTAATTGATAATTGAAGAGTGAATTTTACTTCAGTATACCTATTGTTTCTTTATCTTTGTACAAGTTTTTATGTTGATCACAATTTAAGAGCAGTCTTGTTAATTAGTTTTCAAATATTGTTTAATATTATTTGTTTTGGAAAATTCCTTAATTTTTTATGTGTTCTTTGAACTAAGTACATGTTGTATAAATATGACACAAAACAAACACAATTGTTTTTGCTGCAACTGAAAAGTATTGGCATTCCTGAGGGTAGTTGTGCCAAACAAAGTGCGCTCAACTTATCGTAGCAGTCCCTATGGAGTGGAAGCATGGTGTAATCGTTCCTTTTAAGGCTAAAAAAGCCATCAATTCGTCAGATTTATGCAGTGTTTTATCTCGTCTGTACGACTATCCTGTACTCTCTTTATCATACTAGTCCCTTAAGAGTAGAAACGATTATGTAATCGTTCCTTTTAAGGTTAAAATCCTATCTTTTGGTCAGATTTATGCAGTGTCAATTCTCGTGCATTTTGTTCCTATAAAAGGAACGTCACTGAGACTGATCATATCACTTCATTCATCGGAAGATGCAGAGAGTAACACCGAAGTCAACTCAGCCTTGTAGACAACTGAACAGCGAGTCGATAAAAGGAGCAGCACTGTGCTATCTCACTCCTATAGTAGTTGGAAAATGTAGCATCATTAGTGCAAAGTGTACCTGGAATGTCAAAGAAAAAAACCTCGAAAAAGCATGGTTGTCTATATGCAAAAAAAGGGACATTTGCGATCAGGCAATAAAAGGTAATATTCGATCCACATCACTTCTTTGGTATTTTCCATACTTTGAAAATAGCTGTTTGAGCGATGAAGATTATTTTTTTTCTTTAACAGGAATAGGAAATGTTGCATTTTTCTTCAGTGCAATTTCCACCTCACAGAAGTCCAAAGCAAATGTTGTCGAAGAAGGAGAGGAGACATCTGAAGATGAGATAAATAGCAGTATTCCATGTTCAATTCGGGAAGAGATCATTGACGGCGAACCGACCTTGATAAACAAGAAGTTCTACCCTAGTATTTCCTATTGGATAGCTCTCACCACCCCCAATGGAGCAGCAGCAAATCCTATTGTTGTTCACAAAGCCCTGTTATCATGTGCCGTTGAGACTATAGCTAATCAGGTAAACAAACTATACCAAGCCAAATATAGAATTATTCGTCAGTATGATTTTTTCTAGTCGTCTAATATTCTGATTTATTGCTTTACGTAGGTGGGTTGTCAAATCAATAAAGAATCAGTTGCGTTGAAAGAACTGTATAAAGTCCTCAAAGACCACAAAAATGGGTTTATGCAATCCCTCGTGAACAGGTCCTACAGGAACTCTTACAGAGAAGAAGTGGATGTACTACTTAATTATGATGATTCAGCATCAACATCAACGATTAGCGACTGTGGCAAGGAAAATGTAGTTAGAATTCAACTGGTTAACACCTCCTTTCAATCAATCTTGTCTAAAGCCATTTCAAAGTTGCTGCAATCTAAACTTGTTATTGACAAGTTTGGATTCGCAGAACATGATAATGAAGACCTTGAGGAGCTGAATGGTGGTGATAATGAAGCGATGATTGGTGACAAGCTAACAGTTCTTATAAACGACATGTCGATTGCCATGAAAGCACTTGGATACGCCCTATACAGAGGAAAAATCTATAAAAAAGTCGAAGAAGCCAAGTTTACATACTCCTATAAATGTGAGGCAAGGGTATTTGTTAGCATGCTGTCAGCAAATGAACACTTCAAGACAAGACTTCTAAGAGAGGCAAAGAAAGTTACAGAAATTCTTGCAGACCCATATTGTGAGGTTATTGTGATTGCAGTTCATCCAGTGTGTTTTTGATTATTCGTTTGTATTTTTCATTGTGCGTTTTTGTTTGCATGTTTGTTTGTCTTATTAATGTGCTTTCTTTTTTCTTTTTTTACAGGTGATTCGTCCCATTAAGATAGACTACAATCTAATCGAAGTAATGAATGGCAAATGTTGGTCAATAAAAGAAAGGCGATTTGTTGATGATGCGATTGATGACAACATGATTGGTTTAGTCAGCCCTCGAGCATACACTCACTACAACACAGAACAACCCAACGATCCATCCTATTTCAAAGAAATCCTCGAAAACAGCCTGGATGAAGAAGAAATACAGCGATTTTGCAACGACTTTCTTAAATTATTTGAATACAAGAAAAAGAAACACAAGGATAAGGTGCCTTGTTTGGTCGGTGCATCCAACAGCGGGAAGACCAGCCTATTTCTACCAGTTATGGGAATTATCCATCACTCAAACATTGCCACAGTAACAAAACAAAGATCTTTCAACAAAGCGATGATAACGAACTTCACAGAAGTCATCTTTCTCGACGAGGCTTCGGAAAGTACTCTGGATATAGACGACTGGAAGATATTAACCCAAGGTGGCTACACTGCCCACGATGTAAAGTACCAAACTGCACGTTCGTTTATTAACAGGTGCCCAATGTTTATAACAGCACAGAAGCCATTACAGTTTTTAAAGGATGATCAAGCAGCAATGGATCGTCGCCTAAACGTTTACAAATTTAAAAGCTTGCCAACAGCAAATAAAAGAGCAGCTTCATGGCTTAAAAGAAATCCTATGAACTCAATCGTATATGCTGCATCTTAAGTGGGCCAACAACAAGAAGAAGAAAGTGATTGCGAAGAAGTTGAAATAGATGAAGAGGAAGACATATTATCAGAATCAGATAAAGAGGCACTCAGAAACCTACACCTGCCAAATCTACTAGAAAGAACAAGAGATTGCATTATAGATACACATCAACCTAGTACAAGTGCAGGCGTCACTGAAATTCCAAGCAGTCGTTTAGAGATGATTCAAAAACAAATCCAGAAGTGCTCACCTGAAAGCCTGAGGCACAGACAGCTTTTGCAGTTGCTCGACAACGAAAGACGCAAGATAGATGAAATGGAATTGGCCAAAGAAACAAGACGTAATTCCATGATAGCAATCCTACAATCCAAAGGCGTTTCAACTCAAAATGTCCAGTTACTACCAGAAGATGAAGAACTTCCGATGCCGACACCAATCCGAGAGCAACTCGACGCCTACAACAAGGAGCAAGAAATAAATACTATTGAAGATCGAAAGAAAATCGCAAGAACAGCATTTGAAAACCCATGGATAAGAGAAATCGAAACCAAACTGCATGATTACGTGACAAACCTTGAAATAGAAACAGACCAAACCGTAATAGCTGGAATAAAAGGGATGGTGGAAGTTCTATATGATAAGCTTAAGAATTACCACAAAATTCATGGAACATTAAACATGCGTGAGGCCTTAGATGAGCGTAGAAGAGTGTGTACCTCTATTGGATTATTAGGAAAAGATGATCAACACTTGATGACTACACTGACCGACACACTTCCCCTAAGAGAGAGCGACAGAGATGATAGTGATCAAAGTCAAATATTCATAACCCCATCTTCTACACCCAATGCACCGCCGCGGGAGAGTGAAAGCGTTACTGACAGTGGCATTTTTGATGACAACCTCAGTCTCTTGTCTCAAAGTGCTAATAATAAACGACGTGCATCAACACAAGGACCGAGAAAGGCAAGAACAAAGAAGCAAAAACCACAAAAGAACACTTTAACAAAATACTTTTTTTCACAAAATTAGTATGAACGATGAAACAGTCTAGTATAATGTAATAACACATATTAAAAATTTTGAAGTCTCATTAAGTTATTCATTACATTTGTGTGAATTAAATATAGTTTAAATTATGATATGTCATTGTTATGTATGATAGTCTGAGAATTTTCTTATTGCTCTGTTCAGTAATGAATTAGCTGTTCTGCCGTGTTGAAAACGATATTCGGGATCCCGTAAAATTAGAGACCATTGACCAAAACCATGGCGTTGAATCCCTGCTTTCAAATAGTTATCTTCTTCTGCGCTGAACAACATAATCTTTTTCTTTTTCGAGTGAACCTTTTCACTTGAACGTCCTTGCGCTAAATTTAGACTACTATTTTCTGTAACTGTGTTTGTCTGTTCTTTATCACTACTCGGGGAGGAGTTGGGGCTGTCAGATAGTCTGACACTCACGTCATCATCTACTTGCGAACCTTTCTCCCCATGCAATTTTTTTAAGCATTCGTGCGCTTTGCTAGCAATGTCACGTGACCTTCGTTTTTGATAATGTACTTTCGCGACTACTGAACTGTGCTTTTGATCTTCAGAAATTGCTTCTTGTTCTTTGGTGTCGAGTTGTTGTTGACTTGTTGTCTCTACGATTTGTCGATATCGAGTTGGATGAATGTATTTTCCCGTAGCATCGAACACCATTTTTCCCATAAGTTGGCCAATTTTGGTGTGTTGATTTCCCTTTTTGGTCACCAGGACATAGTCGCAATTTGGTTTTAAAAGAGGGCGGACGTGGCTTATATAGGTATCCAAAACTTGAAGACTTGTATCAGTCAAACATAGAGTATCGAATCCAAAACGCGCAGCAGTCTTGAACTTTTTCTGGTCGATAAAACCACCATTGGCCTTAGCTGTTTCAACCATGTCTACTGTCAAGTACTGATAGGTCATAGGGCGCGATCCTTTCACTTTGATAAACAAATATACAGCAACAAACTTAGTAGCAAATGACAGGTCGGATGGGGTAGCTTTGTTCGGCGTCTCTCGGCAAACCTTCGTAACAGTCTCGTAACGAGGAAGGTGGTACGTTATTGTGTGTAAAAGTTCGTCTAATGTTGCCCAGTGTCCCTTGGATTCGAGAGTGTCGATGTCGAGATCGCTAGTCCATTGAAGTCTCATCATCTTCGAAACTGTTTTACGGGCTCGCTTTAGATACACTTCTGTGGAAGTGAGATTGCGCAGAACATTATCTGAACACACACCATGAACTTTACGAAAATCAATCAAGTCACTTATGGCATCCAAGTATCCAATACGTCCAGCATGACCAAGACCCCAGTCACTTTGCATAACATCAACAAATTTAAATAGAAAATTAGGCGAGCTCAAACTAAAGTCTATCCAGTCCCAGCTCAATTCTTCTTCATCGTCAACGTCTTCATCTTCACAGCAAAATTTTAGATACTTAAAACTTCTTCGTACAACTTGCATAGCTTGATTCTTGCTTTTACATCCTCCACCACTCCCTGTCAGCCATGTTTCAAACTCTTTACCAATAGTTGTAGAAATATCAAATGATGGCACTTGTTTTTTGATGCAACGTTCTTTATCTGGATTAGGCGATGTTTGAGAGTCTTCTTTCTTGTTAGCATTTTCACTCGATTTTGCTGGTTCTTCATCAAAGTAGTAAAACCAACCATGCTTGTTTTTGACGTGTTTTCTGCATCCTCTTTGTGTTGAATACCCATCGTGATCACAATTCGGTACTGGACAGTGAAATAGGTTATCATTTTCGTCTTCTTCTAAATGTAGTCTTTTTGGTTTGGGAGATGCACCGTCTTTCGAAGACCAATCTACTGACTTAGAACGTTTACTCATTGCGGACTTGAACGAAATGAACGTATAAATTTTTGTTTGCGCGATAAAGGACCAAATGTCGACCAATCAAAATAACGCTTTCTGGCCATGCCTATAGACACGTTTAAACATGTTTGAAAATGTATTGTTCAATATTAATGACTCGTTACAACAAACCCTTGGGCAAAAACATTCTGGACAAAAGCTTGTTCAAACAAATTCATACTCGTTTGATTTTGTTCAGACTCGCCTTTGAGAATGGTTCCTTTATGCATACAGGAACGTTGTGTTTCCTATTATATGTATAAAGGAACATTATTGCTGGACAAAAGGAACTAAACGTTACTTATTAAACCAATACAGGAACGATTGTTCCTTTTTGTCAGTAATGGCAACATCAATCTTATAACTAGGAACAAACTGATCCTTTTTGTCTGATTGAAAAAGGAACACTTGTTCCACTTAACGTTAATAGGAACAACAGCACGGACCTGTTTATTCCATAAAGGAACACACGTTATGATACAGGAACGTATTGTTCCACTTTAGCACAGATTGTTCCGTTTTTAAACTACTTTTGTTCCGAATCATAGTCTCTTGAAAAGGAACTATTGTTCCTTTAGAGTAGTTCCTATTCAATCAAAAGGAACTTGAACCAAAAATCGAGGAACACTTCAAAAACAATCAAATGGTTATAATCAAATAACAATAAACAGTTTAAAAAATCTAACACAAGAAACAACATTCTGGCACTCCAAACAATATTTCTACTCATTTTCAATTTGATTGGTCTTGTAAATCACGAGAAATTCATTGTCATCGAATTAGGGAAATGTATATGATGGTGTAGATGATGGTGATGATGATGATGAGGAGGAGGATGGTGATCATGTTGTTGTTGATGTTGGTGGGATATAGCAGCGGTGAAAAAACCGATACTGATAATGGTAATGGCGATGACGATGGTCGGGACAGTTGTTCGAAGCAGTTGGTCGCGGTAGTAAAGATAATGATATTGATGATAACAGTGGATATGATAATGATTGTGAAAAACGATTTAGCAAAAACAAGCAAATACATCAACCAACAAGCACAAAAGAAATAAATGAATAAAATGATCATCAAATAAGACGTTCCTTTACCTTGTCAGCCAGCAGAGTGTAGAAGGACAGGGCAAACGCGACGATAAAAAGCACAAAGATGACCGAAAATTTGATGAATGTGTACAGAATGTCAGTGAACATGACCACATAAATTCCAAGCTTAGGAAATTTCCTGATAAACAGCAGCAGACACATCCAGGCAGCAAATATTGCTACAGCCCCTACACTAGAATGCCAGTCTGAGCATCTAAGACAAATAGAATATAACCAATGAGAACAGTGATAAAAAATGACGGGACATCTATTGTTCGGTGATCCTATATAGGGCTAACTTAAATGTATGTACCTTTGTTGGATAAACAAATAAAAAATCTGCCCTTTTTGGAGGAATTTTATGCATTGCTTTATGCAGTTTACAAAAATAGCATGCACTTCATATAATGTATTCAAAACACCTATTGTATTTTATTGTCTGCCTTGCTAATGTATTGTGTTTTGTATTGTCATTTTGTGAATATATCACATGAACTGCCTGCTACGTTGGCTCTCTCGATACTATAAAGGCCGGTACACACTAGGCGACAAGTCGCAGCGACTTGTTCCCGCGATAGGTCGTAGCGACAATTTCCTCCCGTGTGTACTAACATTTTTGGCGAAAATTGTTGTCGCCGCAACAGAATTTTGTTGCGGCGACTTGCCGCATAAAATCCAACCGGTTGGGATTGCTGAACCAGTGCACACTGAGGCGACAAGTCGCAGCGACTTGTCCCCGCGATAGGTCGTAGCGACAATTTCCCCACGTGTGTACTAGGTATTTTTGGCGGAAATTGTCGCAGCGACAAAATCAGATGTATTGGCGACAAATATTGAACCAATCTACACTGAGGCGACATGTCGTGAGGACAAGTCGCTGCGACTTGTCGCCTAGTGTGTACCGGCCTTAAAGGCTTTACACTATCGCGTGATGGTAGTTATTACAGAAGGCAGGGGAAAAGGAGAGTTTTACTCTTTCTAATGTACATTATTCTATTGTTACTTCCAATTGTAATGGCTGGCATCACGAGAAAGCCTCTATTTCGGTGACTGTAGTGATTATGGTGGTATTGAGAAACATCATGATATTTGATTAAAAAGGGTGATGATAAAAGTGGTGGTGGTGATGGTGCTGATAATATTGTTATTACAATCCAGAAATCATCACCATCATCATCATTACTATCACCATCATCACCATCATCATCATCATCATCATCATCTTCATCATCATCGCCATCATCATCACCATCATCATCACCATCATCATCATCAACATCATCATCATCACTATCATCGATTTCTTTACCCATGCCAACATTATCACCACCATTACCGTCGACACTACATGCACATATTTTCACATACTTTTTAATTCCAAAGGATTCAGATTCTCTGAATTCGACAGCGACATAGACAATAGATGTGACATAGGCGCCCCATTCTAAGAGATTCTCCCACCTAAAATACTCCTTGAACTGGTACAACAGCTGGAATATCTAAAAACAAGCAAATAAACAGGAATTAAATCAAATGACTGAAAGAAACTTCCATTGCATAGCGCAAAGTTGCAAAGTGTTAGGAAATGCTGTTCAGGTCCAAAATCTAAAGTTAAAAACTGTAAAAGCAAATAATTAGGGAGTATTGCTGTGAAAAGCGTTTTGTTTCAAAAATTGATCAAAAACACAATTCATAAGCCTGGCCTTACACTTGCCCACAAGTACAAGTATAACATCGTCAAAGTGAGCAGAGGAATTTGCTCTGAGGGTGCGTAAAATTGTCTCAAAATATAATTGTGACTTATGTAGATCGACGTGCATTCAGTCGGGTAGAGCAACAAAAGTATATGGTTTACCTCCATCAAAATGTGCCAACTCGCAAGAATCAAGACGACTATCGAGCCGGCTTCAATGAAGAACTTCTGCTCTGTTTTCTCAAGTTTGACATCGACGCATTCAGTACTGTTAGGTAGTCGTTTGGGTCGCGTAATAGTGTTTGCTGAAAACAAACAACAAATCATGTGAATGAACGAATGAATGAATGAATGAGTGGGTGCATGGATGAATAAATAAAAAACCGGAATGAATGAATGAACAAACGAACGAAGAAAGAAAGAAAGGGAGGAAGAGATAAAGAGATGAATGAATGAGTAAATGAATGAATGAATGAATGAAAGAATGAATGAATGAATGAATGAATGATTAATTAAGCGAACGAACAAACGAACGAACGAATGAATGAATGAATACATGAATGTCTGCACGAACGAAATCGAGTGAACGAACGAACGACACTCAAACGCAACATTATTGATGTCAGCGTGTTCACGTACTTATCGAGTATCCAGTCAGGAAGAACAAATAAATAACAAATATCAACAGCTTCAAGTAGTATACGAAACGTCCATACTTGGACCACTTCTTTGCCAGCAAGAAGGTCACAAGTGGATGACTGGCTAAATTCTCTCGTTTGCTTCTGATCTAAAATTGAAAATCTATGAGTCATAGCATCAACAAACGTAATAATTTATAAGCACATGGATGAATTTGTCAGTGAATGCAATTAGTGGCAACAAAAATAAGGGGCAGCCTTAAAGGCACCGAACGTTATTCTTAGAACAAAGAAGAATGACGATAAAAATTTAAATGATTACGAAAGAAAATATAATATTTAGTAACAATATGCTATTCCATTGAGATAACGACGATGATGATAATGAATGAAGATTATATTTCTGTTGCATGATAATGATGATGATGACATGATAACGATGTAAATGATTATGATGATAACGAAGATAACAATGATGACGACGACGATGATGATGACAATCATGATAGTTATGATAATGATGAAAATGATGATGACGATGGTGATGACGATAATGACGATGGTGATGATGATAATGACGATGGTGATGATGATAATGACGATGGTGATGATGATAATGACGATGGTGATGATGATGATGACGATGGTGATGATGATCATGACGATGGTGATGACGATAATGACGATGGTGATGATGATGATGACGATGGTGATGATGATAATGACGATGGTGATGATGATAATGATGATGATAATGATGATGACAATGATGATAGCGATGATGATTGTTCAGCACCAAATGTTCATACCATCACCATCAAAGGATGGTTCTTCTTTTGCTCCAGCTGTTTCGTCGCCCATTCTTTATCCTGTTGCTCGTCGATCATAGCAAAACCGAGTTCCGATTTATCAAGATGGAAACTATTTACACTGTCCACATCAGATCCAGACCCGCTGCCACCACTTAATAGCCCAGAGAACCAATCGGCGTAGATGTCCTCGAGGAACTCGTAATTCATGCGTATTTCGTAGTCAGGGTGATACAAAGGAAGCCCGTTATCTGTTACGCACAGATTCATGACAAGTTCTGCAATTTCTAGAAAGGATTGAAAGAAGAATGAAACTGGTTTAAGAAAGGGATAAAACAGTTTCAATATGGATATTATAGGTTATAGGTGGGAGGGGTAATTAGGGTTTCAAACAAGATTGAAACCTTGGAATAGCATTTTGTAAAGAACGCTTATTCTAAATATTACTTCGATTTTTTTTGCAAACGAACGAACGTATGAACAAACGAATGAACGAGCGATCGAGCGAGCGAACGAACGAACGTCGGCTCGAACGCACGCACGTACGAACAAAAGAACAAATGGAAGAACGAATGATCAAAATCACTTACCAGGCATCTTAAGAATTAGTTTTCTCATTGGCGTCGTGACAATCCCCTGTTCCAATGTTTTATTTCTCATAGCATCCAACCAATTCTTATCCTTTACAATCGCGCCGGCGACCTCTCTACATCACCCAATAAAAAACAATATCAGGATACAAATGCACAGGCTATTATGATAGTAAAAGTTTGGCATGGCAACAGAGCAGTAAGAGAACCAGCCGGATTCACAGCTGTGTCCTCAGATCGATTTTTGGATTGCCCGAGGTACCTTTGAAACATGAGTTTATTCGATTTTTTGTTCCACCTCATGCCACAAGGTTTTTCTTCGAGTCATCCATGACGTGAGTAAGAACGCAATGCACTCGCGATTTACTGAAATCACTGCTGGTCCAGATTGGGATGTGTGAAATCGTCGGCTGTTTAATCGTTATTTGTTTTTTACGTTTATTTCTCTCACACTTAATAGAGCATTTTCACATAATTTTATGCTAATGAGTTGTAAAAAATGCTAATGAGCCAGAGGAGATTTTGTAATAAGCATCGCACGTGGGAATGTACGATTTGATCCATAAAACGTTTGTTTTAACTACATTGTTGCATCTTCTTTTTACGTGCGTCTGTGCTTGTTGTGCATCGTAGTGTAAATACCTACGTGTAATGCTCATTAGCAGAGCTCCTCTGGCTCACTAGCATTTTTTAAGGTCGCTACACACTAGGCCACAAGTCGAAGCGACTTGTCCCCGCAACATGTCGCTTCAGTGTGCACTGGTTAAACAATCCAATCGGTTAGATTTCATGCGGCAAGTCGCAGGAACAAAATTATGTCGCGGCGACAACAACTTCCGCCAAAAATACTTGGTACACACGCGGAGAAATTGTCGCTGCGACCTGTCGCTGGGACAAGTCGCTGCAACTTGTCGCCTAGTGTGTACCGACCTTTAAACTCACTAGCATAAGATAGCTAGTTATGTGAAAACCCCCTATTATTTGAAAGGAATATAGAGTGCACGCACTAAAAGTGTGCAACATAAATACCACTAAATAGAGCTATTTTATGCTAATCCTATTTTTTCTTTTGTTTAATTAGTACTATTTACTACTAAATAGACCCCTTGCAGTTCGTTGGAATGCAGCTCAACCTGGAGTGTAAAACAATGGATTTCAGGTTTTAAGAGAGGAAAAATCTTTTGTCTTGTCCTCCACATGGGGCTGGTTTGACGTCACATGCAAGGTATCTATAGTGACAACTGTTGCACACGACATTTAGTGTTTGCACTTTATACTATCACTCCACCCTGGGAACAAATATATATTTCTGGAAATAGATATTACGTACTTATGTCCTTTGTCGATAGCCATGTCCAGACAGTTTCGTCCAGTGTGGTCTACAAGTGCTACGTTAGCATTCCTGGACAGCAGTAACTGAACCATGTCAACATGACCTTCTCTTGATGCCAAATGGAGAGGGGTTGTCTACAAAGATTGACAATAGTGAAAGTGAATTCTCGACGTAGAAAAATTGTTAATATTGTGTATAATTTCAAATTGTAAAGCAATAACGATATTTTTTAATGCATAATAATGTACATGCTTCAGATGAAACAACATCCTTCATCAGTGCAGTAAAAAGTTACAGTGGAGTATTCAAAGGCAAATAATGTGAAAAGTGTACAATGGAATAATAAAGTACGTAAAGATGAATTAATGAGCTTGAAATGACTTGTGCATTTAAAGAAGGCCGATCTTCTCCACTTTCATCTGAAACGATGTTGTTATTGCTTCACAATAAGTCTGAAGCGTGATGACGTTTTACCCCCGTGTCTAGACCAGAATCCTTTTTACAATGCTTTTGTTCACTAATTATGACTATTGTTCCTGTATTCTCGAGGGAATATGAAATTTGAATATGAAAGGATTTTAAAAACTATTATGGTATAGAGACGGGGGTAAAACGTCATCACACTTCAGGGCTATTTGCAATTACTTTTCTGCTCCATGAATAATTTATAATTAACATCATCATCATAGTCATCATCGTTAAAGATGAATTCAAAATTACTGTCATATAACTGTCATCATCATCATTATCATCATCATCATCATCATCATCATAATTAAAAAACATTTTTATTTAAAAATTTTTATGATTTATAAATTTTGATATTTTTAGTTAGCTATTTTTAGTTAGTTCGATTACATCATTGTAAAGCGCTATTGAAGCTTGTTAAATAGCGCTATATAAATTTATTTATTATTATTATTATTATTATTATTATTATTATTATAATTAGACCAACCCTTGTTTTATCAGTAGGGTCTACTGGGGAATCATAGTCCAGTAGAATAGCCGCTGTTTTCACGTGACCATTAGCGGCTGCACAATCAAGAGGCGTCCACAAATTAACGTTCCTGGTAAAGAAAAAAGTGTACTATTGCAAAATATCACTTGATAATGTATTGGAAAATAAGGAGAAAAAGATTAAAGAAGAAGACGAATAATACAAAGAAGAAAATAAAGAACAGGAAGAACAAAATGAAAAAGAGACAAACGAAGACGAGCAAGAAGAAGAAGACGAAGAAAAAGAAGAAGACGAAGAAAAAGACAAGAAAAAGAAGATGAAGAAGGAGAAGACGAAAAAGATGCCAGAAGACAACAAGAAGATAATGATGATAAAAAGGATAACGGAAATATTGTTCATAAGAAAAGGACGAGGATAAAAAAGGAAGGAAAAGAACGACGAAGAAAAGAAACCGGAGACCAAAACTCGGCGTCTCCTACCTCGCATCGACTGGTGAACCACTTTCTAACAGTTCTCGCACACACTTCCAGTGCCCTGCTATGGATGCCAGGTGGAGCGGTGTATTGGACGCGTCATCTTCATCGTTGATGATTGTACTATCTCGCTTTAGTAACGCCTGTACTGTCCTGGAAAATACAAAATGTAAAATTATGAATATGGAAAGCTATGATGTAGCCTCCTCCGCATGCATCTTCTTTGGGTTCCCTGTATCAAGAAAAACTGACAGAGAGCTACTGAAAACTAGTCTAAAAAAGACGGTGGGGGAGAAGTCTCTCGATCCAGTGTCTCTCCATTGCGTCCACAGCAAACCCAAACGGCACAAAAATGCCATAGAAAGCCCAAATAAAGAAAGGAGTAGCCTGTGGAGGAGGCTAGCTATGATGTTGGTATGGCGGTGGTGGTGACGATGATAATGTCGATGATATTGATGATGAGGAAATGGTGAAATGATTAAAGGAAAGAAGGGAAAAGGGATAGCAGAGAGGAAGTTGGATGAATAAATGAATGATTGAATGAACGAATGAATGATTGAGTGAAAGCATGAATGAAAAATCGAAATGAATGAATGAACGAACGAACGAAGAAAGAAAGAAAGGGAGGAAGAGATGAACGAATGAATGAATGAATAAATGAATGGAATGAATGAATGAATGAATGAATGAATGAATGAATGAATGAATGAATGAATGAATGAATGAATGAATGAATGAATGAATGAATGGATGAATGAATGAATGAATGAATGAATGAAAGTATGGTAAGTGCTTACCTGGTTCTTCCAAACTTAGAAGCGAGATGCAATGCTGTGTATTCCTCGTCGTTACGGGCATCAATTTTGGCTCCATTGTCAAGCAGCAACTAAATAAACACATACACAAATATTACCATTGACTACACGATCAAAACAAGATATTAAAAAGACCATTACACTAGCTATTAATACTTTATCGTCAAAAAGGATTTTGATTGATAGATATAAAAGTTACCTCAGCAACCACGACAAAGCCCTTCATCGCCGCTACGTGAAGTGGAGTATCCTCGTAGAGATCACCTTTGTTGACGAGGCCCTTAGAGTAAGGGTTATTAAGTAGCTCCTATAATACAACAAAAACAGAACTAACTTAGATGTACACCTTTTGTGGAGGGCCAGGGTGAGTGCGGGTTTTTAAAAAAATTGACGAAACCTCGGTATTGTGGATAGTTGATTAATCCCTGCCCAAAAAGAAATATCACCTCGCGCTATTGTGAAATCATTATTACTGTCATCATCATCATCATCATCATTATTACTGCCATCATCATCATCACCATCATTATTACTGCCATCATCATCATCATCCCCATCCCAACGGCAAGACAACACATCAATGTCCCCAATTAGCTAAACAAAGCTAAATATTCTGACACATAAGTCTATCATCATCATCATCATCATCACCATCATTATCATCATCATCCTCATCTCAACGGCAAGACAACACATCATCAAGGAGGATGCTATCTAAAGGCACTGCAGTCAGAGGTGTATCTAGCGGACAGTCACAGCTTGCCTAAGATAACGACAAATAGTGATAATTTGGATCCTACGACCCCTTCCCTCCCCTGGTATAGTAGGTACCTTCAGAGTGTCAACACAGTTCTGTTCTGCGGCCATGAAGATAGCCGTTTTCTTGTGAACGTTCTCAGAGTTTACATCGGCGCCGTGTTCTAGGAGGGTAGACACCACCTCTGTATGCCCTTCACTGGCTGCTGCCAGCAGTGGTGTATAGTTGTCTTTGTCACGGCTTTCGACGTTAGCACCCCTGCAAGACGAAGGAAGTTCATTCATTAGTCATTTCATTCTTATTTCATGCATTCATTCAGTCATGAATTCACTCATTATAATCATTTTCATTATCAACATCATAATCATCATCATCACCACTGATAACATCATAATCATAATCAATATGGTCATCATCATAATCATCATTGACATCATTATCATCAAAATCAATATCATCACAATCATTATCATCATAATCATGATCACCATCATCAACATCATTATCATAATCAATATCGTCATCATCACAATCATCATTGACATCATTATCATCATCATCAATATCATCACAATCATTATCATCATAATCATGATCAACATCATTATCATAATCAGCATCATTATCATCACAATCATCTTCACCATCATGAACATCATCTACATTGCCTGCCTGCATAACTTGTAGGTGAGTCAAGCTACAAAGTCTATTGCCTCTTATACTTACTGCTCAATCAAATAGTTGACAAAGTTGACTCGATTAAACGCAGCAGCACGATGAAGCGGCGTCTCGTGGTTCTTATTCCTGGCTTCAATATTCGCCCCATGGTCGATTAGCAGCTTCGCTATATGGATCTGTCCACTGATTGCTGCCAAGTGTAAGGGTTGTGTGTTGTTATTCCTCATGTCTTTTACATTGGCTCCTTTCTCGATCAAGAATTGCGCAACATCAAGATAGCCACCATTAGTCGCACAGTGGAGTGCAGACTCTTTTTCTGTGTTTTTGGCAGAGAGCAAACTATGTACAAGATCATCTCCTCCTTTTTTGGAAGCTTGTCGTAAGAGGTGTTTAACAACATCTAGGTGTCCCTCAGAGCAGGCAAAGTGGAGTGGCGTCATGTGTTCGTAGTCTTTAGCTTGTATGTTTGCTCCTCGTTTAACCAGTGCTTGCACAACCAGATAAGAACCATTGTTACAGGCTGCATGGAGTGGCGTGACGCCGCTTGTGTCTGTTTCCTGCATAACACAATCAGGCCACAGTTACATTTTCATTTCCTTGAATTTGGACACAAGTGCATTTGCATTTGCCTTGCTGGTGTGAACCAGACTTTATTAACAAGTGACAACTGAGTAACGGGTAGTCTATTATATTTACCACTCTGATACATCAAATAAAACTGCCTAATGGGAGGGAGGGTTAGCTAAGCAAACCTAGTGCAAGGATTACAATATGTGTGTTACTGAAAACTAATGAGAATGATGTAGTTTATCATCCCTCACAGTTAAACATCAACTTATACTAACACAAATTCTCAATATCACTTACATCAACATTGATCTCATTGCTTTGTAGTAATTCCTTCACAGCTGCAATATTCCCTTTCATGGCGGCATAGTGCAGTGGCGTCATACCATAGCTATCTTGGGCATTAACCTTGGCTTGTACTTCCAGTAAATAATCGATAATGGACTCCTCATCTCCAGCTATGCTGATATTATCAACATCGGTTACATGAGGCCGCAGGTGTTCCTCCATACTGAACCTGAATTTCTGGTTGTCAGTGTCCTCATCTAGGTTTTCTGAGGATTGTCGTCGTACTTTGAGGCTAGTGGCAAAGAACCTTGCTGCATAATGTAGAGGCGTAGCACCATCTGGTCCAATAAGGTCAACAACTGGGGAAATAGGTGAATATTAAGACCATTAGCATTATCACATCATTTCAATAAAGCTATCAACATTCTTTGCAAATTTCCTTTCACACTGAAATTTTTAATCCCTTTGATTATAACAATTTTTGTTGAAGTGCAAACCTCAAAGCTAAAAGTCTAGAAACTGGCATTTTGATGAATGTCAATCAAAAAAAAAACTGTCATCCGTAGCTTAGCACAGGAAGCCCAAGCATTAGGGACACATTTAACATCTAGCTCTCACCTGCTCCATTCTGTACCAAAATCTTGACAATATTGAGATGGCCATATCTGACAGCATAATGCAAAGGTGACACACGGTCATCGTCCAGCTTGTTTAGAGCCTTAAAATGACGCTGACTGCCAGCACGACCAAGCTTGAAGAGTCTGTAGTTGATGACGTCTGCCCTTCCATCTCTTGCAGCCTAAGATAGGGAATAGATAAATGTCATTGTAAATGATTAGATTAATGAATGAAGCAAAAGAAATGGATGTCTAGATGGGTCAATTCACAGATGATTAAACAAGAGAATGAATCAATGAAAGAGCAAACAAACAACTCAACCAATAAAGCACCTATTGGGAATAAAACGGTAAGATGCTCAATGTTTGTAACTGCTAAACGTCAAACAAAAACAATCAATTCTATTTAATTCTCAAAATAGAAATTAATTTAAACTAAACTACATCATCAACAAACATATTTAAAAAAATATTTTTTTCATAACATAACAATAGGTATTACAAAACAAAGAAAATATTTTGTTAATTTTAAGAATCTCCATAAAAGCCGTAAAAGACGTCATCTACTCAATCGAGCATGTAACTTTATTAATGACCAATATCTTGAAAAACATTTCAATTGACCTGTGGCGAAAATGTTAGAGTTATTTATCAGTGTTATTGTTTTTTATTTTAAAATTTGTCGATATATATTTTTAGTTTTGTTGGCATAGCGATATACTGAATAAAAATAATAATGTAGTCGTTATGCTATTCAATGAAGTTGAATTGCTATTAAACTTAGCGCTTGAATAACAAATATATATTTATGTATATAATAGGATATATATTATAGAATAGTTAAGGACATTTAAAACTTCTTACATAACGGTAATATAGAATCCTCAGATAACGGATTGCATCGATGGTAAAGAAGAAACAAAAACAAATCTTCAATATCTAACTTATTACTTTTATCCAGATCAATCATTTTTTGTACAATTATTATGCGTTAACAAAAACTTGAATTGGCTAAATTTCGATCTGCAGTTATTGAACATTATTGGTATATTAATGAATGCAAAGAGAAAGTGTATGTCAAAGTTGAATTTAGTACAAAATAAATACACTTGTATGTTTTCTAGTAGGGGTGGTATTATTTGCCTTCACTAAGCTAAAATCGAATAGTCTTAAAATACAACATTCATAGTCAAAAATGAGCATAAACGAGGCGCAAACACAGTCAGTCTTAATCACATAGACAGTGGAAAACTCCTATCCTCTTAAGGAAGCCATTTTGAATTTACTATAAGCGAGAAATAGCGTTATTTACCTGGTGAAGTGAAATGTGACTGAAATCCGCCGAATCCGTTCGAGCACCATTTGGTTCATCGATCTCAACATTATCGGGCAGAATGGGTTGAATTTGTGTCATCTTCTCGGTGCTACGTCCATTTTCCTGAACGCTTACGAGCTCTATGGACATGATTAATCGAGTTGAGTACGATTTGTTTTAAATATTCATATCAACGTGAGCACACAGAGCCTACGCATTCGAGTCTCTCAATGTTTGCACCGAATACAGGAAGCCCGGTTTTGAAGGTGTGCAAAACTCGAACTAATGGACCAAAAGGAGCTGGGGCTGGATTCCTTTAGAATCTAGAAAGAGGAGTTCGGCTTCAGAAAACAGGACTGTGTTGAAACTCGACAAAATAGACATTCTGGTTAATATGTAAAGGCCAGTGCACAAGATTACTGTACAGCCAATGGACATAGCTAAATCTCAGCAAAATTATTTCTAAGACCTCCCCATCCCCCCCAAAAAAAGAAAAAGAAAAATTGGTGGAGTCAGTGTCCCACCCCCTCAGTCTCTGCCTGTTTCTGCCATCCCTGTGCCATCAATATGATTCATTTCAACAGCAGTTTAACAGTATTTTCATTGTTTTTATTACTTTTACCATTTTTTACAATCCTCTTTTACATAAATCATATATCGATATTAAAATAGATATGAGTTTATAAACTTAAGATCCAAGACACTCAGTACATAATAAAGTGAGTTTTGTTGTAGAGTTTTTTTTAATTTAGGCTACAATGAATTGAAATTTTTTTAACAATATTCACTTTTCTACTGGAAATGATTGAAATTAAGTTAATTATTAACTTCAAAGATTATAAAACATAATTAAATATGGTTAACATTTTTACCATATACATACTACTAATGTCAGATATATCTTTGCTTTAGCTCCAGAAAGAAAATCTTTCATATTGCAAATATTATGGAAAAATGTGCAAATGATGTTAAAATATTATTCATTATTCATACACATGTATCTATAGGATCCTTACACAAAACCCACTGGCTCTATTTGCCCTCTCACTCTGTCAAAACAGCTGCTACCCAGGCTACCAATTCATTCAGCTTCCAAATTCAAAATCAATATCTCTGGACTCTTTTGAAGCAATGAGAGGGAGTTGGTTTACCTATTTTTAGGTGCATACAAAAGTAAAACAAAACTGTCAGCCAAATTTGGGGTTTCTTCAACATCCCTTTGCAGATTTATTCTAAGCTACCAACATTTCTTTATGCCAACAATCGAAGAACAGTTGTCAATGTAAAAATATGTTGAACACTGTTGAATGGTAGTAGTGGTAACTGACGTTGAGGACATTAGTCCTTTGTCAGAGTAATATGAATATACCATGCAATGGTGTTCAACTTATTTTTACATTTACAACTGTTTCTCTAGAAACAACAATGCAGTCCTACCTAGTATTTTTTACTAGTTTTTACCTCTACAAAGAACTGCTACCTTTAAAACTATACTTCACCTGCCAAGCTGAAAGGTCACGTTTCTAGTTTCTAGACTGATTCCATAGGTCATTTCCAGTACACTCTCTGTTGAACAGCTTTTCTCATCAGAGAGCAAACTGGTAACAACCTATGAGAGTTCATGTATGCATCTTGATAGGACTTTTGTTGCAGTTTGCAAATTATATATTTTATAAGATGAAGATATATTGTAGTGTTACCAAAATGTGCCACACTATCCTGCCATGAAAGATTTTTGTATAAATCTTTCCAGTTGTCTTTTTTCTATTTACAATGCATTCATGTGGTAATTGATCCACACATTTATTGACATTTTAAAATCCTTGGGTGGTTTCTGGACTGACTTTGCATTTGGCATAGATGTCTTGACATTGACATCAGTTCTTCTTTGACTCTTGCTTTACTTTGTAGTCTTTTAAGGCTGCTTTGATGGCATCTTCTGCAAGCACTATGAATAAACAACAGAAGGTTTAGTAGACTTCCTCCCTCAAACAACAAATTTCCAAATAACAATCATTATCCCGAAAAACAATTCCTGATGAAATCTCAATGGCAGAAGAACTACAACACTGATACTAGATGGCATACGATTAGCTTGACTTGCTCAAAGTATCTGTCCCTTTTCCCCCTCAAATGGGAATCATGAATGATGACCATTATCTTGAATGATCATCATACAGAAGTGCACTGCTCAAGATTAAATAGAGAGAGAGAGAGAGACTTGGAGCATCTAACATTTAGCTATACAGGGAAAAGTAATTATTCCGGTAATTCACAACAGTAATTCAACTGATAATCCTGAGACCAACAGAGAGAGTTTTCTTCAAATATTTTCATGTTGTTGCTCAACCATTGTGACTGCTATTGGCAGTACTGGGTTCTGTACCAGACTAAAAAAGGCTGAAAATGATGATTGAAGACATACTTGAGCAATGTAATTTGACTGGTGGCAAGGACAGTTCCTTAGCAATGTCTGTGTTCTTTATCTCAGTTGCTTCAGTGACCTGATAAAAAAAAACAATAATAATAAACACAACAGAATGTAATGAGGCTGGTTACAACACGAAACTCAGATAACGTTATCCACTGCATAGAACATTCATACATACATACATAGAATTTTATTGAGACACACTACCCCAACACAACAAATACAACAACGTATAATGATGATTTAGAGCGGGCCTGTGTTATGCATGTTACATTATCAATAAATAGTTCTAGATGGTAGTATTAAAATTCAAAAAAAAATCAGTATGCCCCTAAAGATGATATTGAGGCAAGCTTGCATTTTAAGGCATGTATGTATTCTTTAGAAATTCTTTAGCAATGGATAGTGCTATTTGGGCTTCATGCTTATAATGGCAATATATATCTTACCGACTTTCCTTTGATCCACTCCGTTGCAAGTGAACTGGATGCAATTGCTGATCCACAACCAAATGTCTTGAATTTTGCCTCAACAATTTTACCATCGTCATCAACTTTTATCTGACAAAAAAAAAAAAAAACAATCAAATGCAATCATGTTGGTAACGTACATCAAGACAGCAATTATGAACAATTATTCATGATTGGGTTATCTTTTAAAGCTTAAAAGTCAATCTTAATGCATCATTTAATAGAAAAAAAATATTATCTTCTGACAGAGTGAGCTCTGGAATATCCTTGTCACAAAATCCTTTTCAAAATGACAGATTTCAACAGTAAAGTACAGATTAAATGGAGCAATGAAATCAACTTTTTTTATTAAGGTCAGTGTATATTGAAGTGAGAGTCATCTCAGCTAGCACTTGGAACAAACCTTTGGTTTCTTTTTTTTCAGAGATACAGAAACAAAAGACTTTTCAATTCTACAAGCAACTCGCCTGAGCAATATTATAAACAAGCCCTAAATTTAATGATACAAAAAATTTAACAACAATGACTCAAACAAGATACCTGGAGTTTCATAACATCTCCACAGGCTGGTGCCCCGACAAGACCAGTCCCCACACTAGAATCGTCCTTGTTCAGTGATCCAACATTCCTTGGATTCTCATAATGATCAATCACCTTAAAATAAATAACAGATAAGAAAAAAATTATCACAAAGCAGTGTTAACATGTTGGTTCTGATCTTCTTCTGCCCTCGGTCTGGAAGTTATCTAAAAAAAATGATGCCTACTACTTTTATTACTACCAACATAAACCTCATTGCAGCGAGTGGTCGGTGGTCCACCTTAGGAATTTCTTAAAAGTTGCAACGTAATCTTGACCAATATACATTGTATTTTGCACCGTCATAATACAGAGAGCTACTGAAGTATTCATTTTTGTCAAAGAAGTTAAGAGTGTAAAGGTAAAGAATAAACTTCTAAGCACATTTGAAAGAATATTCGCTTTATTTCCATAAATTAAAATTTTCGGACTGAAAAACGCTTTCTTCATCCAACACCTTTGTCTTGAAACTTGTACATTATAAAAAACAATAACCAATTTATTTGTTGTTCAATTATCTCCAAAACAAAGACATTCTCAAAGAGTTATTTTCACGCATGAATTTTTCACGTTGTTTACGAATGCATTTCTTGCACATTATGCAATCGTAGGTGAAACTTGCTGTTAACTACGACTTTTAACATACAAAAATACAATCGATCTACACTAAAAGTTGCAAAAATTTCCATGATGGCAATCGGATAGTAATGTTTGGCAAAACTGTCTGACATTTTCTAGCAAATGTCATAAATATCTCGAGGTCGTCAAGTGCTTGGCTAGAACGTGAACAATGGCGACCATGCTTATGCAAACATCATCTAAGTTCTGCTCTTGTTTTTGTTCAAAATACTTACATTTTTGTGATAAAAACTAGTTGGAGCTCTTGTTAGAATACTAGAAGAGGCTTGAAGCAATGTTCTTGAGACATTTATTGTCGTTCTGGCGATTGAAGACATATTTTCTGTGAATGTTTTTGCTGGTTCATGCGATTTTGAATCCGTGTACGTGAAATATAGTCACGCGGGAAATTTCTTACGACGTCATCAACACATGTTACCGAGGGAACTGGGACGAGGTAGTTTTTCCTTCGAACTTCGGACTTTTTCAAAATTTTGATATTTTCTACGAATTTTTATGTAAAAGAGGCTATTTTCTAAAATATTTTACAAAAAAATAGGCTGATTTTTTATGAAACAAATAGCTTGAACAAAAAGTCCATTAGTAATGGGCTCCTGAACAAATAGGAAAATGTAATTCAAAAATGTTATTCTTATGCTATTTTTTCCATTTCTTTAAACATGAACATTACATTTATTTATGGATCAATATTTTTAAAAGTTTACATCTAAGTTTGTGATTTTTGTGCTATTACAAAGGAAGCCCAACACTATTCCTCATTCTCTCTCCTCCATCAAAGGGCTGACCACCCCGAAGATTTCCATGTTCGGTCTCTTACCGTAAGCATGGGCTTTGAAAAGGTAATGGCGGAATTCTAGTGAAATTAAACACAGTTTTCTCGATCAAATTCTTATAGGTTGGCATTTAGCTCCCACATACTAAATCAACATGTATTGTAAAACGTCCAAGTGAAATTTGGTGGGGTTTTATGTCGTTTTAAGTAGGGAAATAGTTCGAAATTTGCGAAGCGTTCGAGTTGGTTTCAATCACATGGCCAACGTGGTGAAACAAATTTCCAGACTTATTTTGCTAAAACTGAAAGGTTTTACGAAAATCCTGCTCAAGGATTAATTATTTGTTTATTATGTGATTCAAGAGAGGCTACTATAAGACGTCATACTTAGGTATCTTAATGTCTAGGTGACTCTTAAATTTTTTTGATGAAATTGCAATGGAATTATTTCATGATTTTCGACTTTTTTCCATTTAATTTTAAGCCAGTCAAGACATGAGTTTCTAGCTTTGAGCAAAAGTATTCTTTCAAGCTTCTCTACTTTAAGGCATCACTTTACAGTCAGTATTTACAAGTTCGTTCAACCTTCTATCAAATAGCTTGTTAAACGTTTGTGGTAAATACCCAAGCTGTCCTTTTTTCACTTACACTTGCTCTTGTGTTTAAAACTCTTCCAATCGGATGCCAAAGTGTTAGAACTAGAGATTTTACACACTTAGATAATCACAAATTATCCACATTACTCAGGATATTCAAATGAGCTCTCTGCATTTATTTGCTTGTCCTGATAATTATAAACAAACTGTGCTATTACACCTTCTGATCAACATCATTTTGTTGCAGCAAATTCTGATTGATGCCTCTGGGCATTTGCTTGGCCGCCTCGCTTCAACTGTCGCAAAGACCCTTCTCCTTGGACAGCGTGTCGTAGTTGTACGATGTGAGAAAATTTGCATTAGTGGAAATTTCTACAGAAACAAATGTAAGTTGATCTTGTTAGTTATGAAACAGTTGAATATTGATTGGTAAGTGGTACAACGGTAGAAGTTTCTATTGTTACAACTTATCAATCAACATTCAACTGTTGCAATATAAAACAGATTATCCGTATTTTCTCAAAGAATGAACCTGAAAAAACAAATTTTGCTCCCTAGAAGCAATTCACTGATTTATCTAACTCACTGATCAATTTGGTTAAGATTGTTTGATTGCTACAAATTTGTTACCAACTTGCACCTTGGCAAAGACACTTTGGGAAACGTCTGTCATTTTTGAATGCAATTGTTCTTTTTATAGTGAAGTATCTTGACTTCTTACGTAAACGTACCAACACCAAGCCATCGCATGGACCAATTCACTTCCGAGCTCCTAGCAGGATTTTCTGGAGAACTGTCCGTGGTAAGTTGACATGCATGAGACATTGTTTTCCATTTCTTTCTTTTTTTCTATGTTTGATTTTTTTTTGTGTGTGACTTTCTTGCCACTGTAAATTAACGATTTTATGTTTCATTTTTTTATATATCTTTATTGTCATTTAAATGTTTTTTTAACAGTCAAATTAATTGTATCCTGACCTGCCACTTACAAAGTTTATTTAGATTTTGTTCTTTTCTGAACCATCAATCCATTACATAGGGCAGACAGGCAGAGCTTTCCCTAACACGTTCAATGGTTGGTTAATATAAAAAAACTCCGCCCCTGAAATTGATTGACAGTTCAGAAAATACCAAGGCAAAACAAACTTTTAAAACAGCAGGTTGTGATACAACAAATTAAGCTGTAATTTCATCTCTCTCTCTCTGATCCACCAATTCATTCATTTTCTGAATTTTGATCCATTGATAATGCATATCTCTCATCATTTATTCAATTTATTATTATTTTAACTTGCATGTCTACCACTTAATCTGTTTATTTATTCATTTAGATATCCATAATGTATCAATTGATGTACATGTGTTATTTTTACCTTCATTCCTTATTTGTTTGTTGTCAATAGGAATGATCCCCCACAAGACCAAGAGAGGAACAGAAGCAATGAACCGCCTAAAAGTCTTTGACGGAATCATTCACCCATATGACAAGGAAAAGCGTATGGTGGTTCCATCAGCTCTTCGAGTTGTACGACTGAAGCCAGGACGTAAGGTATAAAATCAATCTCACATATGTTTAATTGATTGACTGATTCCTGAACAAACTATGATACAATGGGAAATGGCTGTTTGTGAAGTAGAAGTTTTCTTTCTTTTGCAGTATTGCGTTCTTGGAAGACTCTCACATGAAGTAGGCTGGAAATATCAGGTTAGAACGTAACATATGTTTTCTTTATAACAGCCAAATTTATTGAATCTGTGGACCACCATTTCATCTTGTGAATTTCCTACGACAGAGCTCACTTTAACAAGCTCTGTCGGTAGTTGATTGACTGTCCAGAAAAGACAGAGAACAAATCGTCCATTAACATTATGGTGTCATATTACTACCAATACTAGCATTTTTTGCGAATTCTCTTTCATATTCAAATTTTTAATCACTGTGAAGATTAATAAAAAAATTGCAGTAATTGTGTTAAAAATGGTCAGCAAAGCATTTTGGTATTTGTACTATTCTACGTCATTGTGTAAGTCGCCTTTTCAAAATGAAGTTGTGAAACAGTATTACTATGTAAACAAGTTTTTATCATCTACATCCATCTTCAAAATCTTATATATGAACATTGATGTAACCAATTTCTATCTCGTTTAGCGTCATCAGTAGTATTTATAAAATGAGAATGAGTGTTTATCGGCAGATATAGATACAAGGTGAAGCTGTGTATCTATTGGGCCAATAAAACACAAATTCTAATTTTATAAATTACTTCTAAAACTCCAAACAAATGTTTATATTTTTTTTCATCAAAAACTTGATACCTTTTTACCGTGCGACTACTCCAACCAAAGCCACCCTGACAAATTTTTCACAAATTGTCCAGTCACGTTCGAGCATTTAAACAATAGATTTCCAATTAATTTCAAATATTGCAACAACTGATAGATCGCGAGCAACAATGTACTGTGCAAATAATTTTGGCAAATATTTTTGCAAATTGCTCGAATGTGATTGAACAATTTGTGAAAAATTTGTCAGGGTGGCTTTGGTTGGAGTAGTCGCACTGTAACTTTATTGGGAGAAAATAGAGTTTGAAGTTTATGCAAATTAGGACAGTTCTATATCAGTAGTTACAGAACTCGTTGATTTGCTTTGAAACTCACTCATTAATCATTGAGTTTTAAAAGGTTTCATATTGTGTATTTAGATATTCGAGTTGTTCATCATTTCAAACATGACAAGTTTGAGGGATATCCATGTATATTCATTGCACAATCTAAGTTCAATAATATTAAACAACAAATTATTTACTGTGTGATAGGATATTGTGAACACACTTGAGGAGAAACGTAAGGCCAAGGCTGCAGTCTACTATGAACACAAGAAAAAGCTGCAGGTAACAATAAATTGCTGTTATATTTTATTCTATGCTGTATACAATAGAGCAATTGCCCTATTTCACTATGACATCATGGTTTGTTTACATGAATAAGAACATACCTAATTCAGGCTAAATAGTTAGTTTTTTAAATTTCCTCTAGCACATTTTGTTTTGCACTTGAACGTATATTTTGTTCTTTTATTATAAATAGATTTCTAGCCTATTTTAAATTTCATTAAACTTGCTGTATACCCTCTAGCGACCATGATTCTTAACATTGAAACAATAAATTTGTTTTGATGTGATGTCATAATGAAATATGGCAATTGTTTTACCATTTTACCAACAAGAGAGAAGATCTAAAGATGATTTGTATGTGGGCATAATGTTCAAATAATAAACCGTTTCTTCCACATAAATATTTAATTATATAGCCGAGCTTTCGGACCTTTGGTCCATCCTCAGGGCAAAAACAAGTGAAGTGTTATTTACAAACGTCAAGATTTAAAAACTAATACACAATGCGCGCGCTACTAAATAACTGAAAAAACTATAGCGCGTGCATGTGATCTGTCTAAAATAAGAAAGGTCCGAAAGCTCGGCTATATAATTAAATATTTATGTGGAAGAAACGGTTTATTATTTGAAGAGAGAAGATGTTTGCCGAAATACCACATTGATAAACTACTACTGCTCAAAAAATTACTGCAATACTGCAACGTCCCTGTCCTCCTTGTATTGCATGCACCCACACTCAAACCTATAACTCTTGACTCACATTTGTTGTATTCATTTCAGAAATTACGAAAGAAGGCTGAAGAATCTAAGGCCAGTGAACTGAAGAGTGTTAACCAAGTTCTAGAGGGCTACGGATATTAACATGTCATCAATGATTCAATAAATATCCTTTAATATCAAATAACTGACTGGTTGTTTTTACTGCTGTACATTTACAAATGCCATAGAGTACCTTTAGCACTTCAGGCAACTCTCATTATAGCACCTTAGGGACCCTAACTTGGTGTGCATATCACAGTCCACTCTCATTAAAGCAGACACTCTAGGAACCCTAACATCGTGTGCATATTACAGTCAACTCTTGTTATAGCAGACACTCTAGGGACCCTAACTTGGTGTGCATGTCATAGTCAACTCTCGTTATAGCAGACACTCTAGGGACCCTAACTTGGTGTCCATATTAGGGAGAGTCTGCAATAGCAAGAACTGGTTCCATAGATTTCTTTGAGACTGGGATTGATCTGCTAAAGTGAGGTGTCTGTAATACTGGGGTGTCTATAAGGCCAGAGTCGACTGTATGTGTGCATTAGTAGTATATCAATAGGGTCATGGAGGTCTTGCAAAACAGTTGGCTGTGTAGGCTAGTAATTACCATGTGTGTCCATAAATATACACAAGGAAATGATTATCATATGAGAAATTACTGGACAACAGTGATGCATTCAGAAGATTGTCATTGTCAATCAGGCTTTGTTAAGCTTGCACTGACTGTAACAGTCTCTGGTACCACTCCTCTAACTCCAGATCTTGTCATAAGTTCATTGTTTGCTGCCAAAGCTCTTAACTCTATCTGAGTAGAGGTAATGTCATTTTGCTCTTTATCATTTGCCTGAGGGCAGTGTGGTAGGTTCTTGAATTCCTCAAATGTTTGAGGGTCTAGAGGTGTTGGCTGTTGCTCAACTATGACTCTTGTATGTCCCCTGATGTAGCTGATGATAGATGCCCAGATCATACCAACCATTAGACAGAAGTTAAGTTGATGGGCAACAGGGATGAATTTGAAATTGATGATCTGTTGAATTGAGATAGATTTGTGTTTGCTTAATAAATTCACACTGGTGGGTCTAGCGGAGGGTTTTTTTTTAATCAAATATTTTTACAAAATGTCCTTGGTATTATTTGTTTACAGGGTAGTGCACGCTCCTGAAAACAATCCTGGATAGATTAAAGCCTTGTCAAAGAGAAATGAAAACCAGCCCTGAACTACCTAATCCTTGTCGTTGTGGTAATATCATCATTGCCATCATCATCAATCATTTTCAGTCATAAATAATCATCTTCATGTTATCATAAGTTATATGCATACCATCATTGGTGCCCATAGTGTCCAATTGGCTTTGAGTGTTGGCCAGTAGATGGCTTTGAGTCTATTGACGACTTGTTCTGAGGACAGGCCTTCCATCCATCCCATACTATGAAGAACAAAATCAAATCAAGCTCATTTTGTCACAATGTTTTCCAAAATTAAGAACAAAGTTAAATGTTATAGATAATGATAATAATTTGTAATGAAAGTGTTAATCAATGTTAAAAAATCACAAATAATTAATAAGGGAGAGAACAATACAAAATCATAGCCATGACTGACTTTTTAGATCAGCAAGAGATTTGTCCTGCTTTGCATACAACTTTAACTTAATTTTTCTAAAAAAAATTAATATTTGTTGTCGTTTGTTGTTGAATATTTCAGCTAAATATGATTTAGGAAATGATTTTATTAAGCAATATAAAATATTGGCTACTGATCTTTATGAAGTTTAAATCCTCACAAAGATCAGCTGCTCATATTTTATATTTTACATGATGATTATGATAATGCTGTGGATGCTAGTTATAAGGAAGTTCAATTCAAATAAAAAGTTGTTGAATTCACCATTTACCTCAAGTGATATATACAGACTATTGACGGAGCCCAGTAAACAAACTGATCAAAATATACTTTAACAAATGGTACCAAAGACTTGCGAATACTTAGCTACACAAAATAAAACAACAATCTTGTCATCAACAGTTTAACAAAGACATTATGGTCTAAATGTTCACTTCATTCTGTGGAGATTGATGATTTGAGAAAAAAAAAGAATAACCTTAAATTAATTAGAAAGTATTGCAGGCTAATAATTCAAACTATAGCTTGCCAAGGAATTGCAAAAGACTGAATTTACATAAAATGCTATATAAAAAGATTATGTAATAATGTCAAAGTTATTCATCAATGATAAAGGAGTTGCACAAGCTTGATACTCGAAAGCATGACCAGTGATCACATTGGTAATAATTTATTTGCATATATACCCTAAAAGCAGACATAGAAATATATAAATGCATCACAACTCATGCTTTTGTGTGTTGTGCTGTAATTACCTTGGTGACAACCAACCAGTCTAGAAAATTAAAATGAAGATGAGCAAGAGGTGCCACGAAAACTGACCCATAGACAATGCCACGAAGAACTCGCTAATGAAAATAAGATGAGCAGAAATAAATCAGCACTTCAGTCTCTAAAGATGGCTTCTGTGCAGTTTGCCAAAAACATTAGACTGCACAGTGCAGTCTTTCTCAAGACTATCCTCACCAGCTGGATGATCAACCTACTTTGTCATAAATGATATTATATCAATGATTATGGTTCTGGGATATTTACCTGTTTTTGTCAAGAGGGAACAGGATTGTAATTTTAACAAAAACATCCTAAACTTTATGGTACATTTACAGTGCGAATACAAAAACCATGGCTAATCACAGACAGCACCCTTATAAACACTAACTGAAAAGTAATTCTGATTGGGTGAGAAAACATTCCTGATATATTTCTGCCTGGCCACGGTTTTTGCATTTTCACTGTAACATTAATTTTGGACTGAGAGCACGATAGAACACCCCCACCCCCACCCCCATAGTTCTCTGTATAGATTTACCCTAAAGTTTCATCGACTTTTTAGAGGTACACTACTTACGTGTCTATCAATGCCTGAGTTGGGTGATGCTACTTTCTGGGCTATGATGTCACCAATCCCATAAATTACTGGAAAATAAAATTCATATTTTTACTCCCAAAAGAGATCCACCACTGGGATAAAAGCAGGATTACATTTCTCAATGGCAAATGTAACACCTGCTTGAACCATTTAAACTTGACTTTTTTGGGAAAAAAAAAAAGTTGTACGCATCGTTCTTTACATAATCTACACATTCTAGCATCTATCTACCTTCCATTCAAGGAAATTACGGAAAACCACACGAAAATCGATTTTTCGCATTTACCCGGGAGATTTGGCACTGAAATCTTGAGACCGGGAGATTGGTCCCAAAATCTGGAGACTCCCGGGTTATCCGGGAGAGTTGACAGCCCTGTATATGATGCCATAATGCAAACCGCCTATTCCTGTCACACCATTATTTTAACATACCTCCTGATGTTATACATTTTGTGGAAATAGGATGTGTTGCTAGTCTTGTTTGGTACATATGCCATGGCCTGGATATAACAGACACTATCAATGATGGCTTGTCTGAAAATATTGCATAGTTGAAATGAGTTGGTATTTTACTCCAATGTTCATTTTGCAGGCAACTGTTTTGGGCTTCTTTTATCTCTATTGGGCTCCCTTTTTAATTTGGCCGAGCAGGACTAGGGACAAAGGAGGCCCAAAGAAGACTGAAAAAAAACAAGAGTTCCCTGTAGCTAAATAGAATCATATCATACATTTTTTTGTGAGATCATTTTCAGTGAGATCAAGGACATAATTTCGGAAGCAGTATCAAAGTTACCAGCCAATTGCCATCAAGCACTATGACGTCATGGCTTTTTTACATTAATAAAAATGCATCTAGTTCTGGCAAAATATTTTTATTCAATACATTTGGCATTGTACTTATACTTATAATTTCTTCCAATATTACAAGTAGACTTTTACCCTATTTTCATTTTAAGATTTTAAGATGTTAAATCCCCTCTTTTGCCCATGATTCTTAGCATTAAAACAATAGATTTGTTTACATGTGACGTCATAGTGCTTGTGGTTAATTGTTAAGGATTTATGTTGGAGGTGCAGGAAGGACAGAGAGCCACAGCAGGTCACAGCAGGAACATAGTCAGTGGGATCTGGTGAGCAAGATTTTAACTTTGGGATTGAGATCACAGCTACTGGGATTAGGGTCATGACAACAATTGGTGAATAGGGAAAATGAAGAAAATTTGGGATCAGAGATCAAAATTTTTGGCCATGAAAAGAAACACAAGTAAAATAATATACCATGTTAGGGCCCTGCTACTGCCACCCCATTCACCCATTCATTCATCCATCCCTCCATCTTATCACTTATTCATTAAGATACAGATAGAGGGAAGGGCAAGTTTTTTCTTTCAGAAAATCTCTCCATCCACTTATCTTTCCAATACATCATGTTCTTTGAATACTGATTGGAATACTCAAATCACCAAAAAAAAGTCGTGGGGCGATTAATCGTTAATTTGAAGCGTGGCGTACCCAGGTAAGGTCACGGACCACGAAAGCAAACAGATCAGATTAGTTCGAATTATCTATCACTAATTCTTTTACAGTCCATACCATATCCAATTCTGCTTTTAGTAAGAAAACTAATTAACTATGGAATTATATAAATTTTTACAAATTATAACTTTGGAAAGTGAAAATACGAAAATTAATCAATTTGATTTGAACTTGTGAGTCGTCCTCGCACTTTTAGTAATATTTTGAGTCCACGTTGGCAAAAATTGCTTTCACGGTGTCCCGCTCACATTGAAGTCAGTGTATAAAAGCATGGTTTATTTTTCAATGCGTTAAAGTATATTTTAGAACGTAAGCATGGACGTAAAATGTTATATGCAAGTACAAGGAATTCGTAGAAATTGAAACTTTGTACGTCAGCTGCACTACTAAGTCAAAAACATGTACAAATGTCCGATTGCGTGAAAGTTTACGACCGTTTTAAAAACTTGACTGGGGCACTGCTCGAATCTTTAATTCTATAGATAGGACAATTTTGGGATTCAAAGTCACACAAAAAAGTAATTTCCAGTTGGTTTTCATGAAAAGCTTTGAAGAACTCCAAGGTTACATTTAACTTTATATAGGGTAAATATAGACGAACTTACTTGTTATTTTTATTGTTGAAAACTCCCTTCCGTGTCTTGAGGAGGTTATAGATAACTTTGATGTTTTGATCTCAAGAAAGGTTTCTTTCAAAGAAAGAATTTTGAGAAATCTGCTGCGGGCTAGAGAACGCATTGTGGTTTGTTTACTACGCCATGAATCGAGTGTCACGCGAGTCAGGTGTGACATTCGTCACCTATGCTTTCAATGTTTATGACAGCTCGTCATGAAAAGTCACGCAATGTAAGATGAAACGAGAGTGAAGAAAAAAAATCTTTTTTCGGGGTAAAGATGGTCACTACTACCTTGAAGTCTACAAAAAGATGAGACAAATTAAAGGGATAAAGAGTGAACAAATACACAAGAAAAAATGTGTGTTTTTTTTTTTAATAATTTGCACTCATTATATTTCCCGAATCTATTGTAGTTGATACTAATTCTATTCTTAATTTTTTTTGACTATACAACTAATGAAATCTAGCATAAATATTAATCATTAAACTATTAAAATAATTACTATACATTTAAATATCATTTAACTAGTGTATTTGGCGCAGTCTACTGGACGCTACACAAAACACGCAAATGAGCTCATGGATTTTACCCTTTCCATCGTTTTTATCATCATCATAATCATCATCATCATTACTGTTATGACCATGGAATTAATCATTATCGTGTCCATGATTGGTGCAAACACATGATATTTATTATCAACAAGGGTAATCATCATCATCATCATCATTATCATCATCTCATTATTGTCATCATGCACCATAGAATTCATCATGACCGTAGCCATGATTGATACAAACATATAATATTAACCAATATCAACAAGGGCAATCATCATCATCATCACCATTGCAAACTGTCACTCAACCGTCGTCTCAATCATCCAACTATCACTATTATTACAAGCCCTGGAATTTCCTCCTGATCATGCAATTATTTGTTGTTATTTGTAATCATGCAGATTTTGTAAGAACAATGATAACACTTGTATTGCCTGAGTTAGATCGAGTTAGGGACAGACCATATAGAAATGTGGCGATGGAAAAAAGTGCAGAAGCATCGCAAGTTCATGCGGGAAATTAAAATAAATCTTGCATGCAAGAACAAAACTCAAAGGAGAAAGACATACAAGACCATTTAGTACGAAACTAGAGAAAAACGTCCAACACAAGCAAAAAAAAAAAAAAAAAAAAAATACTGGTCCATCCCATTTCACAGCATTACGAAAGTCGAAATTAATTCTCAGAGCAATGTACTTAGTTTAGGTTTCAGAGGTAAGTTGTTTGTTTTTGTTAAGCTTTTGTTGACAATATGATGATCAACATCCACCCCATTACTATCATCGTCCTTATCATCATCACCATCATCATCATCACCATCACCATCATCATCATCATCATCATTAACTTCGTCATCTTTGTCATCATCGGAATCTTTATCATCAATCTTTGCATCATCACTATCGCCGTGTGAGTCACTGTCATCATAGGAATCAGTGTCATCATCATCGGTTGATTCCAGATCATCGTCGTCATCATCATTTATCGCTGCGTCAACGTCAAATACCGCTCCATTTAAAGTCAAAACCGGGATAACATTGACCTCCAACTTCGCATCATCGCCCCCATCTGCGTCATCTTGTTGATTGAATTTAAAATCGTCTGGGACCTCATCAACAATCGCCCCATAGCTCGCCACAGATTTTAGAAGCTGTTCATTTGCATAAATAAATAAAAACTTTCCATCGTTGTCCATATCGTTTCCCCATAAACAACTTTGTTGCACTGTACTAAGGTTGTCCAGCTGCGAGACTAAAGCATTTTTCCACTCATCCAAATTCGAATCATTCTTTGTGTTGTTCAAAATATCGGTGGTATAATCGATAGATTGTTGAAGTTCTGAGATGTTATCTTCTAAGATTTTCTTCTGTTGTTGAACGTATCCCTCTTTTAAGTCTATAACATTCTGTACTTTGGCTATAAGCTTTTCCTCGTGTAGCCGTACTTCATTAACTATCAAGTCCGCTGCAGAGCGAATTTCTGACATGGTACAAAAACATCGTTCTCGAAAAGACGCTAAAGATGCGTTCAAGCTTGAAATTCCTTCCACTAGACTCGCGGTCGTAAATTTCGCCTTCGTGATTTTCTCTTGAATCTCGTTCTTGTCGCTCAAATCCATTTCCATTGATTTAAAGCCAGCGTATAAACGTTTGAATACTCAAAATACTGGAAGTTACGTGAAGTGTAGTAGTAATTGATTGACTTATTAACTAGTGAGCTGTGATCTCGAAGTTTGTTATTAATGATGGGATTTGGTAAGTGACATTTGATTGCATATGGATCATAAGATAAAACTGTCGAAATATCAAATCAGAAAAAGGTCAAAGCTTAAGCTTTTAGTTAATTATAGCAAAAAATTATTGGTTAATTAAATTTTCTTTCGAGTATTTTCTCGTTTCTTTCTTTCTTTCTTCCTTTCTTTTGTTTCTTCGCTTTCTTTTTTTCTCTTAAATTTTATAACTGCGAACATTTTCCGCTATTTATTTATCATTACGTTTTAGCTCGTGCAATGGAACTGCTACCAACATTATTAATATCATCATCATAATCGTCATCATCATCAGCATCATCACCATGGTCATCAGTTAGTCTATCACAATCATTTGAACTCGTTGAAGCTGCACAGTTCATCGTTCAAATTACTGATTATAGCCTCCTAGCCAGAGCTGCATGGAAAGTAATGACATTTTTAGAGCTCTACCCATGTTCTATACATGCAATTCCAATACCGTCCTTTCCGGCTCCTTGTACTTTTTTCTTGTCTCCGGTGGCCGAAAACAGGAAAAACACATTTTTAGCTCTTACGTTGAGTGGAGTTTGCCCTAATCTTAGCCTGAGTTTATAGCGTGCACCTTTCTTAAAAACTAGTGAAACGTACACCACATTGTTACAAAATATCGATCGGCACCAAAAAATGTTCGCAAATTTTCATTACTTCCGCCCTCCCTCTCTCGTTGTCTGTAACAGCAAAGATAAGGGCGAGTACCAGTGGCACGAAAGGGAAAGGGATTGCGAAAAAGGTACACACAGGCTTGGTAAATATATACATAATTGAATCAACCCTTACTTCTTTCTTGTATTGTTTCCCGAATGTGTATTTAGCGTGTTTGAGTAACGTGTATTCTTGCAAGGTGAAATACCGCGATAATTAATTGCTTGAACTAAATGCTAAATTGTCGCACCATTTCATCCACAAACCTCAAAATACATCGTCTCATGATCACTGTATTGTTAATGTTTACATCTATTCAGTCCCAAAACCACAGTCGGGCAAAAATAGGAGAAAATACGGCCGAATGGAATTATATGTGGCAAAATTTATTATTCATTTTACAAATAAACTGCGGTAATAGTCCACATCATTTGATTATATTCATTTGCTGCTTATTTCGCAGTGCTATTAAAAAATCTATGTTTTCGTTCACTTTTTCTTTCCGACAATGTTATTTGAAATAAGGTATAACTGTACTCATAGATCTAAAGGAATGAGACACATACAATTATACGCAAGCGCAAATACGAAGAATGGAATTTTGGGGGCGATCAGACTCATTTATGGAAAAGAATTGGTCGAATATATATATAAAAGACGGAGAACTATACTCAAATTACTGAAAATAGCACTTCGAAGTTGCCGTTTTCAAACAACGAATAAATTCCTTACGACTTAATTCTCCTAGCAACACGTAACTGAACAGTAACTGAAAAGTAGATATAATAAACACAGATTGAGCAGATTGAGCGACCGAGCAACAATGCGACAATAAAGCAATCCCTTGCTTTTGTGTTAAGAAACAATTACCTATAGGCAAAGGTATTCTAAGTAAATGCAGCTGGTTTAACAAATACTGAAATAATACATGTTTACTCCAGGCCTAGGGTGTGGACTATTCAGGACTCAACGGGTTATATAAAGACAAGGGGTACAATACCAAGCCATATCACTGACAAAACGTTGAAGTGGAAAATCTTCTAACTAACATGAAGCAGTTTGCAGTCGTTGTACTCTTTGCCTTTGTGGCACAAAGTTTTGCCAGTCCTTTCCTAATAGGGGACGAGCCTGTTGACTACCTCTTATCTGACGACGAGGTTCCAGACAGGCATCCATATGTAGTAAGTGATATGACTATCCTACCTAAGAAAGACGTATACTAACATATTCATTTAGTCGCTTGTTGTCATCATTTAAGCTTGCATGTTGTCATCTCAGTAGATCTTGCATGAATGAATAACGGCTAAGTGAGTGAATAAAGTGAGCAAATGAATAGCTGAATGAATTAATGAATGGATGAAGCTCTGAATGAATGAATGTGTGAATGAATGAATGAATGAATGTACGAACAAATGGATGATCACACGAATGAATAAAGATGAAATACGTTCATTAACAAATTACTAATTTTGGTCATTTTCAATCTTTCTTCCAGCAATGTAAAATCGATTTGTATGACTGTATGAGGAAAGGACAAATCGGCAAAGTTCAATGCATGAAGACTTACTATGCTTGCATGAAGCAACTGCTGCCTACAACGCCACCATTTGTGGTATGTAGTCGAATCGTTGATTCATCGATGGTTATGCCGTGGAACTAGTAATGATGGAGGCAATAATGATGATGATGATAACGATGATGATGATAATGATGCATGGTATAGGCGTTTTGCATGAAGTAATCTACTACCAATACCAGAATGCTTTGAAGACTTTCTTTTGTATCACAATTAGTGCAAATTGTTTTACTAATCTCCACAGGGATTAAAAATTTGAATATAAAAGAAAGTTTGCAAAGAATGTTGGTATTGGTAGTAATATGACGCCATAATGAAATCGTCTATTGTGGCATTCCAGCATACGGAGTGATGTGTATCTTATGCAAATTAATCTTAATTAAGTCTAAAGAATATTAATTAGAGGTGCTCTGCTAATGAGCATTGCACGTGAGAATATACGAGTTTGATGCACAGAGACCAAAGCAAATTCTATCAGCTGCGTTGTCGAGAAAATTTAATTTTCGTTGGAATAGCATAAAATGTGTTTTAACTGCTTTGATGCATCATTTTGTTATTTGTGTTTGCTGTTCATCTCGATGTACATATACGTGTACAATGCTCGTTAGCAGAGCTTCTTTGACTCATTAGCAGTGTTAAAACTTATTACTATAAGATAGTTATTTATGTGGAAGCGAACTATAGAGTGCACGCACTAAAAGAAAACAATAGAATTAGCATAAAATAGCACTATTTAGTGGTATTTATGTTGCACACTTTTCGTGCGTGCACTTTAGTATATATTTGATCATTTGATGAAAATAATCTAGTCGATCTACATGTAATTTTTTCTAGATTCAATGCAAAGATAACCTCAAAACCTGTTTAGCAAGCACCTCTACACTGACTTCCAAAGGAAAGTGTTTTATCGCTTTCTCTAAATGTCTTGTGAACAAAGGACCGGTGTCTGGAACTGACGCCCCAGCGGCTTTCATGTCCGACGACGTTGACAATCCAAGACACCCGTATATGGTAGGTGTATCAATTACGACTAGAAGCATAGCATTAAAAGCGGTTGATTCATTATATATTTTTTAAACTCTGTATGAACATTAATGCAATCATGGTAGTGCTTCTATACTGCATTTCACCAAGGAACAGGGTCGTGATCCAAGTCCTCAGTCGTTCTTTTACGCATCCCCATTACTTGTTCATCGAGACCTCCAATTTAACGTCCTTATCTGAGAAGACGCGAAGCCTAACCGAATTATAATTTGAAGAACATTCTCCTCAATTATTTTAAGTTCCTGAGTGCATGGTAATCCAGTTGAAGAACGGTTGACAATCAAAAGCGTGCTCTCCCAACTGAACTAGACCCTCGATCGGTTTAAATAAATGAATAAGATTTTTTTTGCGGACTACATACGCGTTTCGACTGCGGCAAGCTGCTAGTCTTCATCAGACGATGGCGTTTACCCAATGTCGGAGTCTCTGACGCACTCGGACCCCTGTAGAAAACCACTATTTTAATAAGTCAAGACGGGGAATTCAACCCCTTATATCAGCGCTAGGAGGCTGGACTCTATTAAAATACAAATACCGGGACCGAAATACACATACAGCAGCATCGGCAAGATTTTTGTGCTGACGTATGACATGATGAATTGCTTATTGTTTGCTTTTCAGCAATGCAAGATTGATTTATATGACTGCATCAGACTGAAGAAGAAGGACAAGCTCGAATGTGCCAAAGACTATAAGAACTGCATGGCTGTCCTCGTCCCTACTATCCCTCCATTTGTGGTAAGAAATTAAATCAATAAAATCTTATTCTTCCTCTCTAGATCTTTCTCGGTCAGAACAAGGAAAGTGCTTTCTCTAGTAGATACAGGGGTCTATGTAAATACATATATATACTGTATATAGTGTGTATGTAATGTATGTATAGGGACATATGAAGAGATACATTGTATGTATGTAAATGCCTATATGTTGTTGTATATATACACGATATATACTATATCACCGGGATGCTTACACCTAGGAAGAGCCGGTGCCTTTATGAGATCACACTAGCGTTTTAACATATGCTATTTCATTAATACACATCGTATTTCGTACGAAGAAAGTACTGTTGTTGCAAGAATATGCAAATATGAAAGGATGAATGAATGGATGAATGATTTGAATGAATATATAAAGAAATGAATGAATGAATGAATAAATGGATGAATGAATAGATGGATGAATGAATACATCGTGGAATGAATAAATGAAGCACTTGAATGAATGAATGAATAAACGAATGAATGAATGAATAAATGAATGAATGAAATTTATTTTATTTTTTGCTCAGATCGCCTGTAAAGACGAGCTAAAGAAGTGTGTTGGTTCTGCTGATGGTATCCTTGCCAAAGCAGCCTGCTTCAAAGAGTTTGGATATTGTTTAATCAACAAGGGACCTAGAGTGCCAGTGTTTGATGTTGGTAACTATGTCTTGGATGCTTTGGAGGGAACACCTGTCCCTACTCGCCACCCTTACTTGGTAACTAAAAACTCAGTGGCTGTTGTTTTTGGAACTGCGCGTGATGTCTGTTTCCAAAATTTATTTTGTGTTATCGATCATATACGGTCAACTCTCGCCTTATGGACATTCCGGTATTACGGACAACTTGTTATTGCGTACTCGATATAATATGGACACCAAGTTAGGGTCACTTTGGTGTCCGCCATAACAATAGTTGACCGTAGTTATTAACCGATTTTTAAGGACAGTTGTTACTATATTTTTTTACTATTTTTGCAAGCGGGAACGTAGGAGACGTAAATTAGACAGTTGCATGCGTGCGGAGGAAGAGACGGAAAAGGAAGACGACGAAAGCAAACGAAAACCTCCCGTTCTGCTTCCAGTTTATTCACCTCAATTGAAAATTGGCCTTTAGAGGATATCAACGAGCGAGTAAAATGATCGAAAATGATATAAAATATTTTTAATGTAGTTCAGATTTTTATACGCGGCTTTTGACCGGAATAGACTGGGGAGAGTAGCACGGAAACATTGCAAATTACCTTCAGTGAAAAGGTGACCAGCTAGCTGGAGGTTTGCAAAAAAAATTGTGTTCTATCATGCTGACCAGATAGTACAAAGGACATTTATGTAGAAATGAAGAGCTGACTGGTCCTTGAAGCCTCACTTCCATGCTTCTCTCCCCATCAGCAAAACACGGTCAGGCGCCATTTTTGGAATAAAGTGAATGAATCTAATGATTTTCAGCTAGGGTCACAGATCAGATGTCTATTTCCAGGTAACAGCACACTGATCTTATTTGATATCTTATTTCGTATTTCAGCAATGCAAAATCGATTTATACAAGTGCTACAAGGCCGGTAAACCAAAGTTGGAATGCCTTAAGACTTACAAGAACTGTATGGCTCAACTTATCCCCACAGTACCCCCCTTCGTTGTAAGTACAAAATATTAATAACCAGTATAAAAAAAACAACTTTATTCCCAAATTTCGTACTACTTTCTCCGTTTGTACCTAGTAAATTTTCAGGAATCAATTTTGGCGATGAAATAGCTGGCTTCCTGTTGTTATGAAATGAGTAAACGCTAGCTTAACATAAAAGAAGAAATGAAGAATTTTCAAAACTAAGTCATGCTAGGTCGGCTCAGAGGTATTTTTAGGATCAACCATTTTCACATTCTCTTTTTCTCACTATCAAACAACCATCATGAGTCTGTTTTAAGCCCTACTGTTTTAACCTCATGGACGCTCCTCGTAATCTCTTCTTCCCAAGAAACAAGAAGTTATTGAAACGTTTCACTCGAGTTTCACTATAAAACCAGAAATGTTATAGCGTTTTTATGTATATTTTCCGCAGATCCAATGCCGTGACAATTTCAAGCAGTGCGTTGCAGCTGCCAGTGGCTGGAGAGAAAAGGCCCAATGTGCTGTTGACTTTGGTAAATGCATCAAGAACAAAGGGAGTGCATAAACGTTATCGCTAACATTTCAGCAACATCTGGCTATCGATCGTCTAACAACATAACATGTAGATTTTAGAAGAATAAAGCTATTATATGAAAGATTTTGTCGCTAATCTTGTTCTTGGCCCTTCATTGCATTGTGATTTTTAATATATGATAAATTCTAGGTTTTACAGCTTGTAAAGCTTGTCGTTCGGTATTCTAAGTTAACGTGTACGACTACTTAAAAGAGGGGTATTAGAGCCTTACGACGTGCCGCGGTATATACTACAAAAATGCGCGCAACGCTTTATTACTCTAGCGGACTCTTTTTCCTAGCTTCCTTACCCTTGAGATTTCTTTTTTCAATTAAAGGTCATGGCAAAAATTGCATGTGAATTCTAGAGTGCATGCAAGGGTGCAACATAAATACCACTAAATAGTGCTATCTTATGCTAATTCTCTTGTTTTCCTTTGTCTAATTAGTGCTATTTACTACTAAATAGTGACAATTGTTGCACACATTTAATGTTTGCACTCTAGAATAAAATCATTGAAATAGTGTTGGTCAGCCAATCGGATAAAATTTAGACAGACATTTAGCTTCTGTTTTACAATAAAGGAAGCATGCCACCTTGGAGACTTATCGTCATCGCGAAAGTAATAAAACCTTGATTATGATAAGTGAAATACTTTATAGTCTGATTGGTCTCTTTTTTACGTTGCATACTCTTTTCTTCGTAATGCTGCAGTAATGGCTGCATCTGCTGTTAGTATTCTTGCTAAACACTTAAGAATAGCCTGATCATCTTGATTACATTTGACCAATCTCTCGTACCTAAATGAGAAACAGGTTGTTCAATGCCCCATATAATAAATATAAGTTCATTCAAGCTTAGTTGCTAAGCGCCACAAATTTCACACTCGTTTTGCAAAAGTGACCAATGCCTCTGTCCATTGGCTGTACATGAGTTCACTCCGGTGCGCGCCCGACAAGATTGTTGCTTTAAATTCTCGGATTATCTAGAACTATCTGTTATTAACGTATGGGGCACAAAAACATTGTAAATTGATTTGCAGAATAGATGTGCTGTAAAGGCCCGGGAAGGACAAACCCACCCACCCCCTCCCCCCCGGGTGTAAAGAATGGGTTTTCGACATCTCCTATTCATATTGCTATAAATGTTAACTACTAATGATACAACTCCTGGTTTCCTGTTAAAGGAAAAGGGTGCAGTGTTGGGGGAGGGGGAGGGGAAGTTGGGTGGGTGAGCCAGCCCCTACAGTTTTACACGTCACACTTACCACTGTATTGTATCAGCTAGTTCATCACTCTCGTTTGATTCAGTTTGATCACATGTGTTTCTTGAATCGTCTTAAAAGAAAAAATTAACCACAGCATTAATCTTGCAATAATCATTCATCATTTACATCATTAATTAGAACAAGTTACAAACTGCCTGATAACGTTGCAGCTAGGTTGTTGCTATTTATTACTAACTGGACAAACCTGATACCATTTCTTCTTCCTGGACAGACTGTGGCACAACATGCATTGCCTGTTGATGAAGACAATTCTTTTTAAATATATGACAATAACCTATACATGCAAATTAAGAAATGGCTTTTGTTTGTTTAGTTCACTTACATGTTTATTGAGTGAATAAGTTTTTCTGTGCATACTTGCATTGCACAGCAGTGCACTTATACTGGTAAATTTTGCTCTATAATTGGATGGACTGACCTTCGTGTTATCAATAGCTACCCTAATTATCATTTTCAGAAAGTATCAGCCTGTTACTCATTTGTTTTTATACTGACTGTCTCATCTTTTACATCATAACTGGTCGAATTTTGAATGGCGCACAATGAGTCCCATACCTGGGGGAGGGGGGGGGGGAGGGGGATGCCAGTCATATCTTTTAGATGTTGAATAACACTTAATCTTATGATTTTGGTATCTTTTAGAGATGAAAAGTTTTAGAGAAGCCATTGCCTCTTGAAAAACGTCTGGTATCTTTTAGGGGTGTTATTGAAAGATTCTGATGAGAATCCTCCTCCCCCTCCCCAGGGTCCTATAATTAGTATTACTACAATGATACCTCAGCTGTAATGATCTCATCATGTAAACCAAATGCTTGCTTGAACTGTATTTGTTGGTCAGTCAATATCTTACTGATGTTTTCTTTGAATACGTCTATCTCTGTTTCAACTTGTTGCCTCACCATTATATCTGCAGCAATGAACAGGGATTTAAAAATAATGACAGCATCATATCAAAAGACCAGTTTCGTGATCAGATAAAAACTGGTATTAAAATATACTAGTGTGGGCTGCTTTGAGGGAATGTGCCCAAGAATGACTGAATGAATGAATGAATGAGTGAATGAATGAATGAATGAGTGAGTGAATGAATGAATGAATGAATGAATGAATGAATGAGTGAATAAATGTATTACACCATAAGTGGCATTAGCCTTTAATTAATACAAAACTGAATGCATGTAATGTAGAGTGTGAGTTGTCATTATTTAGTTGTAAATAGCACTAATTAAACAAAGGAAAACAATAGAATTAGCCTAAAGTAGCACTATTTTGTGGTAAATATGTTGCCTACTTTTAGTGTGTGCACTCTAACACCTTATAAAATTGTTATTCCAAGACAAAAACATATACAACACAACAGTTGTTTGATTTAGTTATTTAATTAATGATTTTAGTTACCTAGTTGTTGAAAGACAGCCTTTGTTGCTTCCACATCATACTGTGCATTAGACAGATACATTGTCTCAGTTTGTAAGAAATCCTGGACAAAAGTTTGAGGGAGACTGTAAAATTCCTCCTTGTAGTCGCTATTGCACGCTATTGGGGTCTATGTAAATACATATATATACTGTATATAGTGTGTATGTAATGTATGTATAGGGACATATGAAGAGATACATTGTATGTATGTAAATGCCTATATGTTGTTGTATATATACACGATATATACTATATCACCGGGATGCTTACACCTAGGAAGAGCCGGTGCCTTTATGAGATCACACTAGCGTTTTAACATATGCTATTTCATTAATACACATCGTATTTCGTACGAAGAAAGTACTGTTGTTGCAAGAATATGCAAATATGAAAGGATGAATGAATGGATGAATGATTTGAATGAATATATAAAGAAATGAATGAATGAATGAATAAATGGATGAATGAATAGATGGATGAATGAATACATCGTGGAATGAATAAATGAAGCACTTGAATGAATGAATGAATAAACGAATGAATGAATGAATAAATGAATGAATGAAATTTATTTTATTTTTTGCTCAGATCGCCTGTAAAGACGAGCTAAAGAAGTGTGTTGGTTCTGCTGATGGTATCCTTGCCAAAGCAGCCTGCTTCAAAGAGTTTGGATATTGTTTAATCAACAAGGGACCTAGAGTGCCAGTGTTTGATGTTGGTAACTATGTCTTGGATGCTTTGGAGGGAACACCTGTCCCTACTCGCCACCCTTACTTGGTAACTAAAAACTCAGTGGCTGTTGTTTTTGGAACTGCGCGTGATGTCTGTTTCCAAAATTTATTTTGTGTTATCGATCATATACGGTCAACTCTCGCCTTATGGACATTCCGGTATTACGGACAACTTGTTATTGCGTACTCGATATAATATGGACACCAAGTTAGGGTCACTTTGGTGTCCGCCATAACAATAGTTGACCGTAGTTATTAACCGATTTTTAAGGACAGTTGTTACTATATTTTTTTACTATTTTTGCAAGCGGGAACGTAGGAGACGTAAATTAGACAGTTGCATGCGTGCGGAGGAAGAGACGGAAAAGGAAGACGACGAAAGCAAACGAAAACCTCCCGTTCTGCTTCCAGTTTATTCACCTCAATTGAAAATTGGCCTTTAGAGGATATCAACGAGCGAGTAAAATGATCGAAAATGATATAAAATATTTTTAATGTAGTTCAGATTTTTATACGCGGCTTTTGACCGGAATAGACTGGGGAGAGTAGCACGGAAACATTGCAAATTACCTTCAGTGAAAAGGTGACCAGCTAGCTGGAGGTTTGCAAAAAAAATTGTGTTCTATCATGCTGACCAGATAGTACAAAGGACATTTATGTAGAAATGAAGAGCTGACTGGTCCTTGAAGCCTCACTTCCATGCTTCTCTCCCCATCAGCAAAACACGGTCAGGCGCCATTTTTGGAATAAAGTGAATGAATCTAATGATTTTCAGCTAGGGTCACAGATCAGATGTCTATTTCCAGGTAACAGCACACTGATCTTATTTGATATCTTATTTCGTATTTCAGCAATGCAAAATCGATTTATACAAGTGCTACAAGGCCGGTAAACCAAAGTTGGAATGCCTTAAGACTTACAAGAACTGTATGGCTCAACTTATCCCCACAGTACCCCCCTTCGTTGTAAGTACAAAATATTAATAACCAGTATAAAAAAAACAACTTTATTCCCAAATTTCGTACTACTTTCTCCGTTTGTACCTAGTAAATTTTCAGGAATCAATTTTGGCGATGAAATAGCTGGCTTCCTGTTGTTATGAAATGAGTAAACGCTAGCTTAACATAAAAGAAGAAATGAAGAATTTTCAAAACTAAGTCATGCTAGGTCGGCTCAGAGGTATTTTTAGGATCAACCATTTTCACATTCTCTTTTTCTCACTATCAAACAACCATCATGAGTCTGTTTTAAGCCCTACTGTTTTAACCTCATGGACGCTCCTCGTAATCTCTTCTTCCCAAGAAACAAGAAGTTATTGAAACGTTTCACTCGAGTTTCACTATAAAACCAGAAATGTTATAGCGTTTTTATGTATATTTTCCGCAGATCCAATGCCGTGACAATTTCAAGCAGTGCGTTGCAGCTGCCAGTGGCTGGAGAGAAAAGGCCCAATGTGCTGTTGACTTTGGTAAATGCATCAAGAACAAAGGGAGTGCATAAACGTTATCGCTAACATTTCAGCAACATCTGGCTATCGATCGTCTAACAACATAACATGTAGATTTTAGAAGAATAAAGCTATTATATGAAAGATTTTGTCGCTAATCTTGTTCTTGGCCCTTCATTGCATTGTGATTTTTAATATATGATAAATTCTAGGTTTTACAGCTTGTAAAGCTTGTCGTTCGGTATTCTAAGTTAACGTGTACGACTACTTAAAAGAGGGGTATTAGAGCCTTACGACGTGCCGCGGTATATACTACAAAAATGCGCGCAACGCTTTATTACTCTAGCGGACTCTTTTTCCTAGCTTCCTTACCCTTGAGATTTCTTTTTTCAATTAAAGGTCATGGCAAAAATTGCATGTGAATTCTAGAGTGCATGCAAGGGTGCAACATAAATACCACTAAATAGTGCTATCTTATGCTAATTCTCTTGTTTTCCTTTGTCTAATTAGTGCTATTTACTACTAAATAGTGACAATTGTTGCACACATTTAATGTTTGCACTCTAGAATAAAATCATTGAAATAGTGTTGGTCAGCCAATCGGATAAAATTTAGACAGACATTTAGCTTCTGTTTTACAATAAAGGAAGCATGCCACCTTGGAGACTTATCGTCATCGCGAAAGTAATAAAACCTTGATTATGATAAGTGAAATACTTTATAGTCTGATTGGTCTCTTTTTTACGTTGCATACTCTTTTCTTCGTAATGCTGCAGTAATGGCTGCATCTGCTGTTAGTATTCTTGCTAAACACTTAAGAATAGCCTGATCATCTTGATTACATTTGACCAATCTCTCGTACCTAAATGAGAAACAGGTTGTTCAATGCCCCATATAATAAATATAAGTTCATTCAAGCTTAGTTGCTAAGCGCCACAAATTTCACACTCGTTTTGCAAAAGTGACCAATGCCTCTGTCCATTGGCTGTACATGAGTTCACTCCGGTGCGCGCCCGACAAGATTGTTGCTTTAAATTCTCGGATTATCTAGAACTATCTGTTATTAACGTATGGGGCACAAAAACATTGTAAATTGATTTGCAGAATAGATGTGCTGTAAAGGCCCGGGAAGGACAAACCCACCCACCCCCTCCCCCCCGGGTGTAAAGAATGGGTTTTCGACATCTCCTATTCATATTGCTATAAATGTTAACTACTAATGATACAACTCCTGGTTTCCTGTTAAAGGAAAAGGGTGCAGTGTTGGGGGAGGGGGAGGGGAAGTTGGGTGGGTGAGCCAGCCCCTACAGTTTTACACGTCACACTTACCACTGTATTGTATCAGCTAGTTCATCACTCTCGTTTGATTCAGTTTGATCACATGTGTTTCTTGAATCGTCTTAAAAGAAAAAATTAACCACAGCATTAATCTTGCAATAATCATTCATCATTTACATCATTAATTAGAACAAGTTACAAACTGCCTGATAACGTTGCAGCTAGGTTGTTGCTATTTATTACTAACTGGACAAACCTGATACCATTTCTTCTTCCTGGACAGACTGTGGCACAACATGCATTGCCTGTTGATGAAGACAATTCTTTTTAAATATATGACAATAACCTATACATGCAAATTAAGAAATGGCTTTTGTTTGTTTAGTTCACTTACATGTTTATTGAGTGAATAAGTTTTTCTGTGCATACTTGCATTGCACAGCAGTGCACTTATACTGGTAAATTTTGCTCTATAATTGGATGGACTGACCTTCGTGTTATCAATAGCTACCCTAATTATCATTTTCAGAAAGTATCAGCCTGTTACTCATTTGTTTTTATACTGACTGTCTCATCTTTTACATCATAACTGGTCGAATTTTGAATGGCGCACAATGAGTCCCATACCTGGGGGAGGGGGGGGGGGGGAGGGGGATGCCAGTCATATCTTTTAGATGTTGAATAACACTTAATCTTATGATTTTGGTATCTTTTAGAGATGAAAAGTTTTAGAGAAGCCATTGCCTCTTGAAAAACGTCTGGTATCTTTTAGGGGTGTTATTGAAAGATTCTGATGAGAATCCTCCTCCCCCTCCCCAGGGTCCTATAATTAGTATTACTACAATGATACCTCAGCTGTAATGATCTCATCATGTAAACCAAATGCTTGCTTGAACTGTATTTGTTGGTCAGTCAATATCTTACTGATGTTTTCTTTGAATACGTCTATCTCTGTTTCAACTTGTTGCCTCACCATTATATCTGCAGCAATGAACAGGGATTTAAAAATAATGACAGCATCATATCAAAAGACCAGTTTCGTGATCAGATAAAAACTGGTATTAAAATATACTAGTGTGGGCTGCTTTGAGGGAATGTGCCCAAGAATGACTGAATGAATGAATGAATGAGTGAATGAATGAATGAATGAGTGAGTGAATGAATGAATGAATGAATGAATGAATGAATGAGTGAATAAATGTATTACACCATAAGTGGCATTAGCCTTTAATTAATACAAAACTGAATGCATGTAATGTAGAGTGTGAGTTGTCATTATTTAGTTGTAAATAGCACTAATTAAACAAAGGAAAACAATAGAATTAGCCTAAAGTAGCACTATTTTGTGGTAAATATGTTGCCTACTTTTAGTGTGTGCACTCTAACACCTTATAAAATTGTTATTCCAAGACAAAAACATATACAACACAACAGTTGTTTGATTTAGTTATTTAATTAATGATTTTAGTTACCTAGTTGTTGAAAGACAGCCTTTGTTGCTTCCACATCATACTGTGCATTAGACAGATACATTGTCTCAGTTTGTAAGAAATCCTGGACAAAAGTTTGAGGGAGACTGTAAAATTCCTCCTTGTAGTCGCTATTGCACAAAAACAGAAGGAATGGTACGGTCATTAATACATAAATCTAATTTTGGCAAATTGTGTATTTGCATCCAACTGATTGATGTATTGATTGGTCAATAAATTGATTGCTTGATCTGAATGATTGACTAAAAATTGATTGGTTGATAAATAGATTGATTGATTAATTGATAATTAAAACTTGTTATTGATAATTGATTGATTAATTGATTGTTCGATTGGCTCAGATTGATTTATTCAGAATGATTGATTGGTTGTTAGATAGACTCAGATTGATTGATTCAAATTTATTTATTTATTTATTTATTTGTTTATTAATTGATTGAGTGATTGATTGATTGATTGATTGATTGATTGATTGATTGATTGAAGGACTGACTGACTGACTGACTGATTGATTGATTGATTGATTGATTGATTGATTGATTGATTGATTGATTGACTCAGATTGATTGATTGATTGACTCAAATTGATTGATTGACTGATGGGATGAATTCAAATAACAACCTGCTCTGTGTAATCGTTTGCATCTCATCGGTGACAGAAGGCTCTGTATTTTCATAATTGCATGTATTCTGTTCATAATTTGTCATTGATGCATTGTCGTTGCTGTAAAATTCTTGAATACTGTCAACCTCCTCGCCATTCTCCATTTTCAAATGATTTAAACATCTGTAATGTGTCACACCCTAGAATTTTATAAATGAATGTAAAATTTCGATTTTAAGACTGTACTAGATAATGGCCTAAATATGTGAGGGAGTGAATGAATAGATGAATAAATAAATGACGAATAATCTACAAAAAAAGTAAAGCAAACTTAGACACAATTAAAAAAAGGCAAGGTTTAAGGATTTGTGGAGTCACAATAATTATAAAATAGATAAATAACGAAGTCGAATAACAAACACTCTTCATGAACTAAAAATGAAAACATGAATTGAGAATCCACAAGAAAAAAATATCTAGTTTTATTAGACGAAACAAAATATCAGTATGAAAGGTTTAGCCCATTGTTTTGATTTATAGAGAACTTACTTTTCAATACACACCATTTTATGAACAGTTTCAAGTAGTTTTTCCTAGCCCTAGTTTGCGACTGTTTCCAAAGCTATTTCGAGGAAATTTGAGGACTTGCTGGCGCGACCGTGTTTTCCCGCTTAAACGTAAACAAACTTAATTTCCACTTCCTTTTCCGGTTTACATAAAGGACAACTAATAACATAAAGTAAATATAATTCACTAAAAATAATAGATAGATTTTTAAAGTGCAATAATCAAACGCTTTTGAGTACTAAATAATATAGTTTTGGACTTGATTATTAAAGTATTAAGTATTAAAGTACTTCCGGCAAAATTGGCGCCAAAAATGGTGGCGCGCGCGTCAAGTGGCTCTTGAATTTTGAAAAAACAAGATAAATTTGTGAATATCGTTTTGACTGAGCCACAGGTTTTTATTGTTTCCTTGAAAGTTTTAAACTGTTTTGTGCATATTCCAGGCGTCTTTTTTAGACTTGGACTGGAAATTTACGAGGAGAAAAGTGGTCAAATGTGAAATATTTTGCGCTATATATTGTGTTTTTTTTTTTCTGTGAAAAAAAAAGTTGGAAAGGCAAAACGAAAATGGATGTGGAAAAGAACGACAACGAAGAAATATTAAAAGCTGTCAAAGGACTTCAAGGTTAGAATATATTCTTGAATTTTGTTCTATAATTATATTTTTATTTATTTATTTATTTATTATTATCATTATTATTTTACTTTATCTTATTTTCATGTTTTGTGGTTGGTTGTGAACAGATGTTGTTGATATTGTGTATAAATTGTATCGAGAAAAAAAACTGAACAAGTTTGAAAACTGCTAGAATGTTGATTAAAATCAGTTTGAAATCCTAATTTAAGCTATAATTTCTGTGCATCAATAATTCACAACTGTGTCATTTGCAATTAAACTAATAATTGCTTGAATGCTTCTTGCAGGTTTTGTGAAGGATCTTGACCAAAGCCAGCAAAATCCATCTCGCTGCTCAGATCTAGCTGACCGAATAACTAGTTTGGTGGAAAACATTAACTCTTTGAACTTTGACAGAAAACAGCACAACTCTGCCTTCATACAAATACATACATGTGCTGTGACGTTGTGGAATCTTGCGGTAGCTATGAAGGCTGCTGGCAAAAATAGTAAATCAGTAAATGCAAGATGTAAGTATCAATATTAAAAAAAATTATTCTTGACTTGTTTCGCCTTTTTGAGTCGTTTGTTTTCTTTTCTTGTAAATTCTTCTTTTCAACTTTTTCTCTTATCTCTTCTCTTTTCACTTCTCTTCTCACAATTCCTGTCAAATCTATTTTGCACATTTGATCCCATCCTATCTCAGTTATCATCTTACCGCCTGTCCTGGCTTATTGTATTGTTAGTTTTCATCCTATTCTACCATTTTCTTTCCAGGCCGCTTTTTCCTGTCTCAATTCCCATCCTAATTCTAATCACATCCCCGCCTACCCCTCCCAGTAATTATTGGAGTTTATATGTATTTCTTGTTCTGCAGTAAGACACGCTGCATGTAACTTATCATTCCTGGCCAATGCCTATGAAGCTACTGAACATACCTACCGTAAACAACTAGTGGTAAGGTTTTCTAGTATTGCTTATAAAATTCATGAATAATTAATGAACCCAGAACAATAGAAAATCACTACCGTGAATGCATTTATATATTTTATACAGAAATCGTCCTTTAGCTTGAAATATCTCGGCCAAATTAAATCCAATTTCAAAAACATTACTCTAGAATAGCTGCATTAATCTAGACATTTTATAAGTAATATACAATATTCGGCTCGACATTGTATATTCCATACAGATCGGCCGCTCATATTGTATATATTACAAATGAATCATATAGATAGATGTATTACTGGTAGATAGATTTGTTTAATACAGCCTTTTGCAGAGAGATGAATAACAGGCTAGGTTAGCTTAGCTACATTATTTCTGATAAAGTATTAAATGGTTTAAAATATTTATCCTTCTGTAGATGGCAGCAAAGACAGGCAAGGCATGGCTTGGTAGGTGGATTATTCATAATGAATAAATAAGAAAATTAAACATTAGAATGATTGTTATGCATGTATATAATATATAGTCACCTGCTTTTGAGAATCACCTGTAATGGGAGATTTTAACAAAATACATTGATTGTTGCAATCATTATTTGTGTGACTGTGTATGTTTTTGTTAGAATGCGATGACTATGCTATGGCAGATAATTCACTCCAACTTGCAACCGAGGTAAGTACATTCATAAATAAGGATAATTAGGATAAAAACAGTTACAAAAAGGTTGATAAATTTAATTAGAATTTTGAACATTGATAGAAATGGTACACTTTTATTATATACCTTATGTCCACTTGTGGACTATGCCCATTGAGTAAAAAATTAATAATAAGAATTAAAACTGATTGAGACCATGCTATTTGGCTAAAGATTCATAACACTATTGACTGATCCACTTGTCCACTGTCTGACTAATCTCCCCGGTGGGGAACTACGTGAATAAATGATCGGGAATGCTCGTCGGTATTTTTCAAAAATGCCCCCCCCCACGGTTGATCTCCTTTATCATCCCTTATTATCTATCATATTCCCTTCCAGTGCTGGGACAGTTTGCAAAGTTTATGGTCCAAACAAACAACAGACAGAATTTCTCCTGATCAAGAACGACAGCGAGCTGAAAGTGAACAGTACATATTCAGTGTCTACTGTTATCGAGCTGAAGCTGTTTTCCACGTGTCACAAAATGACAACACCCATAACTTTTTTGATAAAGCAAAGGAGATGCTGCGCCGTCTTACAAAAGAAGTGAGTATGATGTAATGATGCTTATAAATGTAGCCTCTTAGACGAAGAGGTCCCGTGACCTCATCTCCCCCAAATCGTCAAGTGTCATACAAATGAAGACCAGAAATGAAAAGAGCCTGCTATAATTGATAAAAAGGACAAGTTTCAACTCACCATTTATAAAGAAACAGAAATAGCAGTGTTTTTAAAAGTTTAGTTTTTCATAAGAATTGTTTGAGAAAGCGCGCTATATGGCACTCTTCATTTTTACCGAGCTGCTTGATTTAGTCACGTGACCTCTTAGTGCAAGTAGCCCATTGATTTGCTGTAAAGACATAGGAACGTGATGTACATAGTGTGTGGGATCAACGTCTTTATGTTCTATTCTCGATATTCACAGAATGCAAGGCTGTCCATACTAAGCTATAATTTTGGTGTTGGTTGTTATCACAACAAAGAGTATGCCGAAGCTATAGAATGGCTTAAGTAAGTAGGGAAATTTCAAACATAACACATTTCAGTTAAGGTGCATCATCCTTTGCGCAGCTTCTCTTGTTTCAGTGCTTCAAATAAAACGTGCTGCACAAACCGATACATCGCGTGTAGAACACACTCTTCATTGACAAACAATGGCTTCAGCAACTTGTCTCCCAAAAAGTTGAACGTGTTCCGGAACTGATACTTTTGAACTATTTCAGGACTACTGATCGAGTGACAACAAAACCCGGAGCAAAGTCATTTGGCATTTGGCTGAATATCATATTATTAACTCAAAGCTTCACTATAATGATTGTTCAAACAAAACAAACAAAACAACAGCAATAAAAAACAGCATATATTTATTAATATACATTTTCAATTATTTGGAATGACTTTCAGGGAGAGCTATGAGCTTGGTAAAGGAAAGAAACCAGTGGCCAATAAAAAGCAGGTCAGTTTGTCACGAAAATTTAAAATGTTCTATGGAGATCATAACGAAATCCACTGAGCAAGTTATTACATCACGTGTGAGTCATTATGGGGAGTGGTACGCTGCATACAAAAACTTACGACTCTACTTTGAAACATTTTGTACAGGCTGTGACTCTGCGTCTAATGGCAAGGGTGTATTTAGACTGGGATCGTCGTGAACATTTGCAGAAAGCTCTGAATGCTGTAGGTACGTAAGGTATCTTCCAAAAACCGTGAAATGCAACTCAATTATTTCTAAAAAGTCTGTTTTATTAAGTTTGTTTGTAAATTAATGATGAATGTTACTTCCTGTTCACCCAGTGCCCTTATCTAATATGTTCAGACAATAGCTAGTGTATATTGTCAAAACGATAAGTGTGTCTTAAATAATATTTTTCTGTTTTTCTTTCAGGTCTTGCAAACTCTGTAAGTATAGCAAATTTGTTTTTTCATGTCCTCGCTCGAGAACTTCCCAAATTTACAGGCATTCCGACTCTTTTATTTTTGTTATGACAAAATATTATCCCGAGTCAGACAAAGCAACAAAAAAAAAAAAACAACAACAACAAAAACAAACAAACAGCAAGTATTTCGAATACTGATAACCCAGCGTTCAAAAATAGTTTGAATATAATTTTTTTTTAATTTATTCATTTTTTACTTTATTATGATTTTATTATTTCTTTTAATGCAAAAATAAAGGAATATCCCCATCCTGCTGGTCACTACCTCAAAGTGGAGCTACTACTGATAAACGATACTAGTACGTCTTCTCTGCAGCCAGGTAATTAGTCATCAACAATTATTATTCGTGCTTTGGCTCGTTTGTAGTTTCTTCCATCACTAGCTAGTTGTGTTGGTGTTTTGTTTTATTTCCGAAGTTCGCATAGACTGGTTCTTTAATTCGACACTGGTTCGATCTTACAAGCAAAAAGAGCGAAAGTTACGACTTATACAGAGTCAGGTTAACTAGGGGCCTTTCTAGAGAGTCAGGTTAACGTGTTTCTAGGCAGTCCTTTCTTAATTATGTCCCTTGGGATTTCAAAACAAAATTGCATTTCCCTATTACCTACGGGCACACTGCATCATCGGAACAGGCCCTAAAGCCTGGTTCTCACTAGCGACGCAAGCGCAAGGAAACAATATAAAGAATATTTGCCAACGTAAGCTCAAGCACAACAATGGAGGCAATTTGATCCTTGTACTTGTGCTTGCGTTGGCCAAGTTTCTTGCGCTTGCTTAACTAGTAAAAACTAGGCTAAAAGTTCACTTTAATTTTTCAGTGCTTGATGAAGCGTTACGTCACCCCGACTTAACCGTTCAAATGGGACTGAACATTGTCAATCTTGTCCATCAGTACAACAGGTGAGGCATAGTCCCGTTCAAGCAATGCAAACAATCTGCGAAAGATTAGTCTGTAAAACTACATGTAATTAGTATTATTTAACTCTAATTCCTGAATGGATTCAGTACGAAATTATCCAAGCGTGCTTTCCAGACCATATAAGGATTAGGGAATACACAATGCACGTGCAGTAGTACAATGGTCTTCGAATTCTAATATCGCTTTCCATGAAAGTTCTTGGACGGGAATATTTTCCAGAGAGGTCTCATAGGTAAATAAAGTTTACTGGAAAGACGAGAAAGGTTATGCTAGTATAGATCTGGAAAGTTCCCACTTGTTCAGAGACGTTTTGTTTGTCCAATAAAAGCCCAAAAGTGTTCTACGGAATTGGTTCTTAGGAGATGAGGAGCTATTGAAGTCTGTCGGCTCATTTTTCTAGATTATTGCTGAGAAAGTGGAGATTTTTGACGTTGTTACGTCTGCATATTGCTCTGGAAAACTAAAAAGTACATTGATAGGTCCATTTTGTTTTATGTTATTTATTGCTTTCAGAACTTCATGTGCGTTTGAGTGTTTGCGCATTCTGGCAAACAGATTCCAGAACTCTCCTGATCTATCAAAGATACAACTCTCACACCTGGTAAACATTTCATCATATAAAACTGCCGAATTTGCGTCTCAATACATTTTGATAGCAATTCTTATCTCGTAGGAGTTGTTACTTAATAGCAAGCAGACGCAAGAAGCTAAAGATCTTGTTGAAGACTGTATAAATGGTAATACAACGAAGTCAGATGTATCCCTGACGTATTTTCCGATTTCCTAACGCTCAATACACTCATGGTCAAGATTCTCTAGTCGTGATGGATAGCAGATATTATATTCCTCACAATGGATAACTCTTTCGTTTCAAACATCATTCAATTAAAGCGTTTGGGTCAATACAACGGTACTTCGGCTAAATGCCTCACTTGGGTGATGTCTGAAGCCCATGAGATTCACATTGCAGGATCAACTGTTATTGTTATTTTCTTAATCATTATAACTACCTCTAATTTTGCTTTTGTTGATTTTAAGTATTTATTGAGCTTCTTCAATTTTTATTTTGATATACATTTTTTTGTACCGATGCGCATGCGTGTTATATTTCAGGTCACAACACAGGAAGACCGTTGGATATAGAAACACGCAAGATGTTCCATATTCTACTCTGGGAGAAAGCAGCATTACTGTATGAGGTAAGTACCATTAAAGATAACATTTTACATAGTTTGGGAGGGGGAACCCATAGTTTGAAATTGATACAGAACGCTAGCTACAGATGTGATGCGTATTTTTTTTAATATCTAAAATATTCATTTAAAGCTATTCTTCGCTTTGCTCTTGCTATTGTTCTTCTTCTTTGTCGTCGCCACCTTTGTCGATAATGAACGTACCATATTGTCCTAATAAATAATCATGATACACCATCGTTGTCACCTTATTTTCGCCTTCATACCCTCCTGTTTTCGCAAGAAAAACAATGTTTAATTGTGGAATATATTTTCTTTCAGGCGAAAGAGTACCAGGAATCACTGGTGTGGTATAACTATTCATTGAGTCTCTTTACTGCCGAAGAAAAAGACGGCAATAAAAACCTGGCCAAACTATTGGTTAGTGCTGCATGGTGCTTACTTACTTACGTCCCCTCCCCTACCTGTGACGTATGTGCACCGGGTAGCGAAAAATGATTACAAATACTTTTTACGGTATATCCAGGTCTGGAGTATACGAAGACTCTACGAAGACAATTTTAGCATTAAAAAAATACCGTTGATCGGGCTAGCTTTATCGTACTTAAGTTGTACCTCGCCGTCGCCCCACCGACTTGCACAATAATGCCAAACTATTTTTTCTTTCTTCCCGAAACAATTCCTATTTGCAATCTTTTCAACAGAGGAACAAGTGTTCCTGTCTCATAATGCTAGAAGATTATTCCAAGGTAACTGGAACATATCAAATTTTGTAAATTCCTCTTATGTTTAATTGTTTGTTTGTGTGTTTATTTTTTTATTTACATAGTCTGTTTGTCTATATATTTGTCGTTTTGTTTAATTGGCTGTGTATTTGTCAGTCGAACGATAGGTACCCTCGCTCGTTTATTTCTTTGAATTCAATTACCGTTGTAAATTCTGTTTTAGGCACAAGAGGTAGCTGGCGAGGCTGTTCGTATTGAGCCAGATTCTGCACTCACTTATTTTTACCAGTTTAAGATAGCTTTGATGCAGGGTGATGACGAACTTGGTAAGATTTGCCATAATTTATCAAATCCAATTGTTATTAATACTTTGTGGAGGTTATAATAACAAGTCCTTCTCATTAAAGATTATCGATGCACAATTGTTCCTGTTGCATTACTTTTCCTCTAATTTGTATTCAGCTATCAATGCAATCAGTAAAATCAAGGACGTCTGTCCAAAAGAAGTTCAGGATGGTGACGTCACAGCTGACACAGATAATGCCCATGCACTAGTTTGCCTGGCTGCCCAGCTATCATTAGAGGTAAGAAAAGATGCCTAGAGTCCCCCAGAGAATAAATCACAAAAATCACAAAAAAGATGATAGGAAAAGAGAGAGAGAGAGTCATTTCACTGAACAGAGAAACTGAGAGGGAGCTGGTATGAAGACACTAACAGGGGAATGTGTAAGGGGACAGGGGCATTAATGTATATTTATACATAATATTCATCATTTGAATAATTTTCTTTAATTACTAAACTCCGTTTTTTTGTTTTGTTTTTGTTTTTTGTTTTTACAGCAAAATAACCGTGATGTTGGCATAAGAGCATTAGAAAGCCTTCTCAAAACATCTTCTAGCTCGAAACAGATCACTGCCCTGAGGTGAAATATAGTAACACTGATAACCTGCTTCCTATTCAGTCCAATAAGATGTCGAGGCACATATTAACAGTAGTCAAATAAAGTCAGTTGCGCTTTATCCATCTTTACAAATTAATCCTCCGATGAGAATCCGATCGAAATAAGAGGGGAGGCTCGAATAGAAAAATAAAAAAGATACCAACTCTTTTAAAACACTATCCCCCGGGATATATTTTGTGAGTTTAAAATTAGCAAATTCAGCATTTTAAACACTATTTTCGAGGCCTCCTCCGACTCCTCCCAAAAAAAGGCTTCAATACTCATGCTATTTTTAATTTAATAACGCTAGGTAACTTTCATGTAGATACTAGTTTTGACTTTCGTCTATTCTTTTTATACTTGTAGATGTCTCATTCGATTAAAGTTAACACTTTGTGAAAATGAGAAAAGGTTAGTACACAATGCGTGTACCATTCCGCCATTCACATTTTCAGTGATTGTAGCATTTAAAAACTCAAAAAAACATCCTCATCCTTGAAACCAGTCTTTGTGAAATAACCTGGAAAAAGTCGACATTTTACAAAACAAAATCGCAAGTATTTTTCATTATTTGTTACGGCTGAACCTTGAAAAAACCCTTTCTTTTTTATGTTTTGTGTTCCGATTGTAAATGAAAAAACATCCAGAAAAAAAGTCCACCTTTTTCTAATATCCGTAGTTGAGATGGAAAACAATAAAAGTTTCAACTACGTTTACGATACTTGTCTGACAAAATATCAAGTATTTTCATTTTCCTCTGCCAGTTTTGAGATACAATAAAAATGATTTTTTTTACGTTTTCGAAATTCCGTGCATATAAATTGTATTTCGCAATCTCAAAAAAATACGACATGGGAAGGGAGAGTGAAACAGGCCACTACAGCATTCTAGAAACTCGAGAGCACCTCGGACGATCAGACTCAAGAGCGGTTACGACAATGAACTCAACATAACTAAAAACCTTCCAAATCAACAAATGATTCATAATATATTCACATAAACAAGCTAGCTAAAGAAGAGCTATTGATGCTATACTAAACCAATTGTTTCTTATTAGTACGTAGGAAATTATCAGTATCGAATAAACGCAAATTCGCCAAGAATATTATTTGGCAAATCTAAACATATCTCAAAACCAGGCTTTTTTAGATTTAAAAAACTGTTTTGATAGGAGCGTTTTTTTCGAATTTTGTATTGAGTTTGGCGTTTTTTCTCCCTAGTAAACAAGGCGCTAAATATTTCCCGAATCAATAGTATTAAATTTCACGAGTTTATTTCTAGAAAATATTAGTTTTGCGAGTACTAAATTTCACGATTTTTTCAAAAGCACGAAAATCGCAAAATTTAGTACTCGCAACTTATTCCATGGGCATATCCAAGGGAGGGATGCAGGGGATATATTGGCTATCACGTGCTACTTGGCTTCAGAAAACATCAGAGAGAAAAGATCGACTAAAATCCACTTTCTTTCAAGAGTTTCAATACAAAAGTTATTGAATTTTTCAACATTATTTATATCATGGTAACATCTCAACTTAAAAAAAAATCCATCAATTTGTTGCTATCAATTTTATCAAGCACATTAAAAAAATCAACTTATTTTACTCACATTGAATCAATTTTGAAAAACAAAAAAGGTTCGTTTTTTTTTTCAGATTACAATAAAAAGGCACAAATAGAAAAAAACTTGATTTGTCACGAAAAAAAGTTGAGTTTTTTCATTCTTTGGTCGAAAATTTGTCCCATGATAAAAGTCGAGTTTTTTCATTATTTCTCCCTTCAAGTTTGAATCTCATATTTCGAATTTCTAAAAAACTCGTTTAATTCCCAGTTTTCTCTTTTAAGAATCACTGAAAATGTGAATGGCGGAATGGTACACGCATTGTACACAGTACGGCTTGGGTTGTATTCGATGCATGTGAAATTTGACTTGTAACTAGAAGGGCTTCTTTCCTGGAACCGCTTACAGTCAAAACACCTCAAGCGTACCAAAAGTTCATTATTGATTTCATTGATTTGATATTAATTTGATTATTTAATTTGAATATTACATTTTAAATCGATATCTAATGCATTTGAAACAGGAAAAAACTTGAAAGAATTGAACTGAATGAATGAATGAATGAACGAACGAATGAATGAATGAATGAATGAATGAATGAATAAATGAATGAATGAATGGCTGAATGAATGAATGGATGAAGGTCTGAATGAATGAATGAATGAATGAATGAATGAATGAATGAATGAATGAATGATGTCCCTTTGTTGTTTTACAGGAGGGATAACGCTTCTATGCAATATTATTTACAAACAGGTAAAAAAACAGGTTGACTGATGAAGCCATGTTGATCTGACAGTTTCATATACATAAGTGTGAAAACTAGTCCGACCCTGGAGAACATCGTTAAATCTAAGTTTTGAATTAAGGTAATTCCGTAGAAATAAAACTGCCCGATGAAATTTTTTTATAGTCGTTCTAACAAGCAATTTTGAGGAGCGCTTTTAGAAAATACAATAAAAAAGGGGGGTCACCGACTTCGTTTTTGTGCAATATGACGTCAAAGTTCATGCATTTTGGTGACTTGAGAATGTAAAGCAAAAAGCTCAAGAATCGAAGAGAGACGGAACAAAAACACAATAATTTGTCTTTTAAGAGCAAAATTCGTGATTTGTTCAAATATCTGCACTTTATTTTATTTAAAAAAATATGAACAGATGTACAAAAAATATGTGATCTTGAAAAAATTGACGAAATACCAACGTGCGCACGAGCTGCTAATTCATTCGAATGAGTCCTAAGCGAAAAGTATTTTGGAAATTTCTCAAAAGTTAGCCCGATGACCTATGTTCAATTTTAGATATATCTGATGTTATGTTATAACAAATAATTTTATCAAATAAAAAGCATAGGTCACCATGCTAGTTTGCAAAATATTGCGAAAAATATCGTCATTTTATTGTCAAAAAACAGGTTTTCCGAGAGAGGCCTGGGTCGAGTTACAAAATTATCGCGTTTTTCTCGCTCGAAAATATCGCAATTCTTCGAATTTTTTATTCAAAGTACTTTACAAACATAATTTGACTAGATTACATGATAAAAGTCCTGAAAACAAAAATCTTGAAACATGCGCAGAACTATGCGCAGTGCAAAACTACGGAATTACCTTAAGAAACGAGGCGTTGTTTCACTAATAATATTTGGACTTTTAATTAAAGTCAAAATCATGTTGTTTATAAATTTTACAAGAGCATGTTGCATGTTGCTTTATATTAGCTTCGATACGGTTTTTATCGTTTTTCTCTCAATTTTGAAGTTTAAATATTCAGTGAAATAATAGACACGTTTGATTTTGCAGCCTTTGATACCATCAATCAGATATCTTCAGGTGGAGAGGACTGGCAGATAGAGGCAACATGGTTTATGAAAATAGGTTAGTCGTAATTCGTGTCATAATCATTTTATTGAGTAGGGAAATTTGAATCTTAAATTTTCTTCGACAAAAAAGGTTTTAAGCACGTGTAAAGTGCTTATAGTCTTTCATAATGGAGCACTTATCGAATGCATGGCGCAATTCATAGGCCAATGGATCTAAAAATGTGCTATGCTCTGATTCTAAACGAGAAAAAGGCATACATGCACATTTCCAGCTTCATCGCAGTCGTTTTTAGGATTTGTCACGCAGAGTTTAGTTATTGCGTGACAAACCGTAAAACCGACTGCGAGGGAGTCTAATCGTCGCCCTCAATCAGTTAAAATGCATGCATAGAAAATAAAAATTGTTATGGTCACGCAACAAGTTATATCAAGCATCACGTATGCTACTACACTATTTTCACGTTTACGTTTTTCAGTTTTGTGTTAATAACGATTCTTTGCATGGTAGTGTTGATCGATTCAAGGCAAATGTTGTGACTTCCACCTTACAGGTGCCTGTCAATAAATTCTTGCCCATTGGGTATTCAATGCAATCACTCATGAATAATGCACACTCGAAGTTACTGCCATGTCATGTCAAGAGGCACGAAATATACGAATCAATTGAAAAAGCTACTTTCACGGCGACACACATTTTTCAAACGTCTACTCACGTTTCAAGCATGAACAGTTACCAATCTTGAGTTTATTTCTTATTTTGCAATGAGGTTCCATGCAACCTTCTAATAAGTCCTAACTCATCGGCCATTAAGCATAAAATCTCTACTAATCTCTGTCAACATATATGTAAATAGAACTCGATAGAAGGCAACAGAACATGATAGACTAATATCGTGAATTAAAGTTCGCATCATCTGTATAAAATCATCAAAAATCATTTGGTGGAGCACGCTCAGCAAATCTGCAAGAATCGACTGAAATAAGGTTGAAACAGAAGAATTAAAGATCGATCAGGAATCACGCACATTTTGGACACAAAATAGAGATTGGAAAGGAGCACTGCCGAAGCTAATATAGATGATACAGTTGGGCACTAGTCAAGCATTAAACGTTCATAGCATTTGCTTTTTTTCGGATATATTTTAAAGCTCTACAGTTGATATTTATCAAGAAACAAAATAGATGTGTTTTTAGTAAACGCACAAAACATAATTTTTTTCAGAACTGAAAACTGGACAAAATTCTATGATAATACGTCTTCAAAATGAAAATCATTTGTGCGGGTCTTTCGAAAACAGGCACCAAAACGATGTCAGCAGCTTTACGAGTTCTTGGTTTTACAGTTCACGACTATTTAGAACACATGGAATATACTATCTGTGAATATATCAAGGCTCACGAAACTGGAATTACTCCTGATTTTACAACAATGTACAGCAAAGTTGATGCAGTGACCGACTTCCCTGCTTGTTTCTTTTGGAAAGAGATTAAAGAAAGTTTTCCAGAAGCAAAGGTTATACTGATGGAAAGAGACAACGCCGAATCGTGGCTTTCAAGCATGTTAAATTTAGAAGCTGACTTCCATCATCAGATGTCGAAGAAAACTTGGTTGCCCCTTGCGACGTTTATCACCCCAACAGGGAGAACATGGAAGAAGCATGACGTTCTTTTTAACGTGTTATATAACTCTTTTGAAAAAGAAAATAAAGAAAAGAGAATGATACAAGTATATAATGAACACAACTCGCGGGTCAAGGCTTCCATCCCGCGGGACGAATTTCTTGTCTTCAACGTCAAACAAGGATGGAAACCATTGTGTGAATTCCTAGGAGTTGATGTCCCGGATGTTCCATTTCCACAATTAAATGTTAGCAATCATCTAGTTCCTAGGCTACATGATGTTCCATTGGCAAGAGCCTTCAAGGAATTGATAGTTGTTGTAGCCACAATTGTAGTTATTTTCTCTGTATTAATATTTACAATGTTTTTTTAGATTTCCGTGCAGCGGATTTGGCTACCACAGGAAATGTTCAATGGGTTAATTTTAGACTATCATTGAGAAATTGATACCAAACCCATAGAGCATTTCTGAAATAGAAAACATGGTGCATTATGGTCTAGATTCAGTACAAACATTTTGTCAGTATGGCAGAAAACTAAAATTCCCAAAAGCTGGACATGTATACAGCTGATATGATATGATATGAAATCGTTACTTAACGACGGTCTCTCTATCAACGGAATACAATAATACTATATATGTGTGTCTATTCGTCTTGCAAAAAATTAAAGTTAAGAAAAAATCGTAATATGTTTACAGTGATAAAAATTTAAAAAAACACTACTGATAGAATATGAAATGAACAGAATCATTTATTGCTGACCGCTGTGCATATGAACTGTATACTCGATAATTTGTAGATCGATTAATTATCAGGGAATGTTTATTAAATTTGTGATCGTAGTGATTTGTCGATTGGTTAAGTGCAAGCGTACTTGATTGTTTGACCGAGTGACTACATGATTGGCTGATTCATTCATTGAGTCTCATTGATTGATTGATTGATTGATTAATTGATAGAATGATTGATTGATTGATTGATTGATCGTATTGAATGATTGAGTCACATTTATTGATGGGAAGATGGGTGAATGGATTTATTGATTCATTGCAGTATGTAGGCTTCCGTGTTTCATGATGATAAGATATTCGAGGTTTCTTGCGGTTTAAAGCACGGGTTTTTGGAATTGATATTTTGACTACGTATATACGGTTTAGTACTCTTGATGTCCCCGATAGCCTCCGAAACGTTTTTTGTCTTCATTCGGGAAACATGATCAAACCCCAAAAACGTAAAAAAATACAGAAAAAAATGTTTTTTAATCACACAATTTACTTAATTTACTTTTTTACAGATCCAAAAAAATTAAGCTTTCTCAAACAAAGATTTCGCACTTTCTCCTTTTTGTCTATACAGAATGTAGCGTCTTTGCCAGGCTTGAATCGATGGTCCTTGAATTAATGCATTTGCTTTGCGATAATATACTTTTAAAAATTCCTCGATTCTGATTGGTCGAGAGCAGTGCAGTTCAGTAACACCGATGCAGAAAGCTGTGACACCAGTGCAGAAAGCTATGATACCAGTGCAAAAATTTGTAATACCAGTGCAAATTAGAACTTGATTCAAAAGACAAAATACGCCCTAAAACTTATTATTTTTGGAAATGTATAGTATCTAGAAAATTGTTTTAATTGCTAGTTGCAAAATGTTTGAAGTTGATAAAAAGATGTATCAGCTTATCCACTTAGATTACATAAGTAGTGTACAAATCATGAAAATTACAAAAGCTAAAAAAGCAACAAACGCTGTGATAATGAAAATCAATTCCTTTAATACTTGAGGGTTTTGAATCAACGATTTGTTGATTATGAATGTAACCCTCTGGTTACCAATATTCAATCTAGGAAATGGGACATCCGGGACATCAATTCCTAGGAATTCACACAGTGGTTTCCATCCTTGTTTGACGTTGAAGACAAGAAGTTGGTCCCGCGGGATAGAAGCCTTGACCCGCGAGTTGTATTCATTGTAAACACGAGCGAGGTTTCTGGCTACTTCCTCTTGGTCATTCTCGTCGTATTCAATAGGAGATCGAAATTTAAATGTTCGAACACCAAATACTTTATCCATATGTTGGTGAATTTTAAGCCATTTTCTTCCAGTCGGAGTCAACTCCGCTCCTAACCGATTCCAAACACTCGACATTGCAATATTTACCGCTTCTTTCAGGCTTAGTAAACTTCGTATCCACGACTGAACATTGTCTCTTTCCATTAATATAACTTTAGTGTCAGGGAACGATTCTCTGATCTCTTTCCAATAGTAGTAGGCTGGGAATGAGATGATTGCATCCACATCTTTATACATGTAGTAGAAGTCAGGCATCTTGCCATCGATGGCTTCACCCCGGGGGGGGTACTACCCTATATCGACTATACGGGGATGATCCGCTGAACAGGGTATGGTTTTTCGACCTTGGTGTCATGAACAGGGTATCTAATTCTACTCTATTTCCGATTTAATCCAAATTTTCTGTCATAATCAGGGTCCAAAAAAATGAGAGAAATTAGTTTGAATTCAGGAAATCGGCAGGAATAAGATCGTTGACTTTTAAAAAAGATAAGAGCAGCACGTGTGTCTGAATTGATATATTTGTACAAATCATATAACGTTCTTAAGCAATTGTAATTTGTCATAAACAGGGTATGGAAGTTACGTATTTTTTGTCATAAACAGGGTAACCCCTACAAGATCCCAGCGGAACACCCCTACCCAGATCTGAAGGGAGTACCCCCCCCGGGGGCTTCACTATATTCATCTACATGATGATACAGTTGTTCTATATTGTCATGAACTGTGAAGCCCAGAATTCGTAAGGCTTCAGCCAAAGATTTTGTTCCAGTTCTCGAAAGCCCTGCGCATATAATCTTCATCTTTGTTAATACAAATTTCGAAAATCTGAACGTCAAGACGGGAACATGATAAATATCACGAAGCGTACAGGAAGCCCGGTATTTTGTTATTGCGTGACAGTGAAACGATCACTGAAATTTTGCTAAAAAATTGAAATTCAATTTACAGGTCCCACAAGCTGATTAAAACCTTTTAAAACACAACCGAAGAATATAATTTCATATCATTCTTACTATTTAGAGAAATTATAAAATAAACAATGTTGAAAACAAAGTTTGCTTACCTCAAGTTTACATTCTGTTTGTCTCTTATGTGTATTTGGGTCACGATTTGAGAAGTAAAAAATGAACTTTATTTTCAATATTCTTGATACTTGATTTTTTTTCTTCTACATTTCAAGATTTATAGACCCTACTGGAAATATATTTTTTGAATCATGGGGGATCGACCTGTGCATGGTCAACTGAGATCAGGTATCACCATGAGCAACCCTCCCCTCCCCTCTCTTCCCGATATGTCGTGAACAACCTAGACAGAAAGACAATGTCAAGCACGGTGTCCAATAATAAACGAGCAAATAAAAGAAAGAAGCAAATTATGATTACCTCGATAATTGCATTATTTTACACTTGTAAAATTTTTACACTTCAATGAAACTAGCAGACTAACAATTAACAGTCTTTAAAGTTTGTGGCTTTGTATTCGCAAAAAAACCGTCATCTCATTTACATGTGAAGCGTCCACGTGTAGTATTGTCATATTGAAATAACACCTGTCAATCAAAATTAATCGATTCAAAAATACATCAACAATACTTTTGCATTGCTTTTCTTGCGATATATATTAGGTGTCGTTAGAACGGATCAATCTAAAAAAATCTGAATAGAGAAAAATAACATGCATAATCACTCCACTATCAACAATGACAGACGTTGATAATTTGTTTACCAGACTCTCCTATCCCTCCCCCCTCTTATCCCACTACATTAAGCCACAACACACAGTAAGACGTAGCAAATCGACGAGAACGTTTTGAGAAGTGTATGCTTTTATAGTGTGGACGTTTTGGGTAAGGTTATCTGTTAACTAGCAAGACCGACAAGCCAGCTAACTGAAGCGGACATGAAGATAATATGCGCTGGTCTTTCAAAAACCGGTACCACATCATTGGCTTCAGCTTTAAGAATCCTTGGATTCACAGTTCATGACTTCACGGAGCACCTGCAATTTCAAATGAATCAATACATTCAAGCGTTTGATAACAACGTGGCTGATTTTACTGCAATGTACACCAACATTGATGCTGTTACAGACTTTCCTGCGTGTTTCTTTTGGAAGGAGATCAAGGAAAGTTTTCCTGCAGCCAAGGTTATAATAATGGAACGTGACAGTGTTGAATCATGGGTTCAGAGTATTTTGCGATCCCAAAGTATGTGGGAGGAGCTAATCCAGTCGCTTATTTGGTTTCGCTTGGGATTGTACGTAACACCAACTGGAAGAAAATGGAAAAAGATAAGCAAGAATTTTGAAAGCAGATATAAAGTCTATTACAATAAGGACAACATCGAACGGGTGTATACTGAACACAACTCGCGGGTCAAAGCTTTTATCCCGCGGGACCAGCTTCTTGTCTTCAACGTCAAACAAGGATGGGAACCATTGTGTGAATTCCTAGGAGTTGATGTCCCGAATGTAACATTTCCACGATTGAATGTTCAAAGTGATGGGATGAAAAATGCGATCGGTCATTCAGTCGTTGGTAAAAGGGTGTTTGTCGAACTAGTGTTACTGATAACAATTTTCTTCGCTTTTATTGCATTTATAACATATGTGGTCATATCTAAATATTGATTTTTAGTAATTTCTCACTCGGACGTGAGGACTTTGAGGCCGGGACTTAGAAAAGTGAGAAATTCAGTGGTGAAAATACAGAAAATTCGCCGCAAAAGGATATAAAAAAAGAACATAACAAATTCATAAAAAGAAAAGAACTCGAAAAAAAAACAGTTCAACTACGAAAAAGCTTCAGCTCGAACAGGAGGAAAGAAAAATCATTGCATTAGCCGGAAATGTCCTCCCTCCTCCCATCCCTTTCTGATGGTCCAACCCTAATTCCAAGATACCATTGTAATACAGCAATTGTAAAAGATCAGCAAAAAAGTGAAAGCATTCTTGAAAACTAATTAAAAGCCAGGCCTTACGGTACTAGTCAATTGAAACCCCAGACGCCTGACCCCTGGGGAAAAGCGGGAAAGTATACGTCTCAACAGTGTAGAATTCGAAAAGACAGCTCTTCCCAGACCCTCGCTGTTATTTGGTTTTACGTTAATACTGTGTTAATAGACCTTCCCCGCATAGACCATTTCTGAAATAGCAAACATGGTGCATTATGGTCTAGCTTCAGTACAAACATCTTTTGTTAATTATGCCTTATATGATGTTGTTTGTACTGAAGCTAGACCACAATGCATCTTTTTTTTCCAACTCATAAAAGGTCTATTCGCTTGACTTGCCACAAAACAATAGATTTACATCTAGGCTGGAGTGTATAAAATACAGAGAATGCATGGATTTATACACTCCAGCCTCGGTATAAATCTATTGTTTTGCGGCTCTAAGTTTTCAGTAGCCTCCGATGCAGCCGTTCTCAGTACTTTATTCAAATTCGTACACTCAAACGTTCGAGTGTACGAGTTTGAACGAAGTACCGGAAACGGATGCACAGGAGGCTAAGTTTTCAGTTGGCGGATTCATTATGGTTCACTTGTTCCTTGCTATAACATCAGTGACAGTTACTTTTGTGAACTTTATTCTTTTCAATTTTACCTCCTAAGCATGGAATATGGCACTGGACAGTACAGACTCTATTCAAGAAATGAGAGCATTCTTTCTCATATGCCATAAGGTATACTTTCAAAATAAACAATGAGTTACAGTTTTCTTGGATTGCAACAGATCCTTTGCGAAAATTGTGAATGGAACAATTGCAGAATACCCCGGCGCAGAAAGGCTTTATCTAGTGAAGCTACGGGGCCACGCAGTCGAGATTAACATGTCGGGCTTCCTGTGACTGATGACCGCGCGTGTAATCACGTAGCCACTGGCTACATGAAAGGCAAGAACGTGGCGGGGTATTCTGCAATCTAGCGAATTTCTAGAAATATGAGGTTTGATCTAGGCTATGTCCACACTACACTAACCCGGATACATTTGAAAGCGCAACTTTATTTACCCGATACGTTGTGTTTTACACACTGATCCATACTTTTATGCAAATTATATTGGTTAGAGTCATTTTCGCATGAATGGGAAGCGGTACGGTTACGAAACCACTACGATACGACGTGCGAATTGTTTCTTAGACATTACGATACGATACAGTACTGTTTTCCACTTACGGTGCGTTTATCTGGCTTAGTGTGGACATTGTGCCTGAATGGAAACAATTTGCATTCTTGTATTCTTTCTCCAGTAAACCAGTTGCTTTTGAGTGCATTTGGAGTGTTTCTTGTACTTTTCCAGACCTTTAAAAATTAAAGATTTTGTTGGCCCGGAGACAAAAACGGTGGAATTTTGCATTTTATTGTATTGTATGTTCTTTTATATTTCGCAATAGTTTGCAGACCTTTGTCCTATTGAAACAACTAATATGGCTCGTCAGAAAAACTGTCAATTAATGGCTGCTGCTGCATCGCTCCAAATAGCTAAGGAATGCGACGAAGATGACGAACAAAGGGTATGCTAGTAAAATATACGTTTTAGAAAATTTAGAGAATGTGAAGTTCATCAGATAACAACTTTTTTATTCTTATTTTCAGTCAACTCTTATATTAAGAAGTTTTTCATCTCAAATTGAGGGGGAAAAAATCAAAAACAAGAAAACAAAAGTTCTTATCTGAGGAACTCAAAAAAAGTTTTTTTTCCCTAAAATGAGAAATTTCACTTTAATAGTGATAATCAACAAATGGATATAATTATGCTCTGCCAATCAAGCTGTGGAGCAATTAAACCAGATTGACACGGTGCCATTTGTAACGACTGGTTGTAACTTCTAAAGCTGATTGCAGGTGCGCGCTATAAAACTTGTTTCAGAATGTCCTACGACTGGTGTTAAAGGCTTTTGAGCCTCAAGACTAGTCGTATGCTTCCAATCGACAAATCGCACCGTATTAATCAGCCTATATAGCGATATTCACTGTTTGCAAACAAACGACTCACAAACGAATTATGTTAATGTGCCAACCACAGCACGATCACTGTCTGGTTGGCACATGAATAACAAAGGCTTACGTCAGCGTGAACATCGCTATATAAAAGACTTGCCACGACTACCTGGAAAACTCGCCTCCAGTCCCCTGGAACCAGGCCCTAAGTAATCTTTAAAATCACCCTTATCAAAATCATTCACCATCTATTTGTTTCAGAGAAATGTTTTAAAACAGGCCTTATCGCACGTCCAAAACTGTAGAGATCTTTGTCGACGTATTACTGCTGGCAGACCATCCACAGGCAAAGGTAAAAGAACTTTAACTTGTTGGTACTTAATCAGTGTAAGACCCTGGCACTAAATACTATGGTACCAGGGGAACTCTAAAAACTGATGTCCTAAAAAACGTATAGCGACGCAAGCATAAACATAATAAAAAACGCAAATGCAGATAACAATTAAAAAACAAGGTCATTATATCCAGTTCTTCGTATTTGAGTTGGAACCTTTTCGGGGTAAAAATCATGTATTGCACGCCCTTCTGGATAGAACTTTGGTACCTTTTAGGGGGTCATTTTCAAAAATTCCGACGAGCATCCCCGCCCTAATCCGATCGGAGTTCCCCGGGACCATACCTCCCTTGAACGGACAGGTCCTGATACAGGGTATTGACGACCGCAAAACTTATAGCTTATTGAAATTATCATCTTTGCAGACGATATAGCTGTCTTGTTGATTCTATATGAGTTTGAAGCCAAGGCAAAACTAGGAGAGAGCACCGCTAGTTTAGAGTCGTGTTTACAAAAAGCTATCGCACTTCCGTATTGCGAAGCAGAGACGTTTGAAACATTAGCAGGTAAATTTAACATATACAATATATGTCTTGTGGTCGTCTGCTAGAGATCGCAATGATAAAGCCTTATGAAAATCATGATCATTTAAAGCTTAAACTGATTGAGTTAATTCTTAGGAAAATCACTAGTTTTTTAATACCAAACATGTTTAGGCCTTTACCGCCATCACCAGTGGATGTTGATGTTAATTACAAAGTAGGATCTAGATTATATAATTAATCGAGCACGTGATAATATTGTGCAACTGATTTCATTTTACAGCTCTAGCGGTTGAGCACCCTGCCTACAATAAAGACACTTGTATGAAAGCTCTACGTCTTGCAGTCAAGAAGTACAAAACTAACGAGAAAATAGACTGCAACAAGCTCAGGTAAGACTTTGTGGAATGATCGATACAGAGGCGGATTTAGGGGAGGGTTATGAGGATTGCAGCCCCCCACCCCATGAGAGTCAACAACATTTGAAACCATTCTCCTTAACCTTCTGTTATATCTTTTCAAAACGCCCAAAAATCCTGGATCCGTCAGTGCGATATCATTATGGTGGATTATTTATGATTATAGAAAACTATCGTACTCAGGGCTACAATTCTTTTTCATGAACAAGAAACAGAAATGGCATTGATACAGTTCACAGTTCATTTTTCTTGAGAATTGAAGCTAATAGAAAACGAGTCCACTCGATTACTGTTTTTGTCCCTTTAGCAAGGTCTATCATAGTTTGGTAGAGTTGGCGATCAGTAAGGGCAGCAGTAGTGATGCTAACAGCAAAGAAGAAGCTTGGAAAATATATGAAGAAATATTACAATTCGTGGAGGGAGAGACCAAGGTACGATGTTGTTGTGATAAAGTCTCCATACAACAAATAAAAGTTATTCAAACTACAAAAAAATGTTTCTTCCGTTTTTGCCACAACCATGCACCCAGTATTGTTTTCACGCCCCTTTCTGAAAGAATTTCACGTCTTTGTGTTCTTGAATATTTTTTGGAAAAATATCCCGAGTATTTCATGGTTACTGAACTCTTGAAGATGACGTGAAAACAGTTCTGGGTCCATTCCTGTGTCCTCAAATGCTTATGTCTTTATTCAGGGTTCTTACCCTGAAATGGAAGCAATATGGCTGATGACCAAGTCTTGGAACTGTGGTATTCATCTATTCAGGTTAGCAGCGCCTTAACACTCAAACATTGCACAATTCCTGAGCATTTTTAAAACATTTTGTTCATACCTCCCATACTGATTCTTTTCTTTTTTTTTTTTTTTTTTTTTTTTTTTTTTTTTTTTTTTTTTTTTTTTTTTTTGCAGTGCTGGTCGCCTTGAATCTGCTGAAAAGTGGTGCGCTACGGCGATGCGACTACTACAACAGCTTGACGGCTTTAGAAACAACTACGAATCCAAGGTAAGCCGAAAAGCTGTTATATCAGGATAGATATATACAAATTAAAATATTGCCAATACTGTCACTGCAATTTCCTTAAATCCTCACCGCTTGGTTGATTCTTGCTGCAAAATATTGGTGATATAAAATCTCGTTTTAAAATTTCTTTGATATGACAGCTCATCAGTAGTAAATAAAGATTTACTAGATTTAAAGTTTTGATATTGTGCATTGTTCTACAGGGTCATAACAAACAAAATGCGATTTTTTTTCTTAATAGATGACAAGCGTATATTCAGAAATCTTGGATCGAATTGAGAAGTGTACATTACAAACAATCATCGAGGAATAATCAAGACAACATATCCAAGATCGCATCCATTTGAGCGTTTTCACATAACGAGCTATCTTATACTAAAGGTCGGTACACACTAGGCGACAAGTCGCAGCGACTTGTCCCCGCGACATGTCGCTTCAGTGTGCACTAGTTCAACAATCCAACCGGTTAGATTTCATGCGGCAACATGAGCGACAACAATTTTCACCAAAAATACTTAGTACACACGGGCGGAAAATGTCGCTGCGACCTGTCGCGGGGGAAAGTCGCTGGGATTTGTCGCCTAGTGTGTACCGGCCTTAATGATTTCTAAAAAAATGCTAATGAGAACTGCACGCGGGTATGTACGCTTTGATTCACATAGATAAAGGCAAGTTTGATCAGCTGATTGAGCTTTCCTTTCTCTTTGTGCATCAAAGCGTACATTTCCACGTGCAACGCTCATTAGCAGAGCTCCTTTGGCTCATTAGCATCAGATAGATCGTTATGTAAAGACTATTATATGATTTAGAGAATCATCAAACTATACATTGTACATTACATTATTATATATCATATGAATAGGCAATTTGCATAATGACATAATCTACTACCAATACCAGAATGCTTTGCCGACTTTTCCTTTGTATCACAATTACTGCTAATTGTTTAACTAATCTCCACAGGGATTAATAATTGAATATAAAAGAGAATTTGCAAAGAATACTCGTCTCGGTAGTAAAATGGCGCATAATGAAAATCGCCTATTATGATTGTGTCGATTTAACAGTCGCAATTGTTTCAAAAAAGCTCATTTGTTATTCATAAAAATCGGGGTTTTTTTATTTATTGAAAACGACAAAAGCGAAAAGTAATTCGTGGAATTAAAATTTTACTTGTTATATTATGTAACCAGTGTAATGTCAAAAAATTGTTTATTTACAATAGTGCAAACATTATATCCGTGAAACTTTAGTAATACTAAATAGTGAAATTTTGTGCAAATTCTATTGTTTTCTTTTGTTTAACTAGCACTATTTTGTACTATTTAGTAATTAGTGTTTCACGGATTTATTGTTTGCACTCTATATCATTGACACTTTATTTGCACTCTATCATCTTATTCTATAAAAGGCCGTCTGGACTGTTAGTTCGAATACTGGTTAGCTGCAATATCCTTGTCTCCAGTCCACATTCCCCTTCTCGAATGTTGAAAATGAAACAGCGTGAAATGCTTCAGTCGTTCGTATTCCAGACCCCCTCCCATGACAACACCCTCCACTATATCCCAATCTTCCCCACCCCATTTATCTTTATATTTCTGTTCGTCTAGTCCACCATAGGAATCCCAGTCTGATTTATACAATGCAACGATACCGTAACCTTGTTGTTCCCAGTACCCAACAGGTCTCAGAGGTGTACTTGCACATCGCAGTCTTAATACTATGGGGGTATACAAGCTTTGCCCTTCAACACAGTGCTGTAGAAATAATACAAAAAGAATCATTCGATCAGAGGCGTAAATAGTATAGAATCGTTTTCAAAAACTTATGAAACAAAACGTATTAGCTAAGGTACGAACGTAAGACGTAATAAAGTGTAATTCACCGGAAACACAGAAGAATCTCATGTTTAATTACGATAAATATGATAATAAATAACGTCTTCTCTATCATCATGATCATCTATAAACATTATCATCCAATTGCACCCCAATTATCATTAATTTTAACATCTTATGATTGCGATCATCGCCCTTATAATCACACTGACCATTTTCGTCTTCGCCAACGTCAACATCATCATTGTCATCATTAGTTTTATCATCCATACCTTCCTAACATCGTCAAATATCGTCCAAGGTACCTCCATATGTAGATCCAACACGAGCAAAATGGCGTGAGGATCCTTCACAGCCTTGATGGCAGCATTCAAAGCTATGCTCCTTGAAAACACCCCTGGCTTTTGCAGCAGAGTGTACGGGGGCAACACCCTGTCATCCAATTCTTTCTTCCAATCGATGTCATCACTTTCAAAATCGAAGATAATAAGACTAACGTTCCTTTCTCCCGTAGTCACATAGATTTCTTGTAAGTTATCTAAGAAATGTTTAGCCCATGGACCTTGATTTCGCACTGGTATGATTATAACGATCTGTGCTTGCCTTGTCCACTGGAAATTTGCAGGATAACATAAATCGGTAGTATTGCCATTTTGGTAAATGTACTCTGATAGGATAAAAGACTTGTTGCTGTTGTTACTGTTGATTTTGTCGTTGTTGCTGCTTTCATTTTTGTTGTCATTGTTGCTACTGCTGTTACTGTGGTATTCATAGTTGTGACTGTTGTTGTCATTATGTATTTTTTCCAAGCTGTTGTTGTTGTTATTGTTGTTACTGAGGAGTGTGACATTCAATTCTATAAGGAAACGTGATCCTTTAGGGAGGTCTGGTTTCTTCTCGACATTGATGATGTTGTTGACTTTGTACGTCCTGGGAAAATAAAGAGCAGTCAAAAACAACATACCATCACACCACGATCACCATAATCAATAATATCACCACACCACCAGCATTATCACCAACATCGTGTTTATTACCCCGACGAAGAACTAACGTGCGAAATGTCAGTGTCGCTATTGTCACTAAACGGTGTACAACTTATCATCACATTTTACAACTATCCACAATCAACATCATCTCAATGATCGACATCAGTGCATGATCATCATCATTGTAATCTTACCCTGGATACGCTTTCTCAACCTGCTCCATATACAGATTCACAATCATTCTTGCTTCTGAAAGATCCAATGGTATACTCTTGTATTTCTCTTTTCTTATATCCCTGACATCTTGGTAAGTAATATAGGGATAACTGGATATCGTTACATAATGCCTGGTCAAAAAATACCACGCTGGAATTCTACGCGAAGACCCTGGTTGCGCCAAATAGTTTGGTCGGTATTTGCATTCACGCAAAGCCTCTTTTAATCGATCATGGTCGATATACCGAGGTTGGTGAATGGTATTGCTGGGTTTGATGTGATGATAATGACGATTCACACACGCAGGGCTTTCTCGCGTTTTATTAGACAATGAAGTCACGTTCCCATCTATGATATCAACGTGCTGCGATCCGGGTAAGCGCCAAGCAACCTCTACGTGGTCGTCTAACCAGTCTTGCATATGAATAGTTTCAATATAGTATATTTTACCCTGTTCTAGGTAGATATCCTTAGACTTTTGGCTTGGGAATTTGTAGAAGTCATATGGTTCAGAATATTGAAAACTTTCGTTGTGCTCTCCGACATGACAAATCTTTCTTGCGTGTGAGGGGTTCGTGCCGTTACTCAGCCATAATTCAGAACTGTCGTCTGATGATACGAAGAAATTATACAAGCCCGTGAGGGGAGGGTGTAAGTAACCGTATATTCTTTGCGCGTATTGTGTATCGTTGCGAGACAGTGCAAGTCTTGTGACGTGGGTTTCTTTCATTGGCAATTTAGGGAACAATGGATGATCGCAAAGAGTTTCAAATGCCTCAACGCATATTCTGTACCACAGTTGAGCTCGGAGTCCTCTTTTATCAACAGGAATTTGTGTGTTGTTCCCATGTGTATCGGGATTACCTCCTTTAGTCTCTCGGATACCGGGCCTTTCAGTCACAGTCCCTAGGGTATTGAGACTACTGGCTTCAGTCTCTCGTGTACCGGGCGTTTCAGTCACAGTCCCTAGGGTATCGAGACTACTGGCTTCAGTCTCTCGGGTACCGGGCATTTCAGTCACAGTCCCTAGGGTATCGAGACTACTGGCTTCAGTCTCTCGGGTACCGGGCATTTCAGTCACAGTCCCTAGGGTATCGAGACTACTGGCTTCAGTCTCTCGGGTACCGGGCATTTCAGTCACAGTCCCTAGGGCATCGGGACTACTGCCTTCAGTTCCTCGGCTACCGGACATTTCAGTCACAGGCCCGTGGGTATCGGGACGTCTGGCTTCAGTCCCTCGAATATCGGGTGTTTCAGTCGCAGTCACGTTGGTGTCGGAAGTACTGCCTTTAGTTCCTCGAATATCGGTAAGACGGGTGGCGGAGATTTCAAACTCAGTCCGTTGGCTATCGAGCATTTTCGGTCCAGTGCCCCGAGTAGACTCGACGTTAGTGTCGTAGCTTGTACGTGTATTCTGTTCGGTTTCAGTGTTAGCGGGCATTTTGATACCCGGGTTATTTGGAAGATTTTCTTCAGTAGCTTCAGTGTTTACAGTGCTATTATAATATTGGATCTTGGTGATTCTCCCATGAAGTTCTTCTTGGAAATCTTCACTTTTCGTGATACTTTTCGGGTTATCTTTTCTACTTCGGTATATAAACAGCTTTTTCGACGAAAGATCAGATAATTTGCTTTCCATATTTTCCAAAGTATCTGCTTGTATTTCCTTTTTTGAATTTCGACCTTCATCTTCAATTGGTTTGTAATTGATCTTACCAGGATATTGAATAGAAAGTATTTCCACTGAGATTGGGTTGTTAGAAATGGTAGTATCATATCTGCTGTAGACAATGTAAAACATAAAAATACAAAAACTTTGCACCATGAGGATTTTGAGTAACTTTCGTCTTGACAACAGACGCATTTTGAATGGAATTCGCATCTTTGTAGATGGATAAGTGTGATTTCAAGTTCGATCAGACAAGTACTTGTAATCTTTTGAAGTTCTAACTAGGTATAAATACAGGACAAACAGTTATAGGACCATGGTCCATGTCCAAGCAAACTTCAGATGAAAGAAACGGAAAATGTCTCTGTATAAATAGAAAAAGAAACAATCTTAGCTGGTTCATCGATATACGATTTTTACACTAGATCTACAGAGGACTAACTCCATTACACTTTTCATTCACAAAATTTGTAACATTTTCAGTTAACTTCAGATCAGACGAAAACATCAAAATGCTAGCTCGAGAAGCAACCCGGATATCCAAATTTCTGAAAAATATTTACTGACTAAATCACTTTTAAATACTGAACTGGCAATCAAGACGATTGGAAAATGGCCACGATGTAATACATTACCACTAAAAAAGCTCCAACGTCAACCAAACATCGAAGTCACTTTTTCCGTTACCAAATTTATTGCAAATTAAAGAGCAATGTTTAGAAACCCAAAGAACTTGCATATCACCAATTTTTCATCTTTTAATTTCAAGACTTTTTCTTGCAGCACTAAACATAAAGAATTCTGTCCGTCTCAAACATCAGATAATAATTACAAACAGCTTAGTTCAACATCTAATTGTACGTTCGGATAATGATAATGTAGTCGCATTCTTTTCAGCATGTTCCAGCTCGACAACGTTGCCATGAGAAAGTCTCACTGAAAATCACTGAAGAGCCGATTAAACGGAGATTTTCGGCTCGGTTTGGTGTATTGCGTCTTTTTTTGCGATCATGTGAGAAAACTCAGAACGGGCTGATTTTTGGAACATTTGTCGGGAAATGAAACAGTGAACAAAATGCATTCGGCAATAATACCAGTACCGCTGTACGGCATTGTACAGTGCAGACGCTTATTTTCGGCCAGGGCTGAAATCCCGATATCAGAATTTTCAGCACACTTCAGATTCACTCCGGGCTGAAGAATTTCTCATGTAATCTTAATCTCAATATTTCATCCATTTTTTTCGTCCATTCTGAAATTTCAGCCCACGAAACGGGGCTAAACTGATAACTTATTAGGCCATATCGATGCTAACTATGTAACGTAATATTTAGAACAGGTAATCATTTTGATTTGCATAAATAAAATATGATGTGCTTGCCCATAATTCAGTGGTTAGAATGTAGGATAAATCCACGCTCTAATTAACGTCCACGGCAATGAAAATGTATTTAAAAGAACAACTTTGAAATCCTGGTCATCAAATTGGTCAATTTTGTTTAATTACTTAAAACACTTTGGCTAGTTTCAACGTTTAACCTTTGCCCAAAATGGCTGGTGTGTAGGCGCACCTACACGTTACATAAAATATAATTCTCTTTTTTTCCTTTTCCAAATAAATTACGAAAATGAAACCGACAGGAAACCCATTCTCAAAGTTTGACACAAAAGCCACTTTATAGCCCAAACTATAATAATTTTTTTTCTCTCTCTCGCTCTTTCAAATAAGTTACAAAAATGAAACAACAGGAAATCCAGAGTCAAAGTTTGACACAAAAGCCACTTATTCCAAACTATTTTTTTTTTTTTTTTTTTTTTTTCTTTTTCAAATCTGAATTACAAAAATTAAACACTGAACAGGAAACCCATAGCCAAAGTTTGACAAAAAGCCCAAGCGCATGTCTTTTACAGACGTAGGATTTTCGATAGATACTCCGACCATAGATGCACGATAAACCACTCAAGCTCATTCGCAGTTCCGTTTGTAAAATCGCAGAAGATAAGAATCATACAAAAAAAAATGTTAGATTATTAACTATGATTCAAATTAGTAAAATCTACAAGGGTGAGGGCCATAAACGTGGCAAGCGGCTCATTTAGCTTTGTTGACACCTGTTTCAACGTCATGCATGTTTCAGGCCCGTAGCAAGTGTAGAAACTAAAAATTGTACTGTGAAAATGTTCAAAATGTGTCCTGAAACAAGGTCACCAATATATCGTAAAACTCACAATATAACAAATTTGTTTCAGTTTATGAGATAGATTCATGAAATTATGATAAAACTGGGCTACGGGCCTGTCTGTTTGTAAACAGTCCTACTCGGTATAAAATGTTAGGGATTATAAAGCGCATTGCGAGATTGGGTGAAATAGGCTATGTAAGCACTACCCTATATCAAGAAGACAGGCACAGGGTCATTCAAAAGAGTTTTCCACTATTCATTACTAGCAATTAATTTTAATAGACAGACAACGTTTCAGTAAAATATAACACGGGAAGTATCTGGATCAACAAAAAGTCCGGCTTTTGTTCTCACATTTTACTTTACTAAATAAGTAACAGCCTTCAGTCACTGGCTACTTTAACAATTCTTTTTTTAATCAGTTAATAATTTATTATACAATATTATATACATCTTGTCAAAAAAAACTTTAAATTTGATATTCAAAATTGTTCTGTTTTGGTTATGTTTTAACATGTTATTTTCTTTTTCACTTTGGCACTGCGTAATTTTCCACTCTTTTCTTTTTAGTTCTTTTGCTTTTTTAAAAGAAACACGTCTAAAATATCCCAATCAAGTTTTTCGCTTCTCCGCCATTTTTTTTCATATTTTTTTCTACTTTTTTTCCAACTTTCTTTCCTATCTATCAATTTCCCTAACATAAAAAAATGTCTTTTCTATTTTAAAAGTATCTTTCAGACTTTATGACTTCTTCCTTTTGACCACTTTTTTCAACATTGATTTCACCAATATGAACTTTCACACATTATTTTCATCAATTAAATCCAACTAAGTTCTTAACCTGATTCAAATTCCTAAAACCAATCTCCCTCGCTTTCTGTGCTCCTTTTTCCAAAACGTCACTCACATACTTTTTCTCGTTTTCAATTCGTTCCATTTCATTTCTAATTGGCCTCAATTCTTCAACTACCAATTCAATCAAATCTTGCTTGAAAATCGCTTTGAATCGTTCTACACTGTCATACTTTTTACAAATGCTGTCAACTGTCTCGTTGCTAAGAAACGAGTAGATGTCAATCAAATTGCTCACCCCAGGCCTGTGCTCGTGACTGTAGCTGATATGATTTATGGAGTCTGTGACTGATTTGCGTATTTTTGTTCCGATAACGTCAGGAGTGTCGGTAATTTCAATGCGAGACATAGGATTCGGGTCACTTTTACTCATCTTCTTGGTTGGGTCACGAAGACTCATAATGCGATTGAACTGTCCTAGAATAAGAATAAAGAAATTTTGATTTCAATGATTAATGTATATCTACAAAGAAAGAAAAACCTTTTTTGATGATACTTTCTTTTATTTTAGAGGGTGTGGAGATAAGAGGCAATTTTTTATTTATCATATGTTAGTACTTATCAGGGGCCGGTTGCACGAAGGCTGAATAGCGCTATCCGCCGGATAAGTCGCTATTCGGCGGATAAATTCTAAAGAAATCGTTTGGAGTGGATAACTTTATTCAGACTTCGTGCAAACGGCCCCAGAGCACCACACTGTAATTTACTAATAAGACAGTCAAGCATATGATTCATTATTTTGGCTTATGGTTTGCAAATAATCTTTACCTAATAAGGGTTTTGGTGGAGTAAAAAAGTTTCCAAAAGTGTTGTTGAAAATGCGAGCAAGTTCACGAGCCAGTTCAATATGCTGAGATTGGTCATCACCAATAGGGACATGACTAGCCCTGGAAAAAAACAAAAAAATGTTCATTTATGTCAAGCGACCAAAATGAGTATGGCTGCTTGTTCACTATCTTTGACAACATTATGATCATCATATGTAACCACTATACTGAAGAAGCAGAATGATGAGGCCAAGGAATTGGGGGCATGGACAATTTTCAACTTGTGGAATTGTGCAACCAACGCACAATGATTTGTACTTTACATACTTATTCACATAATTCTAGTAGACCTTTTTTTTCTTGTTATGGCCTGTTAGAGGTTTTTATCTGATACACAGTTGATGTTATCATCACTATCTATTAATACTGATTCTTTTGTGTGAGCAGAGTGTTGTGGCTGTAGTTTCTAAGAAAACATTCAAGTTTACAGTCAACTCGTCCACAGACCAATTCATCACATGCTACAAACACACTCGTCACCACAAAAATATTGTCTAGTCGTGCCATATCATATCAGTATCATAACTGCAGTGTTTCCTACTCATGTGAAAATGACTTCATATTTTCATACCGGTATAATAGAATATCTGATGCCATCAGAACAGGATAAGAGTAGAGACCAAGACAAACAGACTCCTTGCTCCCTTCACTTTTACTCTACATAACACAAGACAGCATATATTAGCCTCTGAGGTGTCTGATTAAGAAATACATTCCATTTTACCATGCTTTTTAAGTTTATGGCTTGCACAGGGACTGTGGAGAGGGAGGGGCCTGGGAGGGGGGGCTGCAGCCCTCCACTTTTTAGCGCTAAAGAATATAAATACAAATAATACAAATAATAATTATCCTCAAAATGTTTTTTCTTCTTTTTAATATTATCATTTTTTTGAATATGGATCCATGCCGTGGATGTCTTGTTCTTTGTGACCAACATACTCCGCGGTCCCTGTTGCATTGACAACAAAAATATATCACTCCTTATAAAGGACTTGATTAGAATTGGAGTAGTTTCATATTAAAATATACATCAACAAACTGAACTAAAAGAAAATATTCGTAGTTTTAGTGTAAGGGCTTGAAAAAGCAGCCTGCCAATGGCCAAATGACAGACTGTGTTGAACATTTGGCAGTCCAAAATGATCATGGAAAGGCAAAAAGTTGCAGGTGAAAATTTTGTCCTGCATGTCATAAACCAAAATTTTGGCAGGCCATTCCTTTTTTTCCTAGTTTGAGCCCTGGGTATTAATTTTTGACGAAGCCAGATGCTTGCCAAGAAGAGATGCAGCACAAATCATTGTTGAGAGAACAAAAAAGTACTGAATTTGATGGTTTCTGTCCATTTACGTTATTGCCAACTAATGCTGTATTTAATTTCCATCAATTATTTTACAGACTGTCTGTTCAAGTATTGGCTGACAGATCTCTCATCTCTAATCCATAATTACCACACAACTACCTTCCATTGATGCATTCTGTTGAGCAGTCCCATAGGGGCAATACAACTAAGAATCCAAGCCAACTCAGTGTGGTAGGATACCTAGAATAAAGAAAAACACTTTTACATGTAACACAAAAAATTCAACATTTTAATTTTAATTTTCAAATTAGTCCCAGGAAGGGGGCTCCATTGATACGTGTGTAAGCCTGCATGGTTGCAATGAACCACAAATGAGACCCTTGTATAAATTTTAGGGTCAGCTGACTCTGCACCGTTTAGGACCACATTTCTCAAAATAGGACCAAGACAACTTTGCAAAAGTTTGAAAATCATCCTAAAATCTTAAATAAACAATGAAATTAAATGATGTAAAATAGGGAGGTCACACATGTACATTTGAGGTTTTGAAATCAGCATCTCACTTAATTTAATTATGACAGACCTTATAGGGCCACTTTCAAAACCAACTCTAAAGTATCCCCTACCTACATTTACAGGGAATCTTACACCCTCCTAAATTCAAAATTTATATAATTCTAGACAAATTTTCATATAAAATAATCTTTTTAAATATTAAGTAAACAACAATATCTGTGAATACTATACCTCAGATTGCTTGAAGATAATACTTCTATTGGGATCTACTCCACAAGCCATCAGACATATTGTCATTTGTTTGACACTCTCTTTAACAGCATGGGGTTCCTGTGGTACTGTTATAGAGTGTAGGTCGACGATACTATACAGAACATCACCATGGCACTTGTTTTGTAATGACACCCAATTCTTGATAGCACCCAGATAGTTCCCAAGATGCATCACTCCTGTTGGTTGGATCCCAGAGAAAATTCTTTGGATTTTGTCATCCTGTTGTAAGAAATGAAATGGTAAGTGGATGATAGGATGAATGAATGGGAAATGAATGAATAACAAAGAATTGATCAATAAATGGATGAACAAGCAATTTATTGAAGAAGCATTTTAAAATAATTAAGTACAGTGCAGACAAATAGTGCAATTTTATTAAAAATATTTTGTACTATTTAGTAATAAGTGTTCTACGGATTTATTGCACAAATAAATGAATGAAAGAATACATAAATAAATGCAAGAACAAATGAATGAGCAACTGAATGAAAGAATGAATGCATAAATAAATGGATGGAAGCATGAATGAATGGATAAAGTAAAAAACACCACACAAGTGAATGAAAGAATGAATGTATAAATAAATAGATAACAAGTTTAATGCATAAATAAATAGTTAAGAAGTTTAATGCATAAATGAATGGATGAAAGAATGAACTATGGAATGATGTGTCAGAGTGCGTGCATGTAAACACGTAAAATAACACAGGCGAAAAAGTGCAAATAAATGTTGCAATCATTCCTCAAATTAATAAACATTGAAATTGCATAAGCAATATAAAATAAAAAAATGTGATTCACAACAAATCAAAGTTGAATTGCGCAGAAAATTCGCGCCACAAAAATAATATTCCGCGCAAAGACGCAACACACAATCAACGTTTCAAAACAACAGCTCCAAAAATAAATACCGCTGGTAAATTCGATTGTTGTGTAGAGAAACATCTTGCCTTCCAGCACAACCCTCTCCAAAGTGAAAAACGCCTCATATTTTGAAATTGCAGGACACTTTTTCAACAAATTTTCTAACCCCTCTTCCTCGCTGCGACAGCATTTTGGATTCCGACTCGAAATGATTTATGGGTATTTTATTGCGCCAGACCGCTGTAATTCTGTAATTCGCAGGCTCCATGACGTCACTGGACAATTTTGGATGTGATATCTGCAGGATAAAAACAGAGGTGATTTTATGTAACTCACGAGTCATTTTACGTCAAAAAACTACAAAATATCCAGTTGATTGCTGCTGTGAAGGCTTCTTAGATTCCTAAAGGACTGGTTGTATTGAAAATAAGCTACAAATGTCAAAGAATATGGAAAGTATCCTTGTGTAAGCAGAAGTTTGACGCAGCCATTTTCTTTATTTTTTTAGTTGCTATATTTTGCTTGTATTTTAGTCGAAGTTTTATGTTTATATTGTTATGTTAAGTACGCTTTAAACTGTAAGTAATAATTCTTTAGTTTGTATCTCATTAATTGCGATTTTCCATCGAAATTCATCGATTTTTGTTTGAACTAATAAGACTGAATTTTAACTTATTATTATGTTCAAAGGGGGTTTTCCTGATATTTTCCTTGTATTATTTGTTTAGTGTCAACGTATAAAAATGAAGTGCATTGCAGCTGATAACTTATATGTATAGATGCAATTTTTGTCAAATTAATAGGTGGCTAATTAGCTTCTCCATATTTACTGGCATTTTTCCACCCAATATTGTGAACAAAACCCAACAAGTTAAAGTTTGTAGTTTATTTCCTTGACTGACTTTTCACTACAAAGAACATTTATTTAACCTGAAGGTGAGTATTTTCATGATGATGACGATTATGATAATATTGTTGATAATATATGATGAATGACAGGGCATGTTGATGGTAGATCATCCAGGGGGAGGGGATTCCGGGCATAAATGATCGTGGATGCTTGTCAGAATTTTTCAAAAAAAACCCTAAGATAACGGACGTTTTTAAAAAGGGCGTAGTTTCACAAGTTTTTCATCCCTAAAAGATACCAAAATCACGAGTTTCAGTGGCTTTCAACCCCTAAAAGATACCAACAAGTAAGAATTTGGCAAATTTCATATTTTTAAACCCTAAAAAATACCAAATCGTTGATTTTTACCCCTTAAAGATACGACGAGCATCCCCGATCATTTACCATCTGAGTCCTCCCACCCCCCCCCCCCCCCCCCCCCAGGGTAGATTATCAGGGCAAATAATCAGGCTCTTCAGTGTATATTTCAAGACATAGAATTTAATAATAACAGATAAGGTATAGAGAGAAACATTTTACTGTCAGTGTGAGTCATAGTACCTGAGCTATCATATAGTGGTAGCATACATGTAACTACACCATTTCTTTCTCATGTTCAAAACTCTATTGATGGATGTAGTTAAGGCGATAATGATTCATATCTCTGTATATTACTGTGCTGATCGCCCAACCGTGAACACCTAACAAAGTTTTGTACAAGTTTTTGACAGGTTTTTCTAAGCCCCGATCTTGACAAAAGGTCAAGAGCAATGAAACAAGGCCTCGTGGCTAGAACAATGATGAGCTGTGATTGGTTATCTATAAAAGCATCAAAGGTGTCAAAAACCTGTCAAAAACTTGTACAAAACTTTGTTAGGTGTTCACGGTTCAGCGATCAGCACAGTAATAAATAAATAACTAAAGATGGTAAAACTATGTAAAGTCATGTTCATTAATTAATAATGATGATATTAAATAATCCTTGATTATCATGATAACAATAACGGCAACAACAATTGTAATGCATATTTCTTTGGTGCATTAAAAAAGTCTATGCATACTTTATATATGTAATTATAATGATCATAATTTTGGTGACACATATGAATGTACATTGTTATTACTATTATTATAATAGATGGCTGCAAAGCAAATGGAAAGAGCAGCAAAGAAATGTGAAAAAGAAGAAAAAGCAGAGAAGCTCAAACTGAAAAAGGTTAGAAGGGATTATTGCAAGACATTATATTGCCTGTTGCAAAAGTAAACATTGATGACAAAAAAGTATGTTATACAGTTTTAGTAAAGTTTTAATAATAAAAGTGAGAAATAATTATTCATTATCAGGAATGTGATTATTATATATTTTAGGCAATTCAAAAAGGTAACATGGAAGGAGCAAGAATACACGGAGAAAATGCTATCCGACAAAAGAACCAGGTAAGAACTAATAAGTTTTATGTTAATTTCAGAATTGATATAAAAGTATAATAATGTGAGAATCTTATTTAGCGCATTTCACAAAGTCTCAATGCACTTTACAATAGTATAGTATCAAATAAATAGATAAAAACATCATTCAAGTTATCATTCAATTTTTTTATTATGTGATATGATCATCAAAAAAGATAAAAATAAAAACAAATCAAGGGCAAAATATCATCTTCTTTTGGGAATTTATGTAAGAAACTGAACATTTTTGTTAATTTTGTTAAATTTATTATTACAGGTCAAATTTCAGCATCTTGTGTTGAAACGATTAAAAGAGATACATGATTGTATAATTAATTCAATATGTGGATAAGATAACAGTGTACAGTATTGCATATGTGCACCTCATTAAAATATATTATAATTAAATATGATTGATTAATTGATTGATTCTATTTTTTTGTGTTTTTCAGAATTTGAACTTCATGCGAATGAGTTCACGTATAGATGCAGTGTCCCAGAGAGTTCAGACTGCTGTAACTATGAGACAATTGACAGGATCAATGGCTGGCGTCGTCAAGTCTATGGACGCTGCACTAAAACAGATGAATCTTGAGAAAGTATGAACAAATTGAAATTAAACAATCTTCTGGTTGTGAATCAATCTACATTAATTCTCATGATTTATTTTGTGCCATTATTAATACCATTATCAGTACTTTCTTAGGACATCATGATCATCACTTCCATGAGGATACAATCATTATCATTTTAATCGCCATCATCATTATCGCCATCATTATCACCGCCATTAGCTGGATACAAGTCTTAAGCCCAATTTACATTAGTGTGGTTTGTTCCCGGGGGGATGCTTGTCAGAATTTTTCAAAAATACCCCTAAAAGATACCTGAAGTTTTTCTAAAGGGCGTGGCTTCGCAAAATTTTTCATCTCTAAAAGATACCAAAATCAGGAGTTTCAGTGCTATACAACCACTACAAGATACCAAAAAGTGAGAATTTGGCAAATTTCATATTTTAAACCCTAAAAGATACCAAATCACTGATTTTTACCCCTAAAAGATACGACAAGCATCCCCACGCAGATCGTGTACCATCGGAGTACCCCCCCGGGGGTTTGTTGCACACTATTTGTAGTATACAACTAGTCATAGCTTCTCAAACAAGTTCCATGCACTCTAAAACTTGTTTTATAATGTCCTATGACTAGTTTTAGAAGGTTTTGAACCTCACAAATAGTTGTATACTACAACTCGCACACAACAAATCACACAGTGTAATTCAGCTTTGGCAATCATCATGCACCAGCAACATGCTGACCCTCATTTTTTCATCACCATGGCTTCCTTCATCGTAATATGTCACATGTTTTATGTGTAGGTGTCTGCTCTAATGGAGAAGTTTGAGAAACAGTTTGAAGATCTTGATGTCCAGTCTGCTGCCATGGATAGTGCCATGAGTAACACAACAACACTAACAGTACCAGAGGTAATATTCATGATAAATTTTGAGATCACAATGCATTATTATAAGTAGTATTTATGAAATGAGAATGTCATTCTCATTTCATAAATACTACTTAATATAATAATGCATTGTAATCTCAAAATTTATCATGAATGTTTTATTGATATGTGATATAGCATGAGCAGGTTAAGCCAGATGTCCATGGTGTACTAGCCTTGTAGGGGAAGAAATGTCCATTTGTTAGTACACCTGTCCAGTGCCTTGAGCACATACCCTCAAAACAAAACAAAGCGTATATCCTTTCCATGGGTACAAGTTGATTCACTGATGTGATAACTAAATATGAGCAATATATGTTGTTTCCATAGGGACAAGTTGATTCACTGATGCAACAAGTAGCAGATGAAGCAGGGTAAGTACAATGTAATACATTGACTTTAAAGTCTGTTATAATACATGTATGTTGATTTACAAACAAGCTGACACTAAATCAGGACTGGGTGGGAATTGCTTTATTTTTTAGTGGAAGGGGGGGGGGGTGGACTTAAGGTTATGTGAAAATGCCTGTTATGAATTTTATTCCAAGACATATCTGCAGACTGTAACAGAATACTTATGAAAGAGAAGTCCAATTTGAGGCCATTGAACAAGAGCTGTTGAACAATATCTCAATCAAGCTTGCTAATAACATTAAATCAGGACGCTACATTCCATATCATAGTCTCCACAGGAAATTATTATGTATTAATAATTATTAGCTGCAAAGCTACATGACTGTACATATATCTAATGCTTGTTATCATGAATGTTTTTAGTCTTGACCTTAACATGGAGCTACCATCTAGCCAACAAACCGCCATAGGAACTGCATCAACAGCATCAGCAGAACAGGTAAAATAACAATAATAGGTAACTATAGGGATAAAACTAGTGTGAGCTGCATTAGTGTTTCTTATTAAAACTGTTGTGGTAAAAATGTAAGTTATACAATGTAGACATCAGTTATTAGTCGAAGTAAATTTCCTTTTTACTCCAACGAAGGACTGCACTTAATATTTTATTATTATTATTATTATGAATAATAACTGCTTCCAGTAGGCTTGTGTCTGCTGCATCCTTCATGTCAAGTATCTTCACTATTTGATCTTCTTTTAAACAGTTTATCTATCTCTTCCATGGTCTCTCTCATCTCCTCCTTCACAATCACTCCATTTTACAAGTACCCTCACAATGACATGTCCTTCATGCCTTCTCACTATATGGCGGCACCATTTAAGTGTTTTCTCTAGGATCTTCCTATGTACTTCTATGACAGTCATTTTCTCTCTAGTTTTTCTAATTCTTTATTTTTGCCCATCCTTGTAATTAAAAGCCACAGGCTCAATTCAGCACTTCCATTTCTATCCTTGCATGGTTTCTTTTATATAGCCAACGTTTCAGCCATTATGGCTGTTTGAACTGACAATTTGTACAATGATGTTTAATTTGTTAATGGCTTATGAGAATGATTATTTTTTCTTGTCCTCCAGGATGAACTATCACAAAGGCTGGCCAAGCTGAGACAAACTTAATCAACAAACATCTGTACAATATGGTCATTTCATTCTTTTTTTATTCTTCTTGGTCACCATCATTTTACCAGCCAATCCATTATATATACCAGTTGACTAGAAAACTTTAAAGCTTCCTCTATAAATTAGCAAAAGATAAATTTATATTACAATGATTCATTAATTTTGTAATTAATTCACTAAAATCACTTCAACTCATCGTGGTTCCCAGGCTAATCTCAGGATTCCTGTGGAGCCTCCTATCCTGCTATGGTCAGTTTTTGTTTTAACAAACAAATAGCGTGAACAAAAAGAAATAAAAAAATGAAAGTTTGCTTACAGGGAATACACTTAATGTTTTGTATAGACTTGTAGGCTGTAAATTTCAATTTAGACTTGACTTTATTGGTAACTTGTATATACCTGCATAAAGATCATTAGGTCTTTTTTCCAATGTGCACTGAAAAAGCCTTTTTTCCATGTTTAGTTATGTGGATATTGCAAAATCAGGTAAATTTTGTTGTTGTTGTTGTTTTTTCCAGTGTGTTTCGTCCATACATTAATTACTTGAAAATATAGCTGCACTCTGTATCAATTGAGCTCTACCCTGGTTTCAAGCTTTGCTTCTCATTTATTATCACTGCCAAAAATCTTCATTCTGTAGCTGCCATATTTTGATGTTTTGCAGTGACAGGTTTTTGGTAGTGATTGATTGATAGTGAAATAGCCTCTTGGGTCTTGACATAAATCACTATTGGACTGCATAATTCACATAGTACAGGGTAGTCAAGGACTGCATCTTTAATACTTTTACCAAATCCTGATTTAGTTTTGTCCCCAATCAAGTGTCACCAACCCTTTGGCAACTCTGGAAGTAGTCAATATGATTTGTATCAAAGTTGTTATAATTCTTATTAAACAATTTAATCTAGTAATCTAGTATATGTATAGTAATGTTGTCATTGAATTTGATGATTAAAAATGTAAAAAGTTATTTTTCATTTATGTTGTATCTTTTTTTATTTATTATTATCATCTTTTTATTTATGTATTTTTTTATTTTATTTTATAAACAATAGTTTGTTTGTATGTTCTTTTTGCTCATTTATATATTAATAGGCTAATTTATGATATATTTATGATTATCTGTTCAATTACCTAATAGCCATATCCATTTATAACTTCTTAGAATGATCATTATATTCATCATCATCATTTTCAAATTCCTGTGAATGTTTGGGGTTCCTGCGCCTAAGAAGAGGCCAGGTGTTGATTTCGTGCGGATAAAACAAACGCGAATCTAAGCGTGCTTGCTTCCAAAATGGCGGATAGAGATAGAAGAAATCGTGGTCGTTCTCGTTCAAAATCTACGTCTAAAGAACGAGAAAGAACAAGCAAAACTAACAGAGAAAGGGAAGACTTGAAAGAGAACAAAGAAAATACGAAAACAATTGATCGAGAAAAGGTATAACATGTTTTTGGTCGGCTATCTTTGATTTCCATGCGTTTTGCGTTGAGTTTGTCAGAACTTGCTTTGAGCATAGCTCTTTCCAATTAGATAATTGATTTGCCAGAACTACGAATTATTATAGAATATGATGTGAAATGGACACTAATTAAAATAATGCTGTTGTGTATCCACATTGATTGGAAATTCCAAACAATAAACCCGCTTGAACCATGCCAATAACAATCAGACATTTTCTTTAGAACATTTTCTCCAGTATGTAACTGTCTTTCCTTTTAAGCCTTTGTTATCTAAAGGTCATTTACATAACTGGAATGCTAGTTTTTTTCTTAAGCTTATGTATGTTGTTATTTGTGGTTTTGTTAGACTTGCCCTCTGTTGCTTCGAGTGTTCTGTACACCAGGAAGACATCACAGAGTTGATGAATACACAAGATCAAGCCTCCCTCCAAATGAACTACAAGTATATACATGGTAAGTTTTTTGCTATCAGAACAAACCAAGAGAAATAGGATTATATCTCTATCATAATAGGTAACTAGCAATACAAATAGTGTGAGCTGCATTGGTTGAAACATTTGTGGTAAAAATGTAACTTATATGCACCGTAACAGACTTTAGTTGAAGGATTAATGTCTGAAAAGTCAATAAATGCTCTCTTCTTTTTAGTGCCTTGTCTTCTTGGATAAGGACGTAAAGCCAGAGGTCCCATCTGCCTTCACTCTGACCATAGTTAACTATGCTCTGACTATGTTATACATATATAGTGACCACCCTCGGTGTCTGCCACAGAAACCAGCATGGAGCCGCACAGTTATTGGAGCCTAGCTCTGTTGTGTGGTCTCATTCATACATGTAAAAGCTTTATAAATAAATTAATTAATTAATTTAAAGTATGGAATTTTTCCATTGTAATTTGTAGGAAAGATGCGACCCTCAAAGAACTGATGAGCCTAGTAAAGGAAGTTAACCCAGACTGCCGCAGTAGAGGAACAGTATTTAGCTTTGCAACCGTGTTCCCGGACCAACGGCGTGGTGGTTTTTTCATGAAAGAGATTGGTAGTACCACTGCAGGGCACAAAGGCCCAGATGATAACGTTACTCTAGAATCTAAGAAGTTTCAAATCGGAGATTATATTGACGTGTCTATTCAGACTCCAAGGATGGGACGACGGGACAGACCCTACTAGGGTTTTTATCTTTTAGTCTTGATGAGACAACATGTGAGATCATACAAGTGATCTGTACTTTTGAAAGTGTGTGACAGATATATAGCGATACTTGAGCTGACATAATCCTTTGTTATTCATGTGCCAACCAGACAGTGATTGGCCGTTATTTCAATAGAGCGTATTGTAGTTCTGGTTGGCACATTAGCATAACGATTCATTTGTTTATAAACATGAAGTATTGCTATATCAGACTTTGACAATCAAACACATTGTTCAATAAAATGGTACTTTCTGTTTGGCTAAAGTTAGATTTATATCTGTCACACAATCTTTTTAAAATATGCAGAATATTGTACCATTTGAATATTTTCTTTTGAAAAAGATTGTGTGACAGATGTAGATCAAAGTTTAGCCAATCAGAATACATCATTCTTAATGAATATTATGTTTATATCTGTCACACAATATTTTTTTATGAAAAATACAGATTTAGATCCATGGTCAAGTACTAATGGTACACTGTTGTGTTATATTCAAAGGTTATGTTTGAAGACAACTAGGAGCACAAATACAAATATTATTCTGTTTATAGACCAAAGAAAATAGAGCAAACAAGTATTTGCATTTCAGATAAAAAATACTGTCTTGTCTTGTATGGGATCTTTTTACTGCAACATTACTGGCTATGAAGTCTGCATGGCTTTAAATATATAATATAAAGACATAGTTGATCCATCGATTTGTGCTCATATTTGTCAGCAGTTTTAACACAAACAAAAAACAGTTGTATCGTCAATTAGTAATAATCCAAAAAATACAACTTTTAAACTTTGTACATGTACTGGATGTCATTTTTGACAAACTTTTATTCTATTTAAATAAACTTTTCATGGTGAACTTTTGCTTTTTAGTGAACTAGTCAATATTTCAGGAGTGGGTTCCATGAACATGGTACAGACTGTGATATATATATATTTTTTTTTTTTTTTTTCACTTTTAATAAGTTGAAGTATTTTTCCATTATTATGTTATATTTTGAAATACAGTTTTAATGTTCATACAAAGTTTTTCGACTCCGATATCAGATCAGTATCCCGCTTTGCTTCGTCTCCCTTGTTGTCCCCTACTGGGGGGAGCTCTAGTAAGTGATGATTTCGTTTTGCCAATACCCGATAGTTTTGGTGAAGTAACACTACCACGTCGATGACTTTGTGGTCGTGAAGTAGAGCTCGCTATATCGGGATTGACTTTTTTGTTGTACAACTTTGCTGTAAAAAGATATGATAAGGAGAATTTACATGATGCGATTTGTCGCGCGCGATTTGTAATGTACGACAAGTCTGTCGTAACATATCGTAAGTAGGCTAAGCCAGACCAAAATTTCCAGACATGCATCGAGTAGATCGACAGTTCAGTTTGTTTTCCCATGTTCTGCTGGTATAACCCTGAACTGTAGTCCCCTAACAACCATGATCCTTTGCGCTTAGTTAAAAGATTAGTTGGTGTGACGTCATATTGAAATAGGTCATTACTGAAATTTCTACTTACTTAAAAAATCTGGAATGGACTCCGAAATATTGTTCAGTAATGGATTGTACGCCTTTGTTATGCCATTCTTTGCTAAAGAAAAAAAAAACATAAAAACATAAAGTTCAGCGTGGGTATCGTACCAATGTATATGTTCGGCATACTTATCACAGTGTGGCCGACACAAGGGGGGGAGACCCTAAAAGATGCGGAGTTCGACAGACTCCTAAATGTGCCCGAGGGTCTAGCTCATGCATTTTCGACCCTGAAAGTTTTGTCGAGCCCCAGCTACCCACAGTAGAGGACAGTACTTTTCATGTTTCCGAAACCAAACGATTAAGAAAAAAGTTATGCAACGCAAGAATGTGGATGAGAAATTAAGTCAAAACCTAACCTCTCACGGAGACTAGACTGGACCAGCACTGTACTATCATTGTTCCCTCTGGTCCGATATTTCAATTGGTACTTAAATTCACCCTACGGGGATGGGGTGGGGTGGTTTATTGCCCCTTAATTCTCACTTACTTGTAACAGACTGTACTTGAAGGAGAATGTAAGTAGTACGACCCTGGAGGAAATCTGTACCGTATTCATCTATAGACAGATGGTCAGGGAAGCCTTGTATAACACCATTCTCGTCCGCTAGATCGATGGAATCTGAAATAAATAATACAATATTATTTAATTTGCGGGTGTATTTACAGCTAGCCAAATTCGTTGTGTCGCGAGTGCCGTTTCAGTCCTAAAATGATTTGCAGCCTTCAAGCATGAATTTCAAAAGTCTATCCAACAGATAACACATCCTGGGGGGACTCCGATCGGAATAGGATAGGGATGCTCGCCGGAATGTTTGAGAATAACCCCTAAAAGGTATCAAAGTTCTATTCACAAGGGCGTGGCAATACATGATTTTTGCCCCTAAAAGGTACCAACTCAAATACGAACAATTGGAATAAAAATCGAAAAATCGAGACTTTCTTTTTGAATATCCGTGAATACTGTAAAAGGTACCAACTTTAATTTTGAAAGTCTGAAAACTTCTAAGAAACCCTAAAAGGTACCAGATCTCTGATTTTGACCATCCCATATGCCCCCAGTCTGTAAAGTTTTGAAATCGCGTGTAGCAGTACTTGGCTCTTTGTAAGATATGCAGAGCACAACATCGAATCAATCTCGTTTCATTTGGCTAGTCGGGTATTAAAAAACTGTCTACATTTTTTAACCCCTCCCTCCTGCGGGGAAACGTGGGAGTGAAGATTATTCTCCACCCGTACGGGGGAGCGGAGAGGATGTTTGTACTCAGGCTAACCGTGGCAATCATTTTTCTGCCATTTTCAATATTCGTCGGCAGCTCTGCACAAACATAAAAAAATAAACAGGCAAAATGGCAATTACATCCTAATTGCAATCTGAAAGGCCAGTAAAACAACAGAGTGAATTTTTCAGAGTTCTCATTAAAAAGCCATCGTCGCCGTCTTCTAACGCCAGCCCACATATACATGCAGTCTCTTATCTCCAACTTTCTTACCTTCTGCGTCACAGTTGCATCTCTGTTTGATGTTTTCATACAAAACACGACTACGGCAGTTTAGATTGAACAGGCGTTCTTCATTCTCTGTAAAATGAAATTAAGAATAATGAGTTATAGTTTTAGTATGATATCTACCGAGTTCGTTCTGAGGGCATTTTTTAGTTTTATTTTTTCATGGACATTTGCTGGCAACTGATGGGAAGAGCAAATGCCCGAAGCAAAAAAGAGACTAAACAAAAACAACAACAGCAAACAAACAAATCACAAATCGCCGTCAACAAAAAAAAAAACAGCATAGTAAACAATCGCTTGCTGGCAATAAACAAGGCGTTCTTAAAAAATAAGCTACAAAAATCATTCAAGAGGTGTGGTCAAAATTGTTTTATCAATGTCCAAAAAGTTGAACGGAGCAATCTTTTGCAAGCTATAAAAATTAACATTTTAAAAGTAGATTACCTCCAAAACGAACTACAATGAACATGTTTGACCTTCCCAAGTAATGTATACCAATTTTTGTTCTTTATAAAGGGAGACAATAGTGAAACGTTTCATAGAAAATTGGAAAAAAAACTTGAGCTTTTCATCGCAAATTTTGCCGACTAGATGTGACGTCATTTGTGCCACAGGAAACCCAAAATTAAAAAAGCTCAGAAATTTTTCATTTGCAGTTTTCTTTTTAAGTTAACCCATACAAATATGATGGAAAGGAATACAAAAAATCATATTGTTTTGTAATGTTTACGAAAAGTCTAATCTTAACTTTCTATGAACTATTTTGCTCAACGGAGATGCCTAGTTACCAATCTTCTTCACTGTCACGGTCGGCCGTGATAAACAATCCTGTTGCTAAGACAACTCGGCTCAAGTAACTTTGCTGAAGGAAAAGCGAGGAAGATGACGTAAAAAAGTCTCCCAAAAATTTGCTCTAAAAACTACCTAAAACCTTATAAAAATATACAAAATTTTCAGTATGGATAATTCAAGAATGGATCCTTTCAATGAAGACAAGGTATGTTATTTTTGTAACGTGTTTTTGTAAAAAAAAATCACCAAGTTGCTCTGAATCTTGCTAAATCTATCGTTTGTCGAGAGCTAATCGTAACCGAATTTTACAAATTTTCTCGTGTGATTAAGCTCACACATGCAACCTATTCCTAAAGCATTCATAAAATGACTTTTTGCTATGTTATTTCAAATCGGAAACATTTTCATTTGCTGGTTTTGAAGTCCCTGTAGCGAATTTTGACCACCATATTTACTCTCAACATGATTGGATGTCACATTTTACAACAAACTGTTCAAGCTTTATCACAAAAAATCATACAATTTATTAGTAAAGAATGAGAGAAAACTCAACTTAACTAGTTCACTGTTAAATATATTGTATTCTTCTTCAGTCAAATACGAAAAATACGAGCTTTTATCTGTGTTAATATTTTGTATTTTGGATCTCAGTTGTATACGGTTCGTTCAGTGTTGTGTGACCCTTTAAAAACAAAATTTGAAATTTGCAAGGATCTTTTCGTTTTACATTTACATAAAACTTCTGGCTCATATTTCGTGATTTTTTTTTTGTGTGTGCGATTAAATTGCAATATTATTAAATGTACAAATTTATGGTCTGTTTTATTATTTTTAATTTTTTTTTTTCAGACTGAAAGAGAATTCCTAAATTCTAAGCCAACATGCTTCATAATCATAGGAAAACCGGTGAGTTTTGTTTATTTTCACTTACAATTTAATAGTTGAATGAAAGATTGTAATGTCAATCCACTACAAATTCTTCACAGTGATTCAAATTACATTCCTTTATTCAACTATTTCTTATCCTCATCCTTTTAAAGAATGATATAAATAATGGATAAAATGGTGTAATTACTCCTGGCATGACCAATTTCTTGACTGTACTCTTGTATCTGTTTTCTCTAGGGATGTGGAAAGTCAACTCTAGCAAAGAATCTGTCTAAAGTCTGGAAATGTGAACTTATAAATGGTAAGAAATCTGCATAACAATGTTTGTACACCTTAAATTGCAATATACAGTGAATCCAGTTGAATTTTGTGTTTAATTTGTGCAGGTATGGAGGTCTTGAATATGGCCATCGAAATGCAGACAGAACTTGGAGTCAAGGTAGATATCTAAATATAGCAAAGTAATTATTAATAGTGAAAATAAAAAAATAAAAAACATAATGTAAAAAATGTACCTAATTAGTATATTCTGCTATTTCCCATACTTCATAACAAAAATAACAAAAAGTGAATAGTTACATGAATGATCAATGTATTGAGGAAATATGCCTATGATATAGCATAAAATGTACTTGTAAATGCATTCAATTTGTAAGAGTGAGGTATTTGATATTCATTGATCCTTATCAGGCTCAAGAAATTCTTCAAAGAGGTGAAGCAATCCCAGAAGAACTTGCTTCTAAACTGTTGTTGGAAAAAATCAACTCTCCCGAAGTCAAACATCATGGTAAGTTAAGTACCACCACTTTGATTCCTTTTGTCCCTGTAGAATATGGGACCTCAGAGAAAGGCCACTAATCTGGTCACATTAAAATTGATGGGATGCAGAACCTACATGTAGCAATATTTAAAGGAAGGAACTGGGTCCGACTTTACCTGGGAAGTCTCTCCATTCATATATTATATCATGCAACAACATTATTTTATCTGAGTCCCTTATTATAATGATGAATATTATTGATTAATGCAATGGCATTGATGTCGTTAATACAGGCTATATTTTGGATGGTTTCCCATCACTTTCTGAGGACTGGCTATCGCTGGCTGACCAGCTTGAATTAGTTAAAAATCTACCAATGACACCTGACTTTATAATTAACGTGAAGGTAACTACATGGAATATTCTATTCTACCGTTAGGGACAAACCATTAGAAAAGTGAAGGGCGGTGTGTGTGTGTGTGTGTGTGTGGGGGGGGGGGGGGGGGGTTGGTTGCAGGGAAAAAAATCCAAACACACTTTGAAAATTAAATAAAAGATTCATACAGCCAAAACACGCCAGAAAAAGAAGCATAAAAAATCCAAACACACTTTGAAAATTAAAAAAAAAGATTCATACAGCCAAAGCACGCCAGAAAAAAAGCATACAAGCCAAACCATCCGAACTAAAAACAAAAAAAAGGCCTTGACCCAAGAAAAAAAATTGCATAATAGGCAATCTGAAAAAACAGTATGTAAGGTTGAAACTTCCCCACCCCTCCTTTCACTTTTCTAATGGTCCGTCCCTTAGTTTTATATATTTTGAAAAGCAATATCTTTGTGTATTAACTTGAGCTGAATCATCATGATATTATTGTTGTCACTTTGGCAAATCACTTAAAGAGAGAGTTGACCTGGTTATCACCATCATTACCAACAGCTAGTATATTGCTGTACAATTAAACGATCATCATTAGTATAAATGCTGGTATCAAGTTCACTAACATGTACATCAATTAACCATTAGCCCTTATCACCATATTGTCATCACCATCATTATTTTCATCACCACCATCATTACTATAATCGCAGCTATCATCTTTACCTCAACTCGTACTTGCACATGTTTCATGGCAGAATTACATCATGGTATTTGGATTACTCTGAATCACAATATCTAACCATATTTCAATCTTTGTGCAGATCCCTGATAAAGATCTGGAGCTAAGAAGAAAAGAACAAAAACTAGACCCACTAACTGGCATCGTATACACTAAGAGTGAATACACACCACAACAGACAGAAATTCCCCTTGAAGGAGGGCTTGAAGAAGAGGAAGAGGGAGATGATGATGAGGCAGAAGAGGATGAAGAAGAGTTAAATCTAGAAGATGAGATTGAATATCCAGTAAGTCTGATATCTCTATTGTCAATTCAACACTTCAACAAACCAGGGGAGGGGGACTTTCAAAACATCAAAAGGAAGGGTGCTTGATGGAGGGTTTTCAAATTGATCATATATTGAATGCCGATTTAAAAGTTACAATGACATTCAATTTTGACCATTCACATAAACCTTTCAACACCACCTGCCCCCACCCACCCACCAATCCAACATGGAATTAACCTTGAGTTGCCCCAACAAACGTTTCCTGAGAAACACAGTTTATATATCTTACTGTAAACAAGCAATATATAATATAATACAATATTTACTAACATAATAATTTGCTTTTCTCAGGAGGAGGAAGAAAGAGAAGAGATTGGTCCAGAGTTGTTGGCAAGACTGGTTACAAGACCAGAAGATCTCCCACAGAATATCACAGCTAGCATCAAACTATATAAGGACATGGTGCTCAGATCATTAGAGGTACATATAGAACGCACTTTGTACATTGGTGGGCTGATTCATACATGTATTCATTTGTCCATATTAGATAATCTGAGGTGTATTTGTTTCTCCTTGAAATAGTATATCATTCCTTCATTCATTCATTCATTTATTTAGTATTGATTTATTTATTCATTCATTCAGTCATTCATTCATTCAGTTATTCATGTATCCATTCATTTATTCATTCATTCTTTCATTCCTTCATTCATTCCTTCATTCGTTCCTACATTCATTCTTTTATTGATCCATTTATTTATTTGCTTGTTTGTTTGTTTCATCCTTCATTCTTTCAATGATTTATTTATTGAACCGTTCTCCATTTACACACTCTAATTTATTGTTTGTTTATTTTTTGTGTTAACTGACACCTGACATTTTTTTTAGGACTACATGGCTGACCATGACCCTCAAAAACTTATAGAGCTTGATGGTAATGAAGGACCAAGAGTGTTATTCAAGGTAATTCAATTGTCAGCATTTTGAACTACACTTGTAAAAACCTAGTCACACTTGGTTGCAAAATTGTTGGGACATCAACAGTTTTTTATACATACTCAATTTTCACCCATTTCAACCCCATCTCCCTGATAGAATATTGCATTGGCTTTGTTGTGATGTTATTAGTCATTGAGGTTGCCAACATTGCAGAGGGGGTAGGGGGTAGGGGTTAGAGTTTGAGAACAATACTGAGCGATAATAAGCATGTAATGTTCCAACTAATTTTGCCATTGAGTGTACATGTGGCTTTATTCAAATTAGTGTACATTACATTTTTTTTTTTTTTTTTTTTTTTTTTTTTTGTACATTACACAGTCTGATTCTTGACTTGTTGATATCTTTCAGTCATTGATGATAAAACTCAACACGTTCGTCCTCAATCGTGCTTTGGTCCCTTTACGTCTTCAATCAGATGAATCAGAAGAAATTTCTGATGACACAGACACTGATGATCTGCTAAGGACTCTAGCTGCTGCAGAAATGATGGCTCCTAAGTTTAGATGGCGTAGGAGTAAGTGGGGGAGAAATTGTCCTGTTGCTCTGAAGGAAGGAAATATAGTGCAAGGAATTGCACAGTTTGGTGTTAGGTGAGTTGAGGAACACACAATGGGTTTGTTTATTTGTACCTTACATGATCTTATATGTTTATACATATGTTCAATTTAATGTTGATGATAAATTCTAGGAATGATGATGATGATAATGATGATGATAATGATAGTGATAATGATGGTGATGATGATGGTGATGATGATGATGAAATTGTCCTGTTAATTTGGAAGAAGAGAAGAGAAAGTACTCAAAAATGAGCTCTAAAGCAGCTTGAAGATGTGATTTATATTATGGCATTTACTGCCGCTACCAGCATTCTACACAAATTCCCTTTCATAGAAAAATCTGCACTTATTACGCTACAAAAGAAAAGTCAGCAAAGTATCTTGTTAGTTGTAGTATTCAATGTCATTATGCAGATCGCCTATTATCAAAAATAACTTGTTGTGTCGTCTCTGTTTCAGTTTCTTGGATAAGATATATGTAATGTCCTCTCCAGAGGCTCTTGGTCAATTCATGCGTAACCCTCGGCCCTACCTTGCAAACAACCTGCCTTGCCCACCTTGCAAGCTTTATGTACTTGGACCTCCACATTCAGGAAAATCTGAGGTCGCAAAGAAACTGGCTGCTAAATACAATGCCAAGGTAGACATTAACTATTTGTGGATGAATAAGGTGATGGAAGGATGGGCCTTGGAAAAAGAGATTTCAAATTTGAGAGGAAAATGTTGCAGCACCTCGCAAGACATTTTAACCGCACCTGCATTTTTTTTTTTTTTTTTTGTCTTACGAGTAAATGAGACAATTAAGTACATGAAGGACTGATATTGCTCACCGTGTGCGGCCGGTATTAATCAAATACTTATAATGAGAAATGTTATTTGACCAGATATAAATGAGCCAACAAATCAATCCATCCATGACAAATGAATAGGCTAATAATTGCATTTATTTGACAAATAATAATATTGAGCATTTTAAAACGTGTTGTAGATATTGTCAATCGATGAAACAATCTTTCTCTCTGTCTCTTAGGGCCTGTTTATATGAGGCGAGCCAGCCCGGTTTAGCGGTTTCTGTTGTGTTCAAGCTTTCAGAGCGTAAAAACAAAAGAAACAAGCCCGCTTCACCGGGCTGGCTCGCCTCATATAAACAGGCCGTTATATTGATAATTTATGTTATGCCGCTTATCGTAGATATTTTCAATGGATGAACTAATCAAGCCCAAACAAGAAGCAGCTAAAAAGAAGATGCTAGAAGAAATCAAAGAAGAGGCCGTACAGTCGGCCATCTCTAAAGTCACTGCTGCTAGACAAACCATGCAAGCTGAACAAGGAGATGACGAGGAAGAAAGTAAGTATGATTTTACAGCTATTCTGAAAATGGTTGTCGCGTTCAAAGACAATCGAGTGAACAGAGCGTTTTCACATAACAAGCTATCTTATGCTAATGAGTTCTAACTAGTGCTAATGAGCCAGAGGAACTCTGCTAATAAGCATTGCACGTAGGTATTTACACTACGATGCACAACAAGTACAAAGATGATGCATCAAAGTAGTTAAAACAAACATTTCATGCACTTTCAACGGAAAGTAAAACGTTATGATAAAAAGCTGATCAAACTTGCCTTTGTCTTTGTGGATCATAGCGTACATTCCCACGTACAATTCTCATTATTATCGCAAACTAAGAAAAATAAAATATTATGTTATGGCGGGTGTCCATATTAAGCCTGGTTTCGATCGCTCACGATCGCCGGATCGCTGAAAATAATGTCAGCGATTATATGGAAATGCGTTTCAGCGATCGAAACACATGGAAGCAATTGACAGCGATCGTGAGCGATCCTCGCATCAGTAATTTCAGCGATCCGGCGATCGTGAACGATTATATGGAAACCCGGCTTTTGAAGAATTGAGTCTCTTTTGAATTCTCCTGGACCTTTATACTGGGCCCAATCAAATGTTTTGAAGACCTGTGCATTACAACGCTGATATTTGTTTTGCAGAGGCATCAGAGAAAACTGGAGAAGATGAAGATGATGATGACGATGAAAAGAAAGACGCTGCCAAGCCAGAAGAAGAAGGGGAAGGAGAAGAAGGCGAGAAGACGGAGGAAGCAGAAGGAGAAGCTGTAGAAGCTGAAGGTATTACATTGAGATGAATGAATGAATAAATGGGAAGAAAGCAGTACAAATGGATGAATGAACAGATAGTTTAATTTAATTTAATTTAATAATGTCTGCAACACATCCCTTGACAGAGTTTTTCAGTGTTGGAATACAAATATATAATTGTTAAGAATCCCAACTGGCTAGAAGACAAACCAGTTGGCGATATACAAAGCATGACCGAGAAATTATATTTTGACCAAATCGGAACCTAGACAAATAAAATTTCTGTGGCCATAGCGGGATCGAACCTAGGACCGCCAGATTGCGCGACTTTGACCACTCGGCCATGCTGTCTCCTATAGTTGAGTAAAGATTGAAGTGGTGCGCAAATCAATGGAGAAATAAATAAATGGACGGTCAAATGTATGGATAAATAATTCTGCTCTCTATAGTAATCAAATCCAATCACCCACAGGAAAAAGCGAAACTGAGGAAAGCAAAGCAGACGACGATAAAAGCGAAGCAGCTTCTGAACAATCTGAAAAACCTCGCAAGAAATCAGTAGACGAGCTGCCAATCGATGCCAATCACCCAGAGGTTATTAAGATGGTGAATGAGGTTATGGCAGAGGCGGAGAAGAAAGAGCCTGAACTAAGTACAGACGACTATGTGGAGGTGTTAGATGAAGCTATTCAGAAACGATCTGAGGAACTGTTAGCCACGGATCCTAATGGCCCTAGGTATATAAAATTACTGACATTACAATTGAACATACATTTAGTTACAGTCGTTCATTTCAATATAGATTCACATTTCAATATAGACTCATTCATTCATTCATTCATTCATTCATTCATTCATTCATTCATTCATTCATTCATTCATTCATTCATTCATTCATTCATTCTTTTGTCCATTCATACAGACTTACATCAATTTGTTCGTTCGTTCATATTTTCGTTTGCTCATTCATTTGTGATAATACCTAAACACCAACATTTCTTTCTATGCAGTGCTGGAGGCTATGTAGTTGATGGCTTTCCTCGTACAAGAGAACACTTCTCTGCTATGATAGAGAGAGGGATCTACCCTGATGAAGTTATCTGTTTAAAAGATGAGAGTGAAAATGGCGAATTCCTTCTCAAACGGTGGTACTCCACTAACAAAGAAGGTTAGTAAGAACTGGATATAGTTGGAACCATGGCTCAAGTAGATGCATGTCATTTATGCGCATACTACTACTTCTGTATTTCAGTCCGTCTCAATTGCTGTAAACGTAGAAATATGCGCACAAACTATGGGTGGTCACACATTTTCACGTCGCGCTTTAATCTAGTGATCATGAACACTACAAACAAATTCTTTCAATACATAAATTTCATGTGAGATAGAGGAGCCTTTTTTAATATTAGATTTATCAAGAGAATATGAGATAAGAGAGCTTATCCCCCATATCGGGCTTTACACTCATAAGGGAATCTTTTCATTCTATTTTTAAACTGAAGTTATTTCGGGAACGGAACGTGATTGGCCAGATTGCAGGAGGCGCGGTCGCATCATCAAAACATATCAAGACAAATTTCTAAAAATAGCACGAGTAAAGCATCTGATGGGGTCCGGGGATAAGCTCTCTTATCTCATACTCTCTTGGATTTATCAATTTCAGAATTACATGCCAAATGGCAAGCTAGAATGGCAGAACAGCGAGCCAAACAAGAAGCCATCAGAGCAGAGAGAGAACGATTGCGTCGTGAAGAAGAAGAAAGACAAGCTGCTGAGGAGGCGAAAAGAAAAGCTGAAGAAGCCGCAGAGGCTGGCGAAGGAGAAGAAGAGGGAGAAGAAAAGGAAGACAAGGAAGGCGGAGAGGAAGAAGAGAAAAGTGAGGAACCAGCTGAAAAAGAAGAGGTCAGTATGGAAGATGGTGGTGATGATGATGATATGATGGTGATGATATGAGGGTGATGATGATGATATGAGGGTGATGATGATGATGGTGATGATGATGATGATAGGTTGCTTATATGTTGCTTATTCACGACACCGAATTAGAAATCCCTCGATTTATGTTATATCTTTGCCTTTCAGCCTGACACCGAAGAAACAGCAGAGACTTCCTCAGCTGACATCAAACCATCGGCAATGTCTCATCCATCGGACGAAGACGTAGGAGAAGGAGAGGAAGAGCTCCAGTTAGATGGTGACATTCCCCCAGAAACACCTGAAACAGAGGAGTTCAAACGACAAAGAACTAACTTTGATAGAGACTTTCTACAATTGATATCCGTATTGAAAGGAACCAATAATATTGAACCTATAAATGTCTCGGTGGAGAAGGATTTGGAGTCGATATCAGCAGACGTTGTAAAAAAAGTTGAAGGTAAGATTGATGAAAAAAAATTGCGTTTGATAGCTTCATCAATCAAATCATCGTCATCACCTCGCAATCATCTTTATCACTATCATCATCATCATCATTACTACTATCGTTATCTTAATAACCATACATCAATACTGTCATCATCATTATCAACATCTCCATCATCATCATTAATATCACCATCATCAGCTTCACCACTTCCAACATCAACATCGTCATCATCAAGAACATCAACACTATCAACAACATCATCATTATCATCAACATACTCATCACCACCATCATCATCAACAACACCACCATCATCATCACACACCACCATCATTATCATCACACTCCACCATCATCATAAACACTGTCATCATCACCCTCATCAACACCATCATTATCATCATCATCATCATCCTCATCACCACCATCACCTTTATTAACACCATCATCATCAACACCACATCACTATCATCACACACCACCATGATCATCAACACTGTCATCATCCATCATCAACAACACCATCATCAACATCAACAACACCACCATCATCATCACACACCACCATCATTATCATCACACTCCACCATCATCATAAACACTGTCATCATCACCCTCATCAACACCATCATTATCATCATCATCATCATCCTCATCACCACCATCACCTTTATTAACACCATCATCATCAACACCACATCACTATCATCACACACCACCATGATCATCAACACTGTCATCATCCATCATCAACAACACCATCATCAACATCAACAACACCATCATCATCAAAGTTATCAACACCATCATTATCACACACCACCATCACTATCATCACCATCATCATTGCTGTGTCGTTCACCATCCATTTCTACCCTTACCTTCACAGCACCGTTTAACTACCGTGCCTGGGAGTACACCGGTATGGACCAGGACGAAGAAGAAGAAGATGCCGAAGCTGCCGAAGACGAAGACGACGAAGACGAAGAGGGCGGAGATCCATTCACCCGAGAGAAGAAGAAAATCTTTGGTGATACAAAGTATTACTGTCCTGTCTTACTGAAAGAGAATAATGTGCTTATTCCTGGTCAAGTAGACATCGCAGCTCGGTATCGTGAGAGAACATACTTCTTCTCGTCCATGGAAGCAAGAGACAAGTTCCTCAATAGTCCTGATAACTTTCTGCCGGTTGATGAACCGCTAAAGGTTTGTTGATTGAATCATGAGAGAACTTAACTTTGTTAGAATAGACCAGTTTCAAGTTCCTTCATTGCTCAGGCTAAGCCTCAATTGTAGGTAAATTAACAAAAGAATCAAACAAAGCCATTGACATTTACGTTGTTTTAGATTGGTGTATTCCCAAGGGATGTACCTCGTACAAAAGACTATATCACATGCCACTGAGGCTTAGCCTGAGCAATGAAGAGCATAAAACTGGACTATTGAACCAAAGCTATCATTATAAAATCCCGCCAAGAGCATATGATATTTTTCTCTTATTCTTTATTTCATTTCATACACTGAACGCATGAATCAATAACTACTGTCATTATATTGAATTCATTTTTTATAAATGTTTTCCCCCTGGTTTGAGAATAAGTGGTCTATATTCTATGCCATTTTCGTTGACTTTCCTCGTGTACTTCGCAGAAACCTCCAATACGATTGCTGATCATCGGTCCTAAAGGCTCTGGTAAAACACTACATGGTAGATATCTCGCAAAGAAGCTTGGTCTATTCCATATATCATTCACTGAACGATTACAAGAACTGATTATAGCAAAGACCAAGAAAAAGATAGGGCCTGAATATGAAGACGATGAAGAAGAAGAACAGCCTGCTCCTGAAGAACACGGTAGGATCACGATGATGATGATGATGATGATGATTGTGATAATGATGATGATGAAAATGATGATGGGAATTTTGAAGAAGACGACGAGGACGGTGATGATGATGATGGGAATTTTGAAGAAGACGACGAGGACGATGATGATAATGATGGTTGTGATGATGATAATTATGATGGGGATTGTGATGTTGGATGATGGTGAAAATGATGATATTAAGGATAATTGAGGTTGTGATGATGATGATTGTGGTGGTGATAATGTTTTGATAGTGATAATGATGCTGTTGTTAATGATGATAGTGATGTTGCTAGTGGTAGTGCGAATGATATTTTAAAATCAAATTAATGATTTTTGATCAGAGTCATTTTGCGGCGATCACAAGACTAGAGTCCCAGTCAGATTGACGAATGTCATCAAAATGCTGCAATGTAATGAATGTCATTGCAGCAATAATACACAATGTACTGATGGTTTTCATATTTTTCTTTCTTTTCAGAAACTGTACAAGGCGCCTTTGAAGCGTTAGAGCAAGACGAAGAAAAACCTAATGCTGAAGACGAATTAACTGAAGATGAAGAGAATATCAAGAGCAGTCTTGCTTACGGCGATCCTCTGTCAAGTGAAATACTCGACAGGATATTACCTGGTTGGTGGAATGAGGAACCGTTTAGGTATAATAAGATAAAGATGATGACTATTACAGTCGTATTCTTATGAGTGGGAAACAGTACCATATCCTATCCTAACCATAATTTCTAAGAACAAGCTTGAATCATCTTCTGTATTGTAACAGTATCGTAACCTTACCATTTCTCACCCATGCGAAAACGACTATGATGGTGGTGACGATGATGCTGATGGTAATGATGATGCTAGTTGTTATAATGATAATAATGATGATTATGATAATGATGCTTATTATAATGATATTAACGATGATGACAGTGATGATGCTAGTGGTGACAATTATGATGATGATTGTGATGATTCTGATAAGTTTTATCGTGATATCAACTCCACAGCCATTTACGTCTTTTCATTTTTTGCACCAAATGTATCAGGTACCATCATCTCAATCGATCATCATCATCATCCTAATCGCGCTGTTTTCTATTCCAGTTCTACAGGTTTTGTTCTGGAAGGGTTCCCTCGAAATGATTTCGAAGCACGTTACTTGGCTAACAACGGTCTTCTACCTGATGCGGGTGTGTTATTAGCTGTTGAAGATACTGACATCGTCAAGAGATTACTACCGCCGCTACTAGACAAGTGGAAAAAGAAAAGAGATAAGAGAGTTTCAGAGAAAGAACGCTTAAAGGCAATAGCACGCCAAGAAAAGGTACACTTTTTGTTTGTTTGTTTAATTTGTTTGTTTGTTTGTACAAATTCAGTTGTTTTGCTTGTTGTTATATTGTTGTTATAACTATCAGATGTTTATGAAAGGCTTGTCTTTGATACAGATGGAACTCCGTGCAAAACGTAGAGAAGAAAAGCTCGCTGAAATAGAAGCAAGACGGTCCGAGAGACAGGTAAAGTTTACAGTGACACTCAAATACACGTACACACAGACAGATAGATAAACAAGCGGAAAGACACACTGAGAGACAGACAGACAGACAAACAGATAAGCAAGCGGAAAGACACACAGACAGACAGACAGATAAACAAGCGGAAAGACAGACAGACAGACAGATAAACAAACGAAAACTGGGAAACGGTACGGTTACGATTCCTCTGTATTTATTTATCTTTATAATTTTGATTATACGATAAAATCGATTCTAAACATGACATACAAACACGCAAAGAGACCAAACAGCATCAAGAGCGACATTCTAACTACTGTGTTGACTCTTCCAATGACTGTCATGCTTTAGGCTCGTAAACAAGCCAGAGAAAGCGATGACAGCGAAGATGAAGATGAAGAAGAAGACGAGGACATCGAAGCCATTATGGATGCTGAATTTGAGGAGGAAGAAGACGAGGAGGACGACGAGGAGGAAGAGGAGAGTGAGGAGGATGCCATAGAACGCATCAAAACTGAATTAGGAGAGCGATATGACGAAGAGGTTGGACGACTATCCGTAGTGCAGGTAGGTCAATCATGACGTTGATGATGAAGATGTTCACTATTTTCTGCAACATCTAATACCTAAAACACGATTGAAATTTAGTCAATTTTTTTTAGTCAAGTTTTATTTATATAGCCAAGCTTTCGCGCTAATCGGGCATCTTCAGGGCAAAACTTGAAATTCCTTTGAAATCATGTCCCGGCTCTTATTGTAACTTTATTAGACACAGTAACTCAGAAAGCTAGAAGCTGATTTACACTGTTGCTTTAACTAATCAAAAACATTGTAATAAGATTTGATACTTCTACCCTGTTAATTTTTAGTATATAATTGACAATGATTTTAAACACAACCCAAACACTTACTGGATTTAATCAAAAACAGTTTTCCTTGTTTGATACGCTGGATGTTGAGAGAACACGAGAGGGGCGTAGGAAACTACGATGCGTATCGGAGTAGTTTCCAGCTTCTCGAGTGTTCTCTAAACATCCCAAGTGTGTTTTTGATTTGTTTTATAAGTAACTGACGCGCGAAAAGACGAAAAAAGCGAATAAAAAGTAAAAATGACGACAGCGTGTTTTGATGAGTCAAACATGGTTTTCGACCAATCGGAGCGCGCGTACTATCTAACGTATTTTATAAAGTCACTTCATTGTCACAACTCTGAAAATCATTCTAATCAATTATGTATCTGTCGCAGGAAGCATTTGAAGAGTTAATGATCTCTCGCGTGGAAATCAACGGTGGTCGTAAACCACGTATTGTACGATACTGTATCGATAGAGCTCTGCAGCCAATCGTTGATTTCAGAGACTGCTTGTTTGAACGTTGTTTTCCTATCGATCCATCATTGGCTAATCGGATGATCGCAAGTGGCTACAAGTTTCCCAGTAGATTTGGACGATGGTGTCCAGTTAAGGTACGGGATACTAAATTGAAAGACTAAATTAATCGACTAAATATCTGATATGAATTGAAATGTTCGATTAGAAGACAAGAAGTACCTTTTGCAGTTGTATTTCAGACTAAACAAATGCTATTTGTATATAGATTTTGTTTAAAATCTTCAAAGCCCTGACTTTATTCCAGACAAAAACCTCACCCTAACCTAGACAAAATGACGCCTATATCGCCTGCACTGTATTTATTTATTCCCTATCGAGCGGTACATTTTGTATCGCAATTTTAGAGGAATTAGCACGCCGCAAAAATTCCATAAACCTTTGGCTTCGATGGTTTGTCCTAAAAAAATGCATGCATGTATGTTTTTAATTATTAGTTACTAGAAGGAGAAGTGATCCAGCCGCAGTACGGCGGCGGTGGCGGTACGTACTATACGTGTCCTGTGGTCTACAGACAACATATCTATTTCTGCTGTAATGACACTGCACGAGATGCCTTTATACAACAGCCTTTGAAGTATTTAAACCAGCCATCGCCTAAACCTGTTGTACCTATACGCATTGCTATCATTGGACCGCCTAAATCAGGAAAAACATCACGTAAGTAAATATGATGATGATTGAACTGATGGTGATGACTAGAAGTGGTGTGGTTGATGTGAGTGGTGATAATGATGATGATGGTGTCGATAACGATTATATTGGTGACGTTTATGATAGTGTCGATTCATTTTGATGTTAATTATATAGAGATTGTGATGATGATGATGATAATGGTGATAATGTTGATGTGGATGGATGATGTTGATAGTGGTGATGGTAATGATGCTGGGGATTCATTTTAATGTTAATAGAGATTGTGATGATGATGATGATAATGGTGATAATGATGATGTGGGTGATGTTGATAGTGGTGATGGTGATGATGCTAGTGATTCATTTTAATGTTAATACAGATTGTGATGATGATGATGATTATGATAATGATGTTGGTGATGTTGATAGTGGTGATGATGATGTGTCGATTCATTGTGATGGTAGTAGAGATTGTGATGATGATAATGTTGATGATAATGATGTTAGTGGTGTTGATGATGGTGATGATGATGGTGATGATTATGGTGATGATAATGATGATATTAGTGGTATCGATGTTGGTGATAGTTATGATGATGGTGATTGTTATGATATTTGAGATCAATTAAGATGCAAACTCTAGAACTCTCCGAATTTCGTTGTAGTTGCTAAACGCTTTGCGTCCGAGTTTGGTGTTGTCCGTCTGTCCATCGGTGAGGCGATTCGCCGTGTTCTTGATAATCAAAAGCATACAGAGCTTGCTAAACAGATCAATGTACATCTACGGTCTGGTAAAACAGTCCCTGACGAACTGGCTGTACAGTCACTGGAAATAGCTTTACTAGATATGCAATCTCAAACAAGAGGGTAAGCATCGTCGTAATATATTAGATGTAATAGGATAAAGTTGTCCACAGTATATTGCATTTATTTAGAATTCAACGCTTAAAATTCCCGCATATATTAGATGTAAAAGTAATGGGAAAAGTATGCGAATCCTTGATAAAGTTATCTGCAGTATCACAATTATTTAGAATTTTACGCCTAAAATTCCTGCATGTTCTATATTTGTAATGTGTTATTTAATTAATGTAGTTATGGTTTTTTATTATAACTTATTTAATGCAACTATTCGAGTCTCCAGCGACATATCTCGATAGTGTCTATGACGTCACTTTGATGATGACGTTACAATGACATGACGTCACGAAACAGTGCTATTACAATGTATTATGACGTCGCTTGTCACGCTGTGATTGATTAGATTGAACAACTAAATATAATGAATGAATGAATGAATGATTGCTTGCTTGCTTGATTGATTGCTTGCTTGCTTGCTTGATTGATTGATTGATTGATTGATTGATTGATTGATTGATTGATTGATTGAATGATTGAATGATGGAATGAATGAATGAATGATTGTTTGCTTCAGATTTATTCTTGACGGTTACCCACTGACCACCAAACAAGTCCAACTTATGACAGAGAGGAAGATTATCCCGGTCAAGGTACTGGAACTAGTAGTAAATGACGAGGAACTATTACGACGAGGAATGGACGACAGGAACGACTCAGCAAGGTAACCGTATATAATAGTTAATATATACATATATATATATACATATATATATATACAGCCAACTGCATAAATTCTGTCGCCAAGAACATATATAAATATATATATTTCTCACCGAAGAAATTATGGGATACCTCCCAATATATTTTTTTCGAGTTGCCCAGCATGAGTACTATCTGAAAAAAATATAGTGGTTGATATCCCATAATTTCTTCGGTGAGAAATATATATATAATTAATTAATATATAATAAATAATATAATAAATAATATTACATATATATAATAAAGGAAAAAAAAAACGTGAATGAAGAAATTCAATTTATAGAGAAATAAAAAGTAAAAATAATAAGAAAAATATGGTTTAAAAATCAAGTGATAAGGATACAATTTTTTTCAAGCCTCCCAGCGTTGGACTCGAACTCGCGTACTTACAATGAACCGCCATTTTGAAAAGAAGACAAGTAGATTGCCTGGGCTGTCTATAATGGGACGTGATCTCTTCGTCAGCCTTGGGGTATTACAGTGGTTTCTCTTTTCTCAAATAGATTTTCATTTGTCTTTTCTTCTTGTCTACAAAATTTCGGCTTTGAGAAGCTTGATTACCATTGCGGTGGTCCATCCAATTCACTCATTGTATTTATCACCCATATCAAGAAACCTATCGTGCCTATTTACAAATATACAATGAAACATTTTTCTGATCATTTTCTGAGGTTTTTTAAAACTTAAATCCCTTTCAATTAATTCAATGTGTGAACTCATAAATATTCCATTTCGTTTAGCAAATATATACAATTAAACCCAGTTACGAACTCTCTTTTAAACAGCCTTGGCCTCGAAGGCGTTATATCAATTATTCTATTTAGTAATAGCGCGTGAAATTGTGAAAACAAATAATGAGCATCATTTGAGAATTTTTAATTGCTGTACGTACAAGAGAAGCCAAGGCTGTGAAAAAAGTCGAAAATGGACTATTGCGCCTTAGATAAGCTTGCTGCTTTATAAGAATTTTTCTAATGGTCTGTCCCTTACAAGACATCTTTCTCGTATTTTACCAGAGTACTGCCACTTCACGACAGCCATCAGATTCTAGCTATCAGATTAAATTGTTGGAAGCAGGAAGTTGGTGCCGTGAGGGAGTGGTACCAAAACGAACACCGTAACTGGGTACCACTGAATGGTCAGCGGTCTAAGTGGTGGGTGTGGAACGTGGCTCTGGACGAGGCAAGAAAATCTGTGAAACAAATACAAATATATCTAGAACGAATAGGAGCAGGTTAGTATATATGCAATAAACTTGCGATTGGAGTGAAGCTGAATGCATATTAATAGCCTCCTGTGCAAGCGCGTTAGGTAGTCCCGGGGTATCCTTATCATTCTCATCACTATCATCACAATCATCACTTTCATCTCCATCATCATAATTATCATTACCACCATCATCGCCACCATCAGTCTTATCTTCATCAACATAATCATCATTATCATCATCATCAAAACCGTTGTCTCATTGTATCAACCTGCAATTATTTCGACCTTCCATATCCCTTCTAATCGTTTTTCACTCTCTCATCAGGTAAAAGTGCCTCTATAGCTGACATGTGCATTACACATAAAGAACTTCTCGCACGTCTCGGTGACTTCGGTCAGTACTGTCCTGTAAGCCTCGCAGACCGTGGTGAACTAGTCGACTGCTCCACCAGTCATTCGTTGGAGTTCGCAGCCGAGTTTCGTGCGCGGTATTACAAACTTGGTTCCAGGGCTGATCTGGAAAAGTTCTTAGCAGAACCAGCGAGATATGTACCGCCTCTAGCGCCGAGGAAACTGCCAGAGCCGAATATGCTGCCTCGTAGACGGACGTCTGCTGATGTGAAGGCGATGTTCCCAGCACAGATTGAAATGCAAGGGTATTGCCCTGTGACCTTCTGGGATGGACGACAGAGGTAAATAAAATATATTCCCACATTGGATGCATCCGGGGGGGGGGGGGGGGGGATTCCGGGGATAAACGATCGGGGATGCTCGTCGGAATTTTTCAATACCCATAAAAAGATACCGGACTTTTTTCAAAAGGGCGTGGCTTCACAAATTTTCATCTCTAAAGGTACCAAAATTATGAGTTTCAGTTTTGTGAATAGATGGACTAGTTTCTTTTTCAGGCCCCAAAATATACCAAAAAGTGAGGATTTGGCAAATCTCATATTTCAGACACTAAAAGAGACCAATTGAGCGATTTTTTACCCTAAAAGATACGATGGCCATCCCCGATCGTTTACTCGATCCCGGGGGATGCATTGCAAATTTTTTAAGGACGGAGATTTGACTAGCCTTCGTTGTAGCCGTTTTTTGTGTTGTGAGAGACTTTGTTTCGGCGAACCATATAAGACGGCTGCAACGGACGCTAAGATTTGACCTGGAATGTTGTGTTTGGTCAGGGAAATTTGCAAGTTTAACTTGAATAAATGAGAAAATTATGCTCGATTTCTTTTTTGATTTGGCGTTAATCAAACATGTTATTTTACTCCAAAATACAAGATTTAAAGGGTTGTTTTATTTTACTCGGCATTTACATCTAATCTTTCTTTCCAGGTACGAGAACATAGTTCCTGGCAATCCCGAACTTGTCGTTGAATACCGCCAAAAACTATACTACTTTGCATCAGAAGGAAAACTCGAGAAATTCATGCGTCTACCGGAGTTATATCACGGCTTGCAACTACCGCACAAACTACCGCCCGCAAAGGATCCATCACTAGCAGCTACTGCTCTGCCTATGCTTGGATACATGGAACAAACTGCAGCAAATGCCATCATCAAAGCCGCGACGGCTGCTGGATGCTTTAAACCAAAGTATCCGTTCTTAGACGCTAAGAGATCTGCTTTGTTGTATATTGCCTATCATCTGAAAGGTACGGAAATTGATGGTGGTTGTAATGATGATGGTGGTATTAAATAATTATGATTAAATTGACGGTGTTTATGAGCTTGATGATGATGACGATGACAGTGATGTTGATGGCGATAATCGGGATTAGGATATTGATGATGGTGATTATTTTAAATGCCCGTGTTAGAGGCTAAACTTCGTGCTACTCCTTGAAGTCCTTTAAAACCCTGGAGTTGCAAAGCCCTTGAAAATATAAGTAATGCTTCTTAAGGCTGATTTACACGGTGCGATTTGTCGCGTGCAATTTGTAGTATACGACTAGTCGTGAGGTTCAAAACGTTCTAAAACTAGTTGTAGGACGTTCTAAAGCTACGTTACGACTAGTCGTATACTACAAATCGCACCGTGTAAATCGGGCTTTAGATTTGATGCAAGCTCCAATTCTCATATCAAACAAAAACAAAAAATACAAGAAAAAAAGTTAATATTAGTTTGTATTCCTGATTATTGCAACTTCAACACTCATATAACTTGATGTCACACTATCCTGTTCTTCGTTCCCACTGATGTCTATTTTGCTTTTCTGTCTGTAGCCTACAACCCCAAAAGTAGCGATTTCGTAAGGAGGAAATACAAGAAAAAGCTGATGCAGTTTGAAGAACAATGCGAGCTAATCCAATACCTTGGAAAGGAAATGACGACACAATATAGGAAACCTGAAGAACGACCAATAGACTTCGACCACAAACTGAACAACTTCCTGTCTCTAAAAGGCATGGAAGTATGACGTCATAAATCAGCAATGACGTCATCATTGTAAAGATTTGGTGATTTTTGTAACGTTAAATTTTAAATTTTGTTGGTATTGTTTTAGTATTGTAATGACGTCATGTGACTTTGATGTAATCAATATTGTAACGTATATATTTTTTATGAAACGTAAGAGGACCAAGTGGTTGTAAATAAATGTGAATATGGCATATTGTAAATATAGAAAATTTTCAATAAAATCTTATTTCAACATTTCAACACAGAATCCATAGACCATAGACCATAAGTTCACAATGAAATACCCTTGTTTCAAAACATTCAAATGTACATTTGGGTCAACATGTGACCGACTTAAATTCTTGAAACAAGTTTAGCATTACTTTCTCATTCACCGTCATATTTCCAACCTATCTCCAGTCCACCCTCTTGAGCATAAGGTTAATAACGTCTACTTCTAAGTCACGGAACCAGTAAATCCTCGCCACTTCCACGTTTGTTTACATGTTGTGTAAGAAAATGGATAACAGTGGAAAATAGTGCTATGATTTCAGCCTTCTCTTGCGCCAACCTCTTTACATTTCAAAACTAGACGATCTAAGATCGCTTACATGGGCTTCCCAAATATTTGCATGTGTAGATTACCGTTAAAAAAAAACTGATGGCGTCAAATGAAAAATAATGAAAGACTGAAATCTGTCGAAAGACTAAACTGATTGTGATGTTTTATCGGAATATCAAAGTTATCACACATTGTTCGATATAAACAGCTACAAAATGGAACAAGCAATCACGAAGGAGAAAATTTTATACGATTCTTCATCTTTTATAATCCCAATAATAATTCAGTACTAAAAGTCAAATAGAAAGTATTTAAATGACATTTTCAAACAATAACAAAGTCAAACACTCCAGGTTTATCCGGGAGGGTTGGCAGCTATGACAAACACCACTATAAAACAGTACATACAGTATATGCAACTATTTCATGCCAATTGAAAGCAAAGCTAACAAAGGTTATAAAAAACCTTACTACATCGTGTTCAAAAGCAATAAATACAAAAAAAAACTAACTACAAGGAATATTTTAAAGTATTGACTTAAGAAAATCATTTGTAATTGACTCCTTCGCGATGACAAACTATCCAACATGGCGGCTTTCTTGTCTATCACGATCGAGCGATTTCCTTGGTAAGTTGCTGGCTTTTTCTTGACTTCAGGTACATCTGATTTCTTTATTTCAGCATATATGGAGTCAGTTGTTATGTCAGTTGTTTTAGTTTTGTCAATTGTGTTGTAGTTGTCATTTACAATTACTTCAAATCACTCTAGCTCTCGAGTGAAAAGAGTTCGGCGGATTTGTTTAGAGTGTGACCGTAACCGTTGGCAACCGTTCCCAGTCTTCGCGCAAATTTCCTATTTGAAGCGTAAAATTCAAAACACGGGTAATCCTAGACATGGTCTTCCACAGGAAGCCCATGTAATAAGTAACCGAGGCAAACACTGAAATGTGATCAATTGTAATATCTTTACATTCCTTGCTGTGATCTATCAGAGTACAAACACCAAAAGTGTGTGAAAGAAAACAATGCATTGTCATAAAATAGTGGCATTTACGTTGCACATCAACCAATCACCAGTCTAAGCTGCAATTTTTCTCTGCAGGGGCTAGTTTCACAAAACCTGAATACAGTTAACCAATAAGAGTTATCCACACTATAGAATTTGTAGATTTAATTGTCTGAATAGCAAATTATCTTGGGCCAGTTCACGAAGCCTGAATAGCACTATCCACTGCATAAACCCCTATCCAGCGGATAAATTCTAAAGAAATTCTCTAACTTTATTTGGGTTTTGTGCAACCGGCAGCTGGTGGATAGCACAGATATTCACTATATTGTTACAGGGTCCGTGCAGGGGATCAATAAGGAAATTTAAGGACTTTTCAAGGACTTTTGAAGGACCAAAATTATATTTTCAAGGATCATGAAGATTCTGTACGTTTCTTACCTTATAGACTATTCCAATGTAGTGACAAATAACTTCATCTAATAGCTACTTTTTTTCATTTCAGCGCACATATCATGATAACAAACATTTCATCTTTCGAAATGTATTTGAATTATTTCTGTATGATTCATCTCTTACAATAACGTCTTATTTCAGTTGTGAACAATTATTGGCCTTTTACCCTCAAATTCAGTAATATTTACACCTAATTGCCACGATAGACAACAATGTTATTACTGTCTATAGTTACATTGATATGGGTTTTCCCACTAAAAACCTCTTGTGAAATAATGACATCATTTGAGACAGGGAACCCATTTTATTCAACAGGCGCATATAAATAGAGCATATTTCTAGCCACAAATCTAGCTAAGATATTCAGCCGATCACAGAGATTGCTAACTGTAGAACATCGAATTTTCAAGGAGTTTCAAGGATTTTTTCAATTTTTTCCGAATTTCAAGGAGTTTCAAGTGCCCTTGAAAACAACTTTTCAATTCAAGCACTTTTCAAGGATTTAAGGACCTGCACAGACCCTGTTGTTAATAGACACTAGACTAGAGTCATAAATTATAGAAGCATTTTATTGATCGAAAGCTGCACAACAGAATTATCGTTTGCCACCAACACGGGCCTTCTGTGATGCTACTTGTTTGACAGCCTTCTGTGGTTTCTGGCGCACAGCAGATGACTGAACCTAAAACACAAACAAAAAAACATTCATGACATCCTGGGGCCAAAAATAAAATATGGGTCTTACCAGATAATTTAGGGAGGTTTTAGAATAGAATGTTTATTCACTCATTAAATCTATATTTACATTTTTATATTGTACAATAACAATAATAAATTGATGTCTTATTTACAGGCCAGGATGTTTTAGGCAGTAGAGATAAATCTTTTGTGAACTGCATCTATTTGGATTAAAAACAAGCCCTATTCCTGCTGCATTATCGCATGTGAGCAGGCACTAAGAAGTGGAAGGTTTTCTCAGATGTATTTTGTTTTATCATTGAGTTAAACTCAAACAATGTAGGTTATAAAAACAATCATCACTGAAAACCCAGGGATTGGTAAGTCTTGAGCTCATCTGCAAAACCAGCACTAACTGTATAGACAGACTCAGTTGTGTGATCCTAATTAATAATAAATAAATAATAATAATTGCGATCCCCATATCTATTATCATAATCACTACAACCATCACCGTCACTCTCCATACTACCATCATTTCTGCTCTCCATTCAGTAGAAGTGCACACACTAACAGCCAAATTTGTTGTATCGCAACCTGCTGATTAAAATCTTTGTTTTCATTTTGGTCTTTTCTGAACCGTCAATCAATTTCAAAGGGCGGAGCTTGCCCTAGCACTTTCTGTCATGGTTAGTTTAAAACAAACTCCGCCCTTGAAATTGATTGACGGTTCAGAAAAGACCAAATGAAAACAAAGTTTTTAAACGGCGGGTCGCAATACAACGAAATTGGTTGTAAAGTGTACAACATAAATACCACTAAATAGTGTTATTTTTTTCTTTTGTTTAATTAGTGCTATTTACTACTAAATAGTGACAACTGTTGCACACATTTAGTGTTTGCAATTTATCATCATCACTAAACATTTCCAGGGCTGTCAACCCCCGGCCGTTTCTGATCTTGAGATCGCCATGATGTCCGCCATTTTGTTTTCCCATTGGAATTTTCCGAAGCAAAACAAAAAAAAAATTTATTGGATTTAGATCAAAAACGTCATTAGCCCTTTCACCACTCTATCCCTGAAAACAGGGATAATGTAACTGCATTTGGGACAAACTTTCCCTGTTTTCAGGGAATACACTGTGGTGAATATAGCTAGTTATTCTGTCTGCAATGGGATTTATGGTAGTATATGAGTTATCTTATTTAGCAAGTGCACATGATAGTTGTTCAATACACACAGGAATTGTCTCATTTATAATTAATTTTATTTTTTTAACACAAAAAATGGACTTGATAAAAAGTGATATTTTTCCTTTGCTGGTTTTCCCACGTTCTGGGAGAGGATTACAACAGTAGATGATTGGTGAAAGGGTTAGTCAAACTATCCACACAAACATTTCTGTTGATTTACTATTATGCCAGCCGGTTAAAACACATTTTAGTAACAGGTGTTTATGCTGACTTGCAAACATCATGCCCATTGTAAATATTAGTTACTACTACATGTAGTATTAATACCTTTGAAGCCTTCTTCTGTGATTCCTTAGCTCTCTGCTTCTCTTTGGCAGCTCTACACACAATCAACAACACAATATCAATTAAACGTTTAGAAAATAATTTGCCGTCAACATCACTCCAAAGTTAAATGAAATACAAGTGAAATGCAACATTTATAATAATTTCTTAATGTAGTAATGGAATGGCTAGATGTTTTCTCAGATTATTGTAGTTCATCACTGAAGTACACTCAAACAATGTAGGTAATAAATGGAATCATCATAGAAAACTACCAGCCATTACATATAGAACTCTAAACATGAATATGCTTAACAACTCATGGTTAAGATAATAGAGTCGTTTTTACATGAATGGGAAATGGTACAGATATGATATCCTATCAGGGCTCAAAATAACGGCCGGTCAACGGACAATGACCGGCCAAAATAAGCACTTGACCGGTCAAACGTCCTTTAGGACGGTCATCGTGACCGGTCAGCTCACGAAGATAAACTGAATAAAACTATTGAAAACCCGTTTAAAAAGACTTTTCAAATTTAGGATCTAATCTCATCAAAATATCCATTACAAAGTTGTGTTTATCTCTGAAAGATTTCTTTACGTTTTATGAGTGAATTTTATCTTTTTATAGCGTATGAATGTACTGGGAAACCAGCGCAATTATAAATACGTACGCCGGCCATTTTGTACAAATTTATTGACTGAAATACGTGTTTTTCAACAACAACAAAAAAACGTTTGAAAGGATGTAGTACCGTAAGTTCAATAAAAATAAATGTGAAAAAATTCCCAAACCTTAGAGTAAGGACTGTTTTGTGTTGTGAAAGTTGGCATTTTGTAATTACCAACTGGACCGCCACGACGGTAATTGAGACAAATAGTACAGCGGTACTACCGTACCGATCGGCGAACCAAACGAAAAAAAACATAAATGGTCGTTTATTGACTAGTGAATAAGGCACTAAAACAAGACAAATTTACAGCTGGAAATTCTTCACTTTACATAAGTATGTTTGATTTACATATTTGATTGCAATACAACTTTTCTCGCGTTTTATTTATGTAGCGTTCTAGCGCCTTTGTTTTTATATACAGTACAAATTCCTAGATTGAACTAAAACGTTATAAACCAATTTCCTAGTCAATAAGTGTTTGCTTTAAACCCAAAGTTGTAGTACTTATAAGTTGTTTCGGAAAGATATGATTTTTTTAAAGTAAGGCTGTATTTTTCAAGCGTTGTAGGAGCGAAAGGGTTAACTGAGCAAGGCTCGTTTGGTTAGTCATTCGTTAGTCATTAGATAATTACTTTGTTGCACATATCTTACCAATAAAGAGAATTTAAAATACAACTACACAAAATTCTCTTTTTTTACATGCACAAACACACATATTATATATATTTTTCACGCTAGTTTGACCGGTCGAAAATTAGGAATGTCCGGTCAAAAATTGTTTTGAACGGTCATCTTGTCCGGCCATTGGCCGGCTGTTATTTTGAGCCCTGCCTATACAAGACTGCAGACGTTTCCTTAGATATATGATACAGCACTATTTCCCACACATAACAAAACAACTCTATCATGACGTTGTGAATCAAATCAATGCAAGGAGAAAGTTGTAAAATTTGATGAAAAAAAAAAACATTTAAAACATCATTTGGGTGCAAGTAGTCTTTTGATCAGAAAGCAGAGTGAAAGCTACCATTTGGGTAAGAATGAGAATGTTCTTGTTCTTTTATTCACAAGATGACTTTTTAACAAGCTCTCCGATACATGAGACTTCACACAGAAGATCTTGACTCATTTAATTACATTACTAATTACTCGTGCCCAGGCCCTTAGGCCGAGGGCACGAGTATAGTTCTGCAGACAGTTTTTTTTTTTTTTTCGCTGTTAGAAATTTTGGCAAGTTCAGACATGTTCCATCAGGTCTGACCGAATTATATTAACTCACAAAGAAAGAAATTCTAATGAAAAAATAAAGAAATTCTTTTTTTTTGTTCTCAAGTAATCTTTCTTTTGCAGTTTTATCAGTTATTTTTTAATAAACAATTTTTTAAATAATTAAAACGAATGCTTCCATGTCGCATCAAAACAGCTAAAAAAATAATTAAAACCAATGCTTCCATGTCGCATCAAAACAGCTAAATAAAACTTAATTTAAGGAAAACCAATTCGTGGAATTGTTAAGAAGAATTATTAGAAGTGAACAAGATCAAAAAGTAGCAAGAAATTCATTGCGAAAGTGAGAATTTTCGAGCTTGTAGACGTATACATATCGAAGTTCGCTCACTTGAGTTGAAGAACGATTGTTTAGCGATGTGTATTAACAAAAGCGAAAAAAGACAAATATTTCAAAAGGATCTTTTGGTATCTTACCCAAAGGAGACTATTTGGTCACTTTTCAAGTCTAAAAGGATCTCTTTTATGGCTGAACTTTGCGAAATTGAGAGAAACATAACAAAGGGCAAACAACGAATAATGTTCACTCGCTATGGTCCACGCTTCAACTGATTGGAAAATCTGCCGAATTTTGAAAGAAAAAGCGAAAATTTGCAGTATTTTTTCGTGAAAAATTGAAGTAAAGTGCAATTTATTGAAATCTTGTTTATTGAGCTTTTATGCTGATGTAGTTTTTGTGTAATTCTTGTTGATTTTGGAGTATTTTTTGCCGTTAAAGAAGAGGTGGTATGGATGATAGTTTCCTGCCTTTTAGTTGCTGCGAGCGAAGCGAGTAGATTGCTTGGGCTGCCTGTGGTATTATAAGAGCTTAAAGGCAAGTTCGAGATGTCGCAAAGAAACCGTATTGCATATTTTGTGTTGTTTTGTTTCTTGTTTTTTGTTTTGTTTTGTTTTCGGTTTTTAAGAACCTCCGTTCTTGGGCACGAGTAAACCCTGAATTCAGGGTCTAGTTTAATCAATTATATAATTGTATATCAACTTAGATTGCATCATATGCTCCTAAATTTCAACTGTTATATCTCCCATATCAAAGCTCACCTAATTGCTTGTTCACGTTGGGCTTTTCTTATTTCAGGCTTCTGATTTCTCTTAGCCAAAATGTTTTCAATGGTCGCTCCCTGAACTGATCGTTGAAATTTAATGTTACGGCGAGTTCTCTTCTTTGCAATTTCCTCCTGTGAACCCTTCTTGTGCTTGCGTCGATAAAGGACAGTCCATGGTACTTTACGAGGGTTACGGCGCATTAACAGAGCATTGGCTGACCTCTTGTTTAGGAAGTTGAAGACCTGATTTGAATACAAAATGTAGATGGTGTTATTGTTGTAGACTGTAAATGTTTTTTTAGATAATTGAATATTGTTTAAATTTTTCATTGTCCTCCCTCTATCCAATATCATCAATCGCTTTCATGACGAAGATCTTTCTTTTTTCTTGATAAAAATCAGTCATTTCGTGATGATTTTGTGTTTTCAAACTTGCTTTTATTTTTACAATGACTGACCACATAGGCCGAAAGCTTGTCACAATCATTGTTAAAATAAAAACAAGGATGAAAACACAACTTGGAAATTCACCATGAAACTAACTACAACATACAAACATCTATTAAATCAGTCATTGTAACATGCTTTCTGTGTTTCTCTACTTCAACACATCATATCAAAAACTAATATCAATAATATGAAGACTATTAATAATCATGATGAAACAGCTTCCTACCTTGCCATCAAGGCGAACATATCGCTTGCCATGGCCAGGGTAGATTTTGTACCCGCTGTAATTACACAGCTCAAGCCTGAAAATTAAAACCCAACAAAACTTTAGTTTTTTTCGACAATTTTTTAATCTCAAAAATTACATAAAACAGACTCAAAATAACTCCAATATTAAAAACACGCACAAAATAATTTATTTGTAAAATTTAAACGCTTGAGGATAAATTCTAAGCTTTTTAAACGATCAAAAACCCCGGCGAAATGATCGCCATTTGCCGCCATATTGTTTAGAATGTTCGTAGAAACAATAAAATAAAACCACTTTCTTCAGAAAAATGCATGAAATAACGCTTGGACAGTAAAGAACAAATATTTAGTTATATGAATTCAGAGATTTCTGAATAGATAGCATTTGATTTTGTTGTGGATGGTCATAGATTCTGATGCAAACTTACTTCATTTTAGCTGGATGTTATTCGGGTCGAAGAGGAAGGCTTCCCGCGACGCATGCGCCAATACACTCTTCGGTGCGAGTAGCATTATGGGTATTTATCAAAATGGCGGATGGATGTCATGGACTTTGCAAAAGAACTTTGCGAAAAAGACTCATAAACTTACTGAGCAAGATTATTATGGGAAGCTTTTGCCATATAAGAAAATATCGCCGCTTGAGCCTATCAGAATTTTATGTTTGAGAGAGACACGGGAAAATATGACTAGTGAAAAAAAAAAAAAAAAAAAATCAAACATATAATTGCCGGCTGCGGGAGACGCGAACAAACTTCAAAGTTTAGCTTAGAAATTTTAATTTAGCTGTGCCATTTGTGAAAAATAACTTAACTTTATTTCGTTATCATGATTTTGTATAGCGGCTTGAACCTTTCAAATTATAAATGTACTATTATAAATCATAATTCCTACTTCACAGTAAGCGTGAATTATTTAGTCCACAAATATTTCACACAAAAATGCAAAATAATTGTTTTCTATAGATATATTATACATGTCTGTCTGTGTCATTTACAAGGCCATATCTGACATCAATCAATTCCTAATGTTAACAATGAGATGATCCTTTTTGGCCTTGTGCTGAACATGTCTCTTGACTTTTTGCGTCATTATGGGCTTCCTGTGGTAGTACATGTGTTGGAGGCTAAGCCTGTTGCTGCTAAATCAAGGAAGCCATTGGCACAAGACAGGGTAAAATAGCTAGTCTGCTGTTGTTGATTATGTGTGTGTGGTGTTTTTTTTTTTTGTTTGTTTGTTTTTGTTTTTGTTGTTGTTGTTTTTGTTTCTTTTTGGGGGAGGGGGTGTTGACTGGTTGGTTTGCCTTTTTTCATAATATTGCTGTTTGTTTGTTTGCTTTATTTAATCCACTGTTTGTTCGTACGTTCGTTCGGTCGGTCGTTCGTTCGTTCACTCGTTCGTTCGTTCGTTCGTTCGTTCGTTCGCTCGTTCGTTCGTTCGTCCGTCCGTCCGTCCGTCCGTTCGTTCGTTTGTTTGACGAAAAGCTTGTCAAGCTGATGATTGTTGATAGTCCATAGTTGATATAAAATATTTGTTACTATAGTGACCACTTATAGAAGAGACATAATTAAAACCAGCAACATTAAGAACACAAATAAGACCATTATTGAAAAACAAGAATTTAATATGATTGACAGTTGCCATAGAGATGGCCTGTTAAATACATTTAATTGACAGTTACCATGGAGATAATCAGTTGTCTAGCAACATCTATCTTCATGGATTTATTAGTTATTTATATACTATTATTATTATATGACAATTTTACAGTGAGGACACTTGAACCATGAACACTTGTCTTTATATAGCTTTCCATTTTCTGAGCTTTCTACTGCTTCAAATCCTCTAAAAAAGTATATTTGATCTCAAATACACAGGGTTATCAAAATGAAAATGTTTTCAAATCGATTCACTCAATGGAAGCATGTGAAAAAAAGTATCAAAAAAGCACAAAGTGTTCACGGTTCGAGTGTCCTCACTGTAAAAAGAACGTCCTTTTATGGGAATGTTGTGTGTTGCACCGCCGTTCTGTGTCAACACAAACTGTACAACACACATAACAATGAAGAGAAAGACTACCCAGCTGGGTACCAGAGGCCGCGGAAAGACCTGCGTTTCCAACAATAACTGAGCTAAACCTATGGTATGAATGGCAAGCTAAATCAAAACTGTTAAAGAAATATCAGAAAACTGGAAATAAAAAAAGAGCACGAATGAGGGAATCAAGAATATGGAATTGGGAAATTTTCGATTTGAAAGATTGCTTAAGATGATGCTAGTAGTACTCTTGATAACTGATGACGATACTTTGTGCATTCAAGACAAATTGAAAGTTGAAATCAGAATGATAATTATATTGCATCCTTTTTGCATAGTGTGCTTGTTTGAAAGATAGTTCAAGAAAGCTGATAACAAGATGGCATAGATTCCCTCTTTAGAGTAAAAATAACGCTGATGATGCTTTATATTTATCATTTATCATACTAATTCTACTTAATAGTCCAGTTTCATGTTCTTCATTACTCAGGCTAAGCCTCGATAGTATGTGATATATTCTTTTGTACGAGGTACATCCCGTGGGAATGCACCAATCCAAAAACAATATAAACACGAATGGTTTTGTCTGGACTGTTTTGTTAATTTACTTACAATTGAGGCTTAGCCTGAGCAATGACGAATTTGAAAATGGTCTATTCAACATTATAATAGTTCAGTTTCATGTTCTTCATTGCTCAGGCTAAGCCTCAACAGTGTGTGATATATTATTTTGTACGAGGTACATCCCGTGGGAATGCGTCAATCCAAGAACAATGTAAATAGCAATGGTTTTGTCTTGACTCTTTTATTAATTTACCTACAATTGAGGCTTAGCCTGAGCAATGAAGAACTTGAAACTGGTCTATTCAATACAAATAGTTTATTTAGGAAAAACTTGATACATACATTTTTTAATAATTGTCATTAAAGTTCTAACTAATATTTAAGTAATTGTATGATTATAGTGAATATTATTGCTATATATACTAGCTGATGTATTTGTTTTTTATTGATCCGTCCAACCATCCATTCATTGATTCGATATTTTAATATTATGCATTGTGTCATCAGACAATTTACTCAATTGGTTCAAGAACTTTCTACTGATGTATTTACAAATGTTTGCTTTTTCTAGGTCTAATGTAATTCACAGATCATTCATCATTCCTACCATCCATTTGTTCATAACTCTACTTGTCCATTAATTCATTTGTTTATTTGCGCATTTATTCATTCATTCATTCATTCATTCATTCTTCCATCCATTGATCTATCAATTTTCCATCCATTCAATCATTTTGAATATTCTGTCCATCCGTCTATCCTGTATTCATTCCATCCATTCATCCAACCATCAATTCATTCATCCATTCATTCACTCATTCAACCATTCATCCATCCATTCATTCATTTTACTCGCAAAACATGTCTAACTAATGATATCTACGGACTGGTGGCTTCCCTCTCGGTCTAACAAGTGGAACATTCATCACCAAATTTTTCCTTGCACCCGACTCCGTACTTTTCGAAGCAGTGACCTTAGGGGGATTTAGCAAGTTGTTACATTCACCGGTCGGGCTTTTTACGCACTTTACAAACTTATCAATATGGTCGTCATAGTAACTTAGAGGGGCAGGACCCTGGGATAATACTTGATAATGAAAATCCTTTAGCTTGAATTCACTACCAAGTTCCTTCTCAGCATATGAGCGTACTTTCATGAGAGATTTACGACCAATCATGTATGAACTTGCCTGCCCGGGTTCACCTTGATACCGGGTGATTTCTTTAGTGATAGAATCTCCGCTATCCCATGCGTAGTCTTCAAATAGCTTGATTGCTTCTGCCCGGGTCATGTTGCGGTAGTGGAGTCCGGTGTCGACGATAAGCCGTAAAGCACGCCAGATCTGAGTAGAACAAAACATTCTGTAGTTGATAAAAAGCACGATGTTGATGATAATGATGGAGATGAAAATGATGATGATGATGGTGATGATAATGACTGATGATGTTGATTATGATGATCGATGTTTACAACAATGATAGCGATGATTATAAAGATGATGGTGGTGATGATAACAACAACACTTTGTTCACTCTAAAGATTACATTACATTTTACAAATACTTTATATTAATTATCTGTTAAGTTAAAACTGAAAAAAAAACAAGAATAAATAATTTTATTTAGAGAAGAGTCTTGAGTCTGAGTTAATAATGACTATGGTGATGATGTTGATTATGATGATCGATGCTTACAATAATGATAGCGATGATTATAAAGATGATGGTGGTGATGTAAATGACAATGATGCTTATCTTCCTACCTGCCATTTCAACATGCCATACCGATAGAAAGGTTTATCGTTATAAATAGATGTTCCATTGGACACTAATGGATTCTCAGCGTATAAGCCCCAGCCCTCCACAAAGGCAGTGAACGAGTCCACTGTTGTGGATTGGACCCAACGGATGTTACCTTTACACGGATCCATGAAGTTTTCTATATTTCCCTGATCCTGAGATAATATTAATGATTAATTAATAATAATTCATGTAGTTAATGACTAATTACGAGTGCTAATATGATTTTTATTGGCTTTTTAACTTAAAATATATATAAAAGCATTAAAATGTCTAGTCGTAATGGTTTTGAAATGTGATGGCACTTGTAGCAGATGTTGAGTGTTAGACAACGTACATTTGTCCGAAATTCATCCATTGAATGATTCCTCCATTTATTCATTCTGTCATTATCTCATGCATTTGAAACTTCATTTATCTATTCAATAACATTTAATCATTCCAGGGGTAGATCCAGGATTGTTTCCAGGAGGGGGCGCACCATCTTGAGGGGGAGGGGTGCACTACCCAGTAAACATGAAATACTGAGGTTATTTGGGAAAATTATTTGATAAAACAAGGACTTGAAATCCTTCCTGGAGAGGGTGCGCTTCCCCACACCCCTCCCCTAGATCCGCCACAGCACTTATTTATTCCACTGCAGTAACAGTACCTGTAAATGATGTCCCGGCATGACTTCATGTGCGTTCACGCTCCATTCCTCAAATCTCGGTCCCATTCGATCCATAAAGAAAGGAATCATGTACGTAGCGGGCTGAGAACACTCTGCGTCACTCCGTTGATAGCTCTGAGCACCGCTGTCCGGCATGAAATCGGGCTCAAGAGAAGCAGGACAGCTAGGAGTTGTCTTCTTCTTTCCGGTAAAATGAAACATGTTGACTACTTTTCCGTCTAGTTTTGCCATAGTCTAGAAAAACAAAATATCAAATAATAGGGTGTGATGGGCAGATGGGTTTTCAGAACTATTATCACTGCCACCATTATATCATCGCCATCTTCATCGCCATCATCATCGCCATCATCATCGCCATCATCATCGGTATCATTATCATCATCATCATCGGTATTACCTGTCTGGCGTCGGTAAACCATTTCTCCATCGCAGCCCATCTAGTGGGACAGTGTTGCTTCGCACCTTCTCTTGAGGTGCACAGCTGTTTAGCAAGTGACCCTGATTCGTTTTTGGGAATCACTTCGTTGTAGTACATATCAGAGCGATTGAGCCTCTCTTTGAATTCTTTCTTGGCTAGTTCGTTGTCTTTTTGCCCAGTTACCTCTCGAGCTATTTCTAAAGCCTGAAAATAGTAACACAAAATAGATTGTGACAAATAGTTATGTTATTGGAAATAAAAGTAGTGCTATGATGATGATGGTGGCGGTGGTGATAATAGTGATGGTGATGATAACGATAATGATTGTGCTGGTGACGGTGATGGAGATGGAGATGATGATGGTGGTGGTGATGATAATAATGGAGCTGATGATGGTGATGATGGTGCTGGTGACGGTGGTGGTGATGATGGTGGTGGTGGTGATGATGATGGTAGCGATGATGATGGTGATGATGATGATGATGGTGCTGCTGGTGGTGGTGATGGCCATGTGACAATGAGGATGGTGATGACGACGACGATGATGATGATAACTTTGGTGATGATAATGGTAATGGAGTGATGTTGGTGACAATATATTCATAATTGATTGTTCGGTTGATCGATCGTTTGAATGAATGATTGATTTATTAATTATTTGATTGATTGATGTATAAACTTGTTATATCTTGTTAATATTTATGACCCTCACTTCCATGTGTGCTTGGGCATGCTCAGTGTGAGGCAGTACGACTCGGTGTGGATTTTTGGCCGCCATTACTGTACAAGAGTTTTTGTCATTAAAGTTTATTCATTATTATATAGTCTTATTATACAGCAAAACTGACTGACTAACTGATTGGTTGATTGTACGATAGACCCCTTCCTCCTCCTTCTTCTCCCTCCTTCTCTAGCTCTTTGCCCATGACCTCACATCACCAGTTGACACTAACCTGTGGGTACAATACACCAAGTGTCTCATTTCCAATTTTGTACACTTCATCTGGAGTGAGACCCGTCGTGGTGAAGAATTTCAATATAAACTCGTACGCTTTGGCTCCGTTTAACTTTTCACCCGTCGGCAGCCTGCCTGTCGTTGGCCGAGAGAGGTCTGGGGTACCGTTGACGTAGACGTATGGTAAGGGTAGGGACGAGAATCCGCTTGACACTGAACTAGGAGCGCAGTGCTGTTGGTATTCTTCCTTGAGATATCTGGAGGTAAACAGAAATAAAAAGGCGGAGTTTAAGGTCCAAGAGTAAGCCTTTTTTGCAGGGAATGTAATCAGTATTATGATTTTCCTTTATGCGTGAATTGTACGTAAATAAAAACCCCTGTTTAGCTTGAACTTGAAAATAACACAATATTTTTCTACACGAAACGTGATCAGTTCATTTTTTGCTAATTTGCTGATTCGAATAATTACGTTTTAATTTGCGTGGTGTAGGGGATCCTGCTAACAAAACACACTTACCTAAACATATTTGCCATTGGTTTACCCAGGTATTCCAAGACATAGCCGCGAAGAGAGTCTTGTACTTTCATTGTGTATTTCTGTCGCCATAATAGTAGCTGTCGGACATCATCTTCCATCTTGTTCAGAAAATTAGAACTGAGAATGTCTTGAACGAACGACTCGTCATAAATACCTGTGAATAATCATAATGATGATTAGGATGACATCAGAAGAACGGTGTTGATAAAAATGATGATGATAGTTATGGTGATGGTGGTAGTGATGTTGATGATAGTTGTGGTGATATGATGATGATAGTGGTGATGGTGATGGTGATGATGATAATGATAATGGTGATGGTAGTGATGATGATGGTAGTGGTGATGGTAGTGATGATGTTGATGATAGTTGTGATGATATGATAATGATAGTGGTGATGGTGACGGTGATGATGATAGTGATGATGGTAGTGGTGATGGTAGTGGTGATGGTAGTGGTGATGATGATAGTCGTGATGGTAGTGGTGATTGTATTGGGGATGATGATGGTAGCGGTGGTGGTGGTAGTGGTGATGATAGTGGTGGTGATGATGATAGTTGTAATAATGATGGTGGTGAGGATGATGATGATGGAAGTTGTGATGATAATAGTGTGATGATGATGATGATGATGATGATGATGATGATGATGATGATGATGATGATGATGATGATAGTCATGGTGAAAATTGTGTTCCTGCATGATGATATAGAGATGACGGTGATGAATGTGATAGTGTTTCTGGAAAAGAAGGTGAGAATGACAATTGTGATGATGGAGGCACTGGTGACGATAATGATAGATGATAATGCTGGTCTGTCTGTCTGCCAGATCATCTATCTGCTAGATTATATATCTATTTGTTCACCTTTCATTGCTATCCATACCAACGTTTTTCTCCTTTTTTGAATACATGGGCGTATATGATAATGGTCTGTCTGTCAACAGCCATAAGGACATGAGACTCTTACCTTACTTATAATACACTGTTAGGGGGGGCGGATGGTCTTCCCGAGACTTTCTGAGACGGCAAGATGCATGTTTCAAAATTCCCGAGCCCGAGATTTTTATATCGAAAATTTACCGACCACAGACTTTACATTGGACTTAATGTTCTACAATATTCAGAGATTCCAAAACCATCTTTAAAAAAAAATTTCGAACCTCCGAGACCCTCAATTTCATAAAAAAATCAGAGACTCAGACCTTCATTTTAAACTCCGAGATTAGTCGAGATCCCGGTTAATTTTCGCGAGACTCAGGAACCATTCGCCACCTCTACTGTTAAAGTTTTTACTGTAAAAAGTATATTACTTATCTTAAATTATATTTGTATTTTTTGTGTGTGAATAAAATGGAAATTGAACTTGTCTGTCTGTCCATCTGTCTGTCCATCTTCCATTGCAAACCATACAAACCTTTATCTCCTTTTCTGAATACATGAGGATATCTCGCTCCCAGTGCACTGTACCCTGATTTGCAAACCTCTACATTAGGTACCATTCCCGCCCGTACACCAAGTTTAAGATTCTCCACAAACTGGGAAAAAGTCTTATTAAAATCAATCAAAATATCCCTAAATCTTTCCATCTCCTCCACAGACGTAGGCGCAAATTGGAATAGATTGTTATACATCTCATAATCCATGTAGCAAATTGCATTATAGCAAAACGGATCAGGACCCATCATCCAAACTCCGGTGTAATAATCACTATCGAATCCCGAAGTAGCAAAGGAATTATTCAGGAAGAAAGCTAACTGAGATAACGTTTTCTTCTCCCTTTGCTTGAGTTTGTTAGAGTCGTAGCTTGAATTTTCAATAAGGTCTACGTACATTTTGCGCGCGGCGTCGGTACGTTCTTTTTTCTTCGTGGGCGTTAGGTCTGAAACTTTGTAGTGCTTTTTAATATCCGAGGCTTGCGGTTTATAGACATATAGATCAGGGAAAAGCTCGTAGTATTTGTTTTGGACTTTTTGTATTATCCCGTCAAGCCCGATGCGTTTTGCTTCGTCGGAGTATGAACAGTAGTTCTGCGATTTTGTTTGCGATTGGGATTTTGAACGACCTTCAACGAAGAAAATTATTCCTGCGATGAAGAAGATGAAACATATCGCACCAACTACGGCAGCAACGATAAGTATTCTCTTCTTGGTCATTTTAGGCGCCTCTAGCCTGAAATAAAGAAAGAGACAATTTAGAAGAAGCAATTTAGAGAAAGTAATCTAAGTAAAATACCTGCAAAGGGAATGTTGAGGTCATGGATGGATGAATACATGAGGATGTGTTTGAAGAAATAGAATATACCAATAAAAAAAATATGGCTTTCAATATAAATAAATAGATAGACAGATAAATATGACAAATAAATATCAACAAAAAGATAATTTTGATATAACGGTTTTATAAATTGAGTTGATAAACAATGACAACATAAAGAACGACATATATATAAACATCTATCATTTCAAGCCAAAAAAATTAAAGTTTTACATCAAGCAAATGAAAACGCTTTTCTGAAAAAAAAACTTCTCATACAACAACCTTTGTACACTTCTCGCGTTTTTTGTTTGTGTGTTATTTTCAATTATGTCACTATTAATCAATAAACGAACTTACTAAGTTTCTTTTGTGAGGTTCACCAATATTCAGTCTTTTTCCAATATGTTTATAAAAGCATTTTCTCACAATCTGAGCCTTGAGTCATTCAAGCTTTTTTCTCTCCGACACCAAGCCCATTTGATTTGCATTTATGTCAATTATGATTATATGGCCCCCAGAGAGCATACAAATCAAGCGAAATGTTCATACGATACTTTGCACTGCAGGACACAATCAAGATAAATTAAAGAGCTTTATTTTCATCTATAATTAAGGCCAACACGGACTAAGTGGTAGCTACCCTTGAAATGAAATCTGAGGAAATAGATGTTCCTGCCATGCAAAAACGACTAAGTAGTGGTCACTATAAGATAATTTGCATCTATTGTTACTCTGCAAAAACGACTGAGTACTTTCTTCTAATAACAAAGTGAGAACATAGTGACTATGGTGAGAAATAGTGGTCAGTACTCACAACAATAGTTTTTTTGCAAAAACTTATATATAACTGTTCCTTGCTAGAAGAGTCTCTCACTTTTATGATAAGTTTGAAAAAAAGCTCATATCATTAATTGACTTAATTTAATTTCAAGATACAATTTAGCTTTTTGCAATGATTTAAATATGTACATTCATTAGATATATCAATTATTCCAGTAAAGGGTACTAAACAGCTCAGTTCTGACGAAAGCAAATAAAAAAGGTAGCAAATTTGCACCCGGTTTGTATCTTGAAAGTAACTCCAGTAAAACTATATGACATTTTTTGCAGTTTATCAATAAATTCGTTTTTAATGTATATCTATAACATACGTGAAGTTCACATAATAAGCTTTAAGCCTTACCGATAAATTGCTGACTTTCCCATCGCAAGTTGATTTATAGGAACTTACTCAAGCACTAACTGAATGTCGCCTGAGTTTAAAATTGTTACTCTCTGTTGAGACTGTTACTAGATGCTTTTGTTTACTTTTAGGATATTTGGAGATTTGTTTTGACTGGCTTTACTTTTTAATTTCAACATTATTAAGTTCATATTAGATTTTTAATAATCAAACTGATATTCAAATGAAAATTTGTTTTTTTATTTGATTTCAGTTTGTTTAGTTTGTTTGAGTTATTTGAAACTTGAAATCGAAGAATCATCCTACAAACAAATATCGACCACTCTTTTTATAGTCTCAGGGCTTACTTTAGACAAATTGGCCTGCTCTAGCAAACCATAGGTAATATTTTCTATCTACTATCTACAATAAATCCATGAAACACTAATTACTATTTAGTACAAAATAATGTTAATTAAACAAAAGAAAACAATAGAATTTGCATAACATTGTACTATTTAGTATTATTAAAGTTTCACGGATAAATTATTTGCACTCTACTAGAGTGCACGCACTAAAAGTGTGCAACAGTTGTCGCTACTTAGTAGTGCATAGCACTAATAGCACTAATTAGACAAAAGAAAACAATTTTTTAGTGGTATTTATGTTGCACACTTAAAGTGTGAGCTCTCGGTCAAAGCAATATTGAAGAAATCAATAGGAAAGAGTTCAGTGGAAACTGATAAGTTATCACGCTACAGGCATGCGAACAATTTCGGAAGTGCACGCGTTTTCAACTACTTTTTTTCCGGCGATTCCTGAACATACTGCATGGAGAAGGAACACTGATGGAAATTGCAAGGTGCCGGAAGGAAAAAGTGCAAAACCAAAACGCTCACTGAGTTTTTTAGCTGTATTCGATGTGGTTATGACGAATATCGTTTCAGTATTGTTTAGGTTTTTTGTTCTAAACAAGTTATCCGAATGAAAACCTAAGAAAGGCCTCGGGTTTTCGAGTGTGCTCAGTGCGTTTTCATCCTTTCGTCCTCCGATCCTATCCTTTGAATAAGATGCAGTTTTGGCGCCAAAATATTATCACGCGCGCGATACGCGTGCCCATTCACTTCCTTTCGATTAAATTTTTGGCGCCAAAAGGGCACGCGCATCATTATTTTAATCAAACTATTTATTAAATAAAAAGCTGATATGAAAAAGGAATTTTGGGGAAAATATCTAGTTTGCACGTTTTTTTCACATTCACAATACATTTCTTGGATAAATTAGTAATCAATCAACTACATTGTATTAATAAAGCTTAGCTCAATAAAGATTAACATAATTTATGTCTTCTTTTTGAACATATAATTCATACATCATTTCTATATTCCAATTTCAATTGTTAGAACATAAATATATAAAAAAGTGTTTTTTTTACGAGTGTTTTTTGTTGATTTTCCCCGGCCCGCGCATTACCGCATCCATAAAAACGTTCTGTGCCATGGAAACAAAGTTGCTGCAGTGAATCTGAAAACGAAGCGCTCTTTCCACGAAAACAGTAGCAAAAACGGATAAAACATTGACATTTATATGCTGATTTATCCTCTCTGACAGACCGGCCTTTTTTTCTAAGTTAATTTCCTTTTGCGTAACAAAATATTTATATTTGTGTGGACGGAGGTGTTAGCGAATTGAATAAATGGAATCATAGTTTAAAATTAATTAGCATTTATCGGGCGCGAGTTGTAAAGTCGACACTGACGCGTGCTGTTTTGTTGCACACTTTTTCATGGAATCAGATAATTAAAATCTTTATATATATATATATATATATATATATATATATATATATATATATATATATACAGCAATATGCACAAATTATGAGCCACCCAGGTTCCAAGTATATAAGTATATCAATTGCATTGTGGGTAGGATTACGCGCGCGCCTTTGCATACAATGTGATAATTTCGTGTAAGAAGACAAGCCATGGCATGGCGAAGGAAGAATCAATATTTCTAACGTTCACTGCATTATAGTGACATAACAAATGTCCCTTCTTAAAAAAAGGTTCAAAAGGTATTAGCTAAATATTCTAAACAGTCGAATTGTCTGACGAAACTTTGTAAAAGTCAGACTGTGTTAGTATACATGTTATTCGTATTTACTAGAGTGATGTCTTTATACCGGACAGAATAGGCAAACTAGTAGTTGGTAGTAAACACTAAAGCCACCGGTTTTCTTTTCGATCTCTAGAACTACGTACTAGTACTACAAGCTAAATGAGCTATTTTTTACGGTCATATGAAAGTCACTCTACTCAGTTTGTAGTCAACCACGCTATGTTATATATGTTATTACATCTGTCCGAATTATAATCAAACTTCAATAAAACACAACCTTACATAATTTGCAAACTCAAACTTTATTATGTGCCTTAATTTTGGTGTAATTATTCATGAATGGTACTAATTCATATGATTCGTGTCTATTTTCAACATGAAGCAGTTTTTATCGTGCACTCATTTCCACATTTACTAGTTCAGTTATCGAAAGATGAATAACATGACACGTGTATCTGAACATTATTGAATAGACAACAAGCATTTTCATTGCATTTTCAATGATTTGAGAATAAAACCGTTTTATTCAAAATAAGTCCTGATTCCTGCACTTGCAAATGCCGATCCTTTCACTCATTTATTTAGCCCTCGTTTACATTAACTAATTGTTTTTATAAATATGCAAATATTTTTATTGAGAACATGAGCTTTCGACGTCTTTGGGTCCTACAGGATATTTTTTTCATAATTACCCACCATCTCGATCCCTTTCAAGTCAGACGGTTCAACCTATTTTTGTGTGGACAATAATTAAAAAAATTGAAAACAATATCAGTTTGTAGTGTAGCGCGCGCTTATTGTTACTTTTGTTTTATTGCGTTTTCGTTCCCTGAAGATGACCGGTTAAGTCTGCCAAAAGCTAGTAGTAAATCTCATAATTTTAACTATGGTTGATGAGTCAGAATCTAGATAATATCAGTTTGGTTTCGTTTGGGGGATTTTGAGTGGTCTTCAAAACCCGTGACAGATCGTTATCTGTAATAACTGAAGTGTTAAGGTGCGATATAGCGTAGTGCACAAAAAAAATCGAATCATGTTTTCAACAATTTAAAGAAAGACTAGAGATTAACTAGAGTTCATTTTGTTGATAAAAAACTCGTAAAAAATCGTAAAAAATCCTCATAACATTGGTGTGGTATGTCTGTAGTCAGTCAGTGAAATTATGTAAATGCAAATATGATTCCAGTCATTTTTTCTGTTTTCATATACAGAGTTTTTCATTCAATGCAATTAATACCACCCTTTCAGCCCATGAATTTGATTTATAGACCCGGTTGTCGAGTAAAAGCAAACTATACATTGAATTTTATCCTCTTTTTCCCGCATTACAAATACACGCACTAAGTGTTTTCATTAGGACATTTTATTTTAATCAGATTTTTCCAAGATCATCAATCGTCTTTTGCCTTTGTGACAAGTACTCCTCTTCCGACAAAACATGCTCATCGTAGAGTTTTTTTAGTGAGCCAAGTTGGGCCAATAGGGCACTTCTTGCTTCTATCTATGGAAAAATCAATTAGAGAAAAATTATAATACAGGTAAACATAGCAAATTACACAAAATGAATGACAAATAATATCCAGAAATAAACATGGAGAGATGAAAACAATTACAAAAAAAGGTAATTGCTTATTGGTCAATGTTTGTCTCCGTCAACGCGTTAAATATTTGCAGAAGCTGCACGACACTGCATGCAGCATGGGGTTGAAACTTCAAAATTGATTTTTTTAATATTATTATTCCTATGATATTGAAGAGTAAAAAGACACTTTGGTTTGGAATAGATAGTAATACATTCTTTTTTATGTACATTTCTAACATTTTCAGTTACTTAGAAATGAAATTCAGAGCATGGGTAACAATATGCTGCTCATTGCTTAATATAGCTATTATTTTTCTATGTGAATACCTTAGACATTGTAGGCACATTATTATTCGTCTGTGCAGTAGCTTCTTTTTCTTTTGGTTTCTTGAAGAATGGCACGTTTGGTGGCACATCGAGACTTTGGTGTGTACCGGACGCCTAATAACCAATGTACAAATATAATGTCACAATCAATAATGTTGATAGAGTGCAAACACCAAATGTGTGCAACAGTTGTCATTATTTAGCACAAACTAGCACTATTTAGTGGTATTTATGTTGCACACTTTTAGTGCGTGTAGTGTACATGGTTACCTTTGTTTAAAAGCACAACTTTATTTATCCGGCTTACTGTGGACATTGCTCTAGTCGTAATTTTATAAATAACGGTCACAAAATGATTTGTACTTGGTCGCGTACATCGATATACACTAGTGTCATATGCGAAAAGAGCATCTTGGCGACTGCACTCTTTGGAATTCACCATATGCAAACAATATAAAACGTATAAAATGCGTCGTGGGTTTAAAAACGTTAAAATTCCCGTAATAATGCTCCAGTTCCGAACATGCAACATTTATTTTACAATTAACACTTTCAGATGTCCGCTTAACAAATAAATACGTACCACCATTACGGCCCAGGCACGTAATTTGAATTCGGGGTAGTCAGTTATTTTTTCTTTAAGCGTAGCCAAAACCTTCTCGACATCGGATTGTTTTTTTGTAGATTTTGCCCTTGGCGGAGTTGTTATGTCGTCGTCCTCGTCGTCGTCTTCGTCTTGGTTTGCTGAAAGAATAAAATCATCCGGAATTCAATAGAATTTAGAGCAATTTTTTTTCATTTGCGCTAATACAACTTTCCTGTACAATTGTGATAATTTTTTAATAAGACAATACTTACCCTGATGGTTTTTTCGTTTCTTTGTGGTTGTTTTTGGCGGTGTATGGGCCGCTGTATGCGGGTCCACCCACAAATTGACGCTTTGACTTTTGCAGCTCTCATAAGCTTGCTTGAGCGTGTTTTCATCGACTATATCAAACTTTTGATTGCCTTTACCGACAATAAAATAGCCCATTTTGAAATTTGTTGTTTGTGCTGGAGCTACTACGGCTGGGTGTTGTCTTACCAGGTAGCTCTTTAAGCTTTCGGGCAACGTAAATTTTGGGAAAGGCTTGATCACAAAATGCGAAAATTTTGACTTGATTGATTTGTCTAAAACACGGATTCGAGCTTCGTACGCCATACTGACCGTCCTTCGTTATTGCTTTCAAGAATGAATAACTCCCTTTTTATAGCTAGATTGATCCAAGCGATTTTCGTTGGAATGATACAACACTTCACATACGACAAATTGCACGCCTCCAATTATCGTTTTTAATTCCTCTTTTATTTGTAGCATAAAAGACAACAAAGATCAAAACAAAAAAGGGCTTTGTTGCTATATATCGCTATTCTAATCTATAAGTCCGGTTCACACGACGAGCGCAAATGCAAATGCAAACGAAAGAAATTTGTTCATTTTCCTCCACTTTTCTTGCTCTATCATTTTTAACGTGCGCAATCGGTAAAAACGTAAAAAAAAGATATTTTTGCGTTAACATTATTTTAGTACTTTGTGCAATCAAAAACAAAAGATGTTAACATTGTTAATACTAATCGTACGCAATGGGATTTAGTTTTTTGTTTTATTTAATCCCCAGCTCGTGCATGTATGTTTTTCCATTGCTTGCGGTCTAAAAATACATTTATGTTATGCTTATTTATAGTTCATTAGACCATTTTCAAATGTGATTTATCAAATGTTTTGGTTATGAGACTTTTTGTTTAAAAAAAAATCAATGTTCATACATATTTGAACTGAACAGAGTGAAGTTTATGTACGTATTTTTAGACCGGATGCCAATAGTAAAATCTTACACGCATGAGTTGGGATTAAATAAAACAAAGGGGATTCTCATTCCGTGCTATCTTTGTTATCATCCTTTGTTCTTAGTTGTACGAAGTTCAAATAAAAATAATATTCAGCAAAAAGATCTGTTGCACGCGTGAATTAGGCTTAACACTTTTCACTTCCATCCTTGCACATCTTGCATTTTTGTCAAAACATATTATACTGGCTGATATTGCTAATATTTTTTGTGTTCATTGATAAAATGTTCCATTCAGACCTTCGTTGGCGTGTAATATTTTTGAAATTTAGATACCACCTTGCCATAGGCAGCATTGCATTAATTCTAAATTTGTCCAGTGCAACAGTTAAGCGGATAATCTCTCGGTTTATTGCACATGCTACTGTTGATCCAATACGCAGAGTTGGAAGACCTGCAGAGCCCACATTGCATCCACACGAACAGTTAGTTGTTCTAAACTCACTGATTGACAACCCAGTTATAACGCAGAGGGAAATATTAGAATGTGTTGAGCAATCCACAGGAGGTCAGTATCATCAGACCACAATATCAAGATTCATAAGACGACTAGGATTTACAAGAAAAAAGGTGATTATCGTTTGGGAGCTGTGATTTCATCCATAAATTATTTTATAACATTTCATTTTTATCCAGAAAGGAACTCGAAGTTTCTCCTTCTTTATGCTGTTCAATTTTATTTGCAGGCTAGGCGTATTGCCCAACAGAGGAATGAACAGGCTAGAGCAGACTACATGGCCAGAGTTCTATGTTTTCCCTCAAAAACTCTTATTTTCGTGGATGAAACATCCTTTGTAAGTTGCTAGTTATTCACTATTCTCTAGTTCACAACGGTGTGAACCTACCACGATATTTTCACGGTGAATCGGAATAATTAACAATGAATTTAGGTAATACAAAATAGAGTGATTTATGTTTCATCAACAGGATAAGCGGCTCACAAGAATCTACGGCTACAGTCTGAGGGGTAGCCGGGCTGAGATAACACGACTGCTCACAAGGGGAGTGCGGTACACATGTGTAGTGGCAATAAGCCTTTCTGGAGTGATGTGCACTTCCACTGTCCCTGACACAGTTGATGGCCCCAAATTTTCTGATTTCATAGAAACACAGCTATGTAACGTCTTACAGCCCTTCAATGGTACTAATCCGAACTCTGTTGTCGTTATGGGTGCGTATGAAGGATATAGTTTTGTTTTAGATTTGGGGGACAAATCCTGGGCTAAACGATCAGGGATGCCCTTCGTATCTGTTAGGGGTAAAATTCAGAATTTGAGGGCCGTCTTGAAAAGTACCGGGCGACCAGTAAATGATGTCTACACCCTCATTACACTGAAACTCGTGATTTTGGTATCTTGTAGAGATGAAAATATGCGAAGACACGCCCTTTTGAAAAACGCAGTCTGGTATCTTTTATGGGCTTTTAAAAAAATCCGACCGGCATCCCCGGAGTCCCTTCCTCGGGAGTTTTGTCAACATATTTTCAATAGATAGGCAAATTGGACAAACATACGAATCATACTGATTATATAAAATAGGCGTGTCCGATCAATCACCTAACCAATAACTGAGTAAGGAATAAACCACTGAATTATTCAGAATTGCAGTATATTATACTGTAATAACAGAAGAAGGCAGTAGGTTAAACTAAGAACATATTTGCTTAAAAGTGGTTAATATATGGATGAAATAATAACACAAAAGCACAAATATATTATATATCGTAAAACACATGTTTGTATTTATATCTTTTAGACAATGCACCATGCCATCGTATCAAGGAAATCAGAGAGCTAATCGAGTCTCATGGATCAGTATTGTTGTACCTGCCAGCATACTCACCGGATTTTAATCCGATAGAAGAGGCGTTCAGCAAAGTAAAAAATTATGTTAAGATGAACGACATTGCTTTACATGCCATGCGTGATTATCGTCCCCTACTCGTCGAAGCCTGCTATCAAATAACAGATGATGACTGTTATGGTTATTTTAAACATGTAGGCTACGTAGAGTAGAGTGCAAACACTAAATGTGTCCAACAGTTGCCACTCCCTATTTAGTACTAAATAGCACTAATTAAACAAAAGAAAACAATAGAATTATCATAAAGTCTGGTTTCCATTCAATCTTAATCGATTGACCGGAACGGTCGCAAACGATCGAGAGAAAAAAATCGATTATATGGAAATCAAAGTTTTTCCCAAACTGTTTTTTTATTCTTTTTTTATATTATCATTTTTTTTCTTAACATGCTTTTGATCATACTCCAAGGTTCCTGTTTAGATTGGTTTGCCAAAACCTCATGAAATACCCTTTTGCTTATTACCCTTCACCGATCTCTATATTTTGAACTCTGAAAGATATTTAACATCAGACTATTTTCAGATGCCGAGAGTTTCGGACTTTTGTACGTGTGCTCTCACACGAGTTCACAATTGCTAAACCAAAGTTGCATTGTTCCCGTTGTTCATGCCAACGACCAATTGTTTAAAAGAAATGACGGCAACTAAAAAAGTAACACTCCAATCTTGCATTATTTTTATCATTGCATTAGAGCCGTTTTCTACATTCACGATTAAACATGATTTGATTTTTTTGTGTACTACGCTATATAGTTATTACAGATCGTTTCACGGGTTTTTGAAGACCACTCAAAATCATCAAAACAAAACCAAACTGATATTGTTTTCAATTGCCGTCAAGCACTATGACGTCATGGCTTGTTTACATGAATAAAAATGCATCTAGTTCTGGCAAAATATTTTTCCTTTGATACATTTGGCATTGTACTTATACTTATAATTTGTTCCAATATTATAAATGAACTTTTACCCTATTTTTCATTGATTTTAAGATGTTGAATCCTCTCTTTTGCCCATGATTCTTAGCATTCAAACAATAGATTTGTTTACATGTGACGTCATAGTGCTTGTGGCTAATTTTTTTAAGTATTGTCCACACAAAAATACGTTGAACCGTCTGACTTGAAAAGGATCGAGATGGTGGGTAATTATGAAAAAAATATCCTGTAGGACCCAAAGACGTCGAAAGCTCATGTTCTCAATAAAAATATTTGCATATTTATAAAAACAATTAGTTAATGTAAACGAGGGCTAAATAAATGAGTGAAAGGATCGGCATTTGCACGTGCAGGAATCAGGACTTATTTTGAATAAAACGGTTTTATTCTCAAATCATTGAAAATGCAATGAAAATGCTTGTTGTCTATTCAATAATGTTCAGATACACGTGTCATGTTATTCATCTTTCGATAACTGAACTAGTAAATGTGGAAATGAGTGCACGATAAAAACTGCTTCATGTTGAAAATAGACACGAATCATATGAATTAGTACCATTCATGAATAATTACACCAAAATTAAGGCACATAATAAAGTTTGAGTTTGCAAATTATGTAAGGTTGTGTTTTATTGAAGTTTGATTATAATTCGGACAGATGTAATAACATATATAACATAGCGTGGTTGACTACAAACTGAGTAGAGTGACTTTCATATGACCGTAAAAAATAGCTCATTTAGCTTGTAGTACTAGTACGTAGTTCTAGAGATCGAAAAGAAAACCGGTGGCTTTAGTGTTTACTACCAACTACTAGTTTGCCTATTCTGTCCGGTATAAAGACATCACTCTAGTAAATACGAATAACATGTATACTAACACAGTCTGACTTTTACAAAGTTTCGTCAGACAATTCGACTGTTTAGAATATTTAGCTAATACCTTTTGAACCTTTTTTTAAGAAGGGACATTTGTTATGTCACTATAATGCAGTGAACGTTAGAAATATTGATTCTTCCTTCGCCATGCCATGGCTTGTCTTCTTACACGAAATTATCACATTGTATGCAAAGGCGCGCGCGTAATCCTACCCACAATGCAATTGATATACTTATATACTTGGAACCTGGGTGGCTCATAATTTGTGCATATTGCTGTATATATATATATATATATATATATATATATACAGCCAACTGCATAAATTCTGTCGCCAAGAACACATATAAATATATATATTTCTCACCGAAGAAATTATGGGATACCTCCCAATATATTTTTTTCGAGTTGCCCAGCATGAGTACTATCTGAAAAAAATATAGTGGTTGATATCCCATAATTTCTTCTTTGAAAAATATATATATTTATATATGTTCTTGGCGACAGAATTTATGCAGTTGGCTGTATATATATATATATATATATATATATATATATATATATCACCTTTAAAAAAGAGGCAGTACAGGACGTTTTTTTCAAAAATATTATCCCAGTGGTAACAATACAAAACTTTGCCCAATTAATTCTCTGAAAGGGTCTGACTAGAGCATAACGAACCTTTTTTGCCGATTCAAAAGCTGATACCAGCGGAAGCAATTAATTGAGCAATACTTTATACAACAATACTCTTTATGAGCTGCCAAAAGACTGATTGTCACCTTTTTCAAATCTGCTGTGCAATTGTAATGTTGAAAAACTCCACTACGAACAGTATTTTTTTGTTAGGTTTGTTTATCTCGGTTCGCTTGTTCATATATAGTGTGCAATATTTCATTTGCATTTCTTTGCATTTTATTTAATTTGCAATTTTCGTTACTTGGTTTCGTTGTGGGTCGTAGTTCAGTTGTGTATAGTTGAATAGTTAAACCAGAGAAAGTTTTAAGCCTGGTTTTCACTACTAGCACAACAAGCACTTGCACAACTATCACGATTTTTTCCATCCAAGTTCTTTGCCTTGACCAAGGTTTTTATAATATTTTTCTTGTGCTTGTGCTTGTGTTCCTAGTGAAAACTAGGATAAGTTCAGTGGACAACATTCTTCAATTTCTCTTTTTTTTTCTTCTAAAAAAAGTATTGATAGCATAGAAACATTTCCGTAAGTCTTATCATGAAGCTATCGGCCATATTGAAATTACAATGCTGAATACAAATGAAAGCAAAAAAACACACTCTATGCCCGATGAAAGATATCAATTTCTAATTACGTGAGATGAACCTCTTAGAAAAAAAGAACTGGTAATATCTGCAAAGAAATCTTGCAAAGTAAAAATTGATAACTGTTCTTGCTCTGTCTTTTCTCAATTGTTCGTTTCGGTTTGTTTGTTTTTTTTCGTTCGTTAACGTTTGGTTGTCTATTGATTTGTTTGTTTTATTCCCAGCTAATTTAGAATATAAAACAATTTTTTATTCAATGCAAGCATAAGATGAGCAGCTAATTTATACAAAATCGTTTTTTTCCTTAACTTTCTCTTGATGGGACTGATTTAACATTGTTTTTCACCGAATCATGTAATTGTCATTTCTTCCGCTCAATATATGTTTATCACAAAATTAATTTCTTGTGTGAGATTGAACTTGTTTGCTTTAGATATATCCTATATTAAATCCACTTTAATCTTGTTATTATATAATATTCAGCTCAAATTTAACAAGCAAGATATCGAGAACACAAACGAAAAAACCTTCAGCGGCAATTCTGAATTTCGATTGAATTCTGTCATACGCGAAACTCTTTGCTAGAAAATCATCAAACTTGACTTTTTATAACTCAAGTTTATGACAACCATAGTTTCAATATAACAAAAGCAGCATTTTTAGGATGACGCAAGTTACCATGTGCTTTGATTTAGTTTATTTTCATCGAAAAGAGCGCGTTGTTTTGGGAAAAACTTTACGGCCTTTCGCTACATGCCTTCCGGAAAAGCAAAAAGCTTTTTCCTTTTCAAAATAAACTTTCTAAAACATATTCGTTATTCAAAATAACTATCTTTTGTGGGATTTATCAAATAACTAAATTTGATTATAGCATAAATCAAAATATAGCATAAGATAATTGTTATTCGTAACAAATAGTATTGTTTAGGTGCAAAGACTTGCTGAATTAGACAAGTCAACCGTATTTGATCATCGAGTATTTCCTTTGTATGAGCGATAGCTAATGTTGAAAAAAAGAATAGTGCTCTCACGGAAGACATTTTTGACCCTTGAGATTTTAGCTGTTGAGTTGAGATTTGAAGGGAAAAAATAATTGTACTTGTGAAATTGTGACTTGTAAATGGCACTGAATTAAGTATTACGCCCACGAATGTTAACGGCAGTTAAAATATATTGAGTGTGTGAATGAATGAATGAATAAATGAGTGAATGATTGGGTAAATAAATTAATGAATGAATGAATGAACGAACGAACGAATGAATAAATGAATGAATGAGTGAGTGAGTGAATGATTGAGTAAATAAATGAATGAATGGATGAACGAACGAATGAATTAATAAATGAGTGAGTGAATAAATTAATGAATGAATAAATGAATGAGTGAATTGAATGAAATAGTGGATGGTAATATAAATGCATGGACTAATAAGCAAACGAACCGAATGGAAAATGAAGGAAATAGTGGATGAGTGAAAGACGGAAAATTGCAAAATACTCTAGTGCCTCTGTCATAACTAACATATTGTCGATTCGCTATACACAGTAGCATGTTCGGCCGCCGCTGTTTTAAAATCAACTTTAACACCAGGACAGATAATCAAAAACAAAAACAAAAAAATCAAGTACACGTATAAAGATTCAAACACTCTCCAAGCCCTCATTATCTCATTATATTTATACTTTAATTCAACAAGACTATCTAGTTTCTAAAATACTTTCATTAATTTGTCAAATTTCAGATATCATATTCGATAAACTTATTGAGTCATTCGATTGCATTTCTTTAATTCTCAAAATTCATACTGAAGACGTTTGTATTCATTATTTTTTTTGGAAAATATTTGAAGTGAAAAAGAATTGTATTCCTTTCCAATATATGAAACAAAAACTTTTTTTGAAGTATAAACATTGAAAAATAAATAAATAAATATAAAAACCTGTGATAATCTTACCTTTCAAAAGTGACTCGTGGAAACTTCAACATGTCACAAAATTAGCTTCAACACTAGACCATTATTGCTGTCAAATTCCCCTTCCTATATTACTTGCGATTTCAATCAATATAGGTTATCAATAACGAGCTCTATACGTTGCAAAACAAATCCATCACATTGGTTGCCATTTTTTGCCTCATTCATATCTTTTACCCTGCGGGATATTAAGCCGTAATTGAGCTCAAAATTCACTCGTTCGTGATTCCTGAGTGGAAAATGGTCTTTTGAGGACTACGTTTTTCTCGATTGAGATATTGAAACACTCGTAGATTTAGTAATAGTAGGAGTAAGAGCGTTTGAATTGATGTTTTTCAAGTTCTTAGTGGATTGTTTGAGATCTTTCCGTCATTTCCTATCAGTCCTGGCGATTTCCGCGCAAATGCGATTCCTAATTCGCACTCCTTGAAACTGTCAATCAAAATGAGAAAAACACATTCACGAGCCAATAGGAAAGCAGGATAGGTAAAGACGATCTCTAATTGGCCAATCAGTATCCATCTTCGAGAACAAAAGGAATTGGCTCTTTCGCGAAGTCTCTCGCGATCTTGATTACTCTGTATTAGTAATCCCATGCAAATGAAGGCATCCACAAACATTTGAGGGATTTCATGACGTCACGTTGCCCTTAACAACAGAGCATAGCAAATAAATTGGTAGGTTAGCAAAACAAATTAAACAGTGATGTCCCTACGCATATAGATTGAGTGAGGATATTAGTGAAAAAAATTGGTCTAGAGCAACAAGATATAAATTAAAAAAATGAATTATACCAAATGGTATCAACCAATCGGATTCACCCTCAGTTGATTTAAGCCGGAGTATCAGGGCTAACTTTGGCTGGTACGTTACCAAGACCCCTCATAGAGGGCCAGATACTCAGGCTAGATTTAAAAGAAATGTTAAGAGAAAAAAGTTAAGTTTTAGATGCCTTGAAATATAACCACTCAACGAGCACTGCATGATCCAATGAGCTCACAAATCTTGAGGTGGATTTGATTATCCAAATCTGGCGGATTGTAAAGTCTGAGATTTTTAAAATCAATACCAATTAACTAACAGCTTACCAATATTAAAATGGAATTAGCCAATCGTATTTAACTTTGAGATTTTGACAATTAGCCAATCAACAAGCACCTTAATAAAGTACATATCTAAATGGAATTAGCCAATCTTATTTAGGTTTGAGATTTTAATTAACAATTAGCCAATCACCAAGCACCTTAATAAAGTAGATATCTAAATGGAATGAGCCAATCGTATTTAGGTTTGAGATTTTGACAATTAGCCAATCAAGAAGCACCTTAATAAAGTACATATCTAGATGGAATTAGCCAATCTTATTTAGGTTTGAGATTTTGACAATTAGCCAATCAACAAGCACCTTAATAAAGTACATATCTAGATGGAATTAGCCAATCTTATTTAGGTTTGAAATTTTGACAATTAGCCAATCAACGAGCACCTTAATAAAGTACACATCTAAAGAGAATTAGCCAATCTTATTTAGGTTTGAGATTTCAATTAGCCAATCAACAAGCACCTTAATAAAGTACACATCTAAATGTAATTAGCCAATCTTATTTAGGTTTGAGATTTTAATTGACAATTAGCCAATCACCAAGCACCTTAATAAAGTAGATATCTAAATGGAATGAGCCAATCGTATTTAGGTTTGAGATTTTGACAATTAGCCAATCAACAAGCACCTTAATAAAGTACATATCTAGATGGAATTAGCCAATCTTATTTAGGTTTGAGATTTTAATTGACAATTAGCCAATCAACAAGCGCCTTAATAAAGTAGATATCTAAATGGAATGAGCCAATCGTATTTAGGTTTGAGATTTTGACAATTAGCCAATCACCAAGCAGCTGAGAAAGCTTTAAAAAAATAGAAACAGCGAAGAGATATATTCCTGTGAGTCCGTACGGGTCACAAGTCCAAAATTAGCTCAAGCTTACCTCGTTTATGGCATTTTCATCCATTTTCAAGAACACCTGGTTTAGTCGCGAAACAGATGAGAACAAACTTTAGTCAAATCACTGTTTTTGATATTCTGGTTGCAGATCCAACATATTGACTCAACAATATGAATGCATTCTTCTGACACTGCTGAAAATCTATATTAGATTTGAGCTTTAAAATCCTCGGCAGTATAAACCGTGTGCGATTCTTTAAATCACCTGTATATTCGTACTAGAGCCCAATACGATTTAATGGATTTGATATTTGCCGTGTTTTTCGTCGACCAATTAGTATATGGTATTGGATCTAAGTGAGTGCTTAAAAGCTCGTTATCTTAAACTAGAGGGATTAGATTATAAGTAGAATGCTAATAACTATTACGGACGTGTTTTTGGCGGATTTGCTTGTAAATGGTAAATATCGATATATACGACCCTGGGGGGGGGGGGGGGGGAACTCCGAAAGTAAGCGATCGGGGATGCTCGTCCAATCTTTTAGGGGTAAAAATCTGCGATTGGGTATATTTTAGGGTTTAAAATAAAACGTTTTTGGCAAATTCTCACTTTTTGGTATCTTTTAGGGGTTGAATAGCATTGAAATTCCTGATTTTGGTATCTTTTAGAGATGAAAAATTTGCGAAGCCACGCCCTTTTGAAAAACGTCAGGTATCTTTTAGGTATATTTTTGAAAAATTCCAACGAGCATCCCCGATCGTTTATCCCCGGAGAACCCCCCCCCCCCCCCTCCCGGGGAAATACGACTTAAGTCTTGTTTTCATATAATCGTTACGATCGCCAAAATTAAGGTGATCTAAACCGCTTGGCGGATCTCTCAAACTCTATCGCAGCGATTGAGCTTGAAGGTTGACAGTAAACCACAGATCCAGGTCCTAAATGATTTACAATCAATCTTAGCGATCAAATTGAGCCATCGAGCACAACTAAACACAGCGATCGTATGGAAATCAGAATTTAGAACTAAGATTGGTTATAAGTCATGAAGAATCTAGTAGATCGATCTGTTGGATTACTGTCAACCTTGAAACTATCAAAATACACTCTGAAACGGTTTTTTTTCTTCTGTTATTTCTTGCAAGTTTCAGGCTTTTTATGTACACTTATTTAAAAAAAACGTACTGGAAAAATCGGAAAAAAATCAGGAGCGAAAGGAATTCTTGGCAAACGCTTCTAATTCTTTATGTAGATCGATTGCTGCAATTCATGAACAAGCCATAACTGTCTGCACAGATAGACATTTTATGAAGAAAGTATCATTGATCGGCTTTTATTACAGCTTATTTCTCAATATTCAATATTTCTTTCTGTTGCGCAAATTTTTGAAATATAAATAAATAAAAGTTACTTATCATTTGTCTCACGATGTTAGTCTTGTAAAAATTGAAATAGTTTTATGTGGTTTATCTTCAAAACGCTAATGTTTCAACCGCCCGCCACAAATTAAATATGACGTCGCAGTTATTTACACATGTGTTGTTTACACATAAGCTAAGACAGTATAAGAGTAGTATCGTCATAGATGGTTTACAAAAGCGAAATTTTAGCGCTGCTGATAGAAGCGAACTGTTTCCTAATGACGTAAGACTATTGAAATATAGCCAAGAAATGTTAGAGTTGTCGAGTCTACTCTTTCTTATGAATTGGACGCCTTAATTTGTTTTAAAAGGGTTGAAAGTGTAGATTTTAGTGTTTGATTGGATTTTGATATCTACGATGTCAATGTAATGAAAAGAGCACTATCGTTTCGGCGATAGACAATTCTACATAACTGCACAAAAACTACTGGTCCTAAGGGAATATGATTGTTTGTTTAGAGATACGTATAACAGTGTTTTTCTTTCTTTTTTGGTGGAAAGGTAAGGGATTGCTCTTTATAAAATAAAAAGAAGATTTCATACAAAAGGCAGTCAACACTTTCTTTTTTTTGTCACTTCACATTAAACTTCTTCACAATGTCCTTAGATGCTGTAGTATGTGACGCTTTAGTGTTTGTCGATCATTAATATTGAACAAGTGCCTTTGTGTTTTTGCGAACAACTGGGTCGTCAAAAAAACCCTGATTTTAATTAAGTAATTACATGACAAACAACGCAAACAAAACATTAAACAAAAATGCAGAGAAGCAAGATAAAAACAATAGTAACAATTTCTAACATAAATAAACACAAAATCATTAAGTAAATACAAGGCATAAAAATGCGGGGGGTTTCCCAAGGATCAATCATTGTTCCTCTAGTCTTTCAGTTCAATTCAAAGAGAAAACAGATTTCAATATTTTGATTATATTCATCTTTGCTATCCTAATTTCAAATAACGGCCATTTTACAATTAGCTATTGCATTGAGACTTTTATGTCTTTTGATGTTAAGGCTTTGACATATCTATTTTCTTATCAGGCAGTCACAGTCGACTGCAATTAGCTAGCTAGACCTCTCAGTTTCTGGTTATTTTTTTTACTAAGGTTATAATTTTTCTTGTGACAAAATTCTCACAATTAGGTGTAGTATTTTTACACCACTAAACATATAATAATATTTTCCCCGTATCAACACATTTCAACAATCACGCCGTACATACAAAAAGGTCAAAATCGCTTTGAAAATTGGCGTGAACATTTTCATTGAAAAAATACCAATTTGTCATAATATTGTTGGACTAGCGTTAAATTCTCGTTATATTTAAGATATTAAATCTTGATTTACTGACAAAATACTTAATTAACAAAGCAGAGATATAAATTAACCACAATTAAATAATATGGTGCAAGTAATTTTGAAAAACGAATTTACATAGCTGCGAACAAAATGAATGAAATTCTCAATATTGATTTTTTTTTACAAATCGACATACATGTCAAATGAATTTTCGGATTTTTGAAACGAAATTACTAAATCGTATTCCTACTACAAAAGGTTGTTTTTGTTAATTCAGATCCGGTGTATATTGATTTTGACAAGATTTTATGCATCGAGATATTGTATAGGAAGCAAAATAAGCTAAAATATCGAATTCCGGAGAAGAAAATAAACGACTGCATGCCAAATAATTAACCCATCAGATCAACCACTTATTTTCACTCGCTTAAAAATTATCTCAGGCGATGAAAGCTGAAATATATTAAATGCTAGGACACAAGGAAATCAAAACCCACAAAAGCTATTTTCATGGTATTAAAACCGCTATTTCATAGAGAGTAGATCATTTAATACCCGAGAAGATTTGTGTCTCCATTCAAGGATTTGTGGCACTAATTTGGTTAAATCTGTCGGCTCTCCATTAAGCCATAGTTCAACAGATTATTAAGCATTTCCACGCTAATAGGATATGATATTCTTACCAAAAATTGGTCTTTGTCCTCAGTACATGTTACCTTGCTCACAAAACGATGAAAATCAGTCAGTGAGGATTTGTTGGGCGCGAGCTCGAGATCCCCGGTATGTAGTGCGAGCCAGCCGTTGATGGTTTGATTCCTGGGTCTTCCGCGCAATTGCGAAGTTGATATCTAATTTGTTTTTAATTAATCAAGTGACTTATTTTGAGAAGCCATGAAAATACATGGTTTAGTCACTGTAGGCTAGGGATTATTCATTTATAAGCTAAAAGACGTTTCTCGGGTTTCATAACATAGGCTCAAATATTTTGCCTGAGGGAGGAGAACTCTTTAAAAACTCTTTGCTGATCTATTAAAAATCATAAGAAATAAAAAAACGTATAACCCTTTTATATACTTCAAATATATACTTATTACCGATTAACTACTTATGGGCCTACTGCATGACTAACATATTTTTGGCTACATGTTTGACGACATGCACATTTTCATAAAACTGAAATTTGTATTATCCGAGACATCAAGCGGAAAAAAACACCAAACCTTTCAGCTATTCGTTTTGACATCGATATTTTCTGGTCCTGAGATTCATGATCAGATCTGAAAATCCTGTTTTAAGAAATAATTAGGTGTTGTGAATATATGGATAGGCAGTCTGCCCTTGTCTTGTCAAAAAAGCTTTAAACCTACTGATAACATTGATAACAAATCTTTGATCAGTTTGATCTGAGGAGAAGAGAATCACGTAAACTTGATCATCGTCCGGAAAAACACATGCAATAAAAATGAACAAAAAAATAAGAAGGAAAAATATAGGTTGAAAGTTTTGCAATGATAAATGAGTGGATACTGACTAAAATGGTCATAGATGTGCTGTTTGATGCACGGACATATAATTGGATGTGATAGATGGATGGACGGATGGGTGGGCGGGCGTTTGGGCGGGCGGGTTGACGGGCGGGCGAGTGGATGGATGGATGGATGGATGGATGGACAGACGGACGGACGAATGGATGGTGGGTAGATAGTTGGATTATATATTATATTATACAATAATTGATAATTGATAACAACTAAATCCATCAGTGGTATTTACTTGCAATTTATTAATCCATTCATACTTTTAAGTATTAAAATACAAACGAATAAAAAAATATGTGTGAGTGAATAAAAAGAATAATCAATAACTAAATAAACGACGAATAATATGACAAAAAAAAAAAACAAGAAACAAAAAACAAGTAAAGAAAATATAGATAATAGATCATGATCAAAGAAAATATAAAAAATAATAAAAAATAACGGTTTTTTTTTTATTTATTTTATTTTTTTATTTAGTGATTCACCTGAAGATGGGTATAAACACAAAAGGACTCTAAGTGCCCTCCGAGGTATTTACACCCTTAATCAATCAATCATAAATAGATATGAATAAGTAAGTAATTTCATAAATAAAATTAGATAAGTATTTGAGTAATCACGTTACCAAATAAGCAAAATAAAAAATAGTAATAATAATAAGTTGAATAAATGAATAATAACTTTTGCTTTGGAAATAAATTAGGCTTCCTGTGGAATGAAAATTTTTGTCACGCGGTTATCCCGCGGGCGCATGAAAAATCGGGTTTTCTGTGGTGTTGTGCTGTCAGATCACGTTAGTCCTCAAACAAATTCGCAAAAAAGTGACTTTTATTTATTTATTGTTTAATACAGCTATGTCTAAGTGTAGAATTGATATTTTCATTCAACATTAGACAGAAATATCCCATAAACAACGCATAAACATCAAAACAAACCGACACACACTTTCTTTCGCTAGTAACGCCTGGTCGTTTTTATTTCCCGCCGTGCCGAGCGACTCTTTCTGCAAAACATTTGATTTCTCTCCATTATATTCCAATTCACATATATTTAGCTTCTTTTACTGCTACAAATGCCTCGAAAAGCAGCCAAAGAAAAGGTAAGCTAAAAGCAATGCTCAAAGCTCTCCGCGAAAATTCGCACAACCTGTTGCCAAATCCCCGACTGTGAAATTCCCTTCTCGAAACCACGCATGCAGTACTGATTTCTATGGACTCAGTTCTAGTAAACGTAAGAATAATATTCCTAGCTAATTTTTGACCACATTACTGAGGTTTCTTTTAAAATTATAAGCTAATTTATTAGAACTAAAATCTAATTCGCCTACCTGTCGCTTTCAGAAATCAACGTGTTTTCCTTTTCCATCTTGCGCGAATTGTGCACCAAAATACTACGTGCTATGGCGTAAAAAATGTCATCAAAATTGCTCTGAGTTTATGGCGAATACTTAGTCTACATTTTTCTTGTTTTATTTGTGTGTTGAAGGGTCATTTTGAGGGGGAAAGATCAATTTTGTGATAGTGTGAAAGCGTTGACTGGTTGATTACGTAGAGTGGAAAATACTAAATGTGATATCAGTTCTAAAATTACGGCCTTGCTAAAAGGAAAAGTGCGGAGCTTGAATTTATACTTCATTGCAGACTTAGTGATAGCGTTTTAACGTTAATCCTAAAAAAAGAGCTATAAAGTTCAAAGATAAGAATGTACAATGTAAAGATTTACGTTTGTAAGATTAAATCAGATGTGATAACTTATTTCATGCCGTTGGACAATAAGGAAGAGTTTTCGTAGTAAAAACAGTTTTTGAGTCACTGGCGTTGATTGCGACATAGCATTTTTGTAGTTCCATCCTCCAGAATATTCAATTTTTTCATCAAAAAAGGCTTTCCCTAAAAAAATCATTTTGGATGATGACAAAGATAGGAATGTTTATGATGCTAATAATAGTAAAGGTGATTTATTATGATGTCAATAACATCGACAATGATGACAGCTGATAAAAAATAATTATAGAGATAATGACAATTATAAATACAGATAATAAAAATTATTTCAACTGTTACAAAATGAATAAAGGTAAACAACATTACTAATACCACTCCAATTTCTTCATGGTTCCACGTAGAAACTGGTAACTGATTTCTTTAAGGGGACCAAGAGACGTAAGGATGATTCCTCTGATGAGGATGATGGACCTAGTACAAGTAAAGCTGCCAAAAGAGAACAAAGCCCGTCAAGAGGTTATGACTCGTCTAGTGATGTGTAAGTATATTATAGCAACACTAGCCTAAAACATGACCACCAAATTTATTTTTTTTAGTTTTTTTTAGGAAAATTTTGACATTGAGACTCCTTAATACATCTAATCATGAGGTTCAAAAGCTCCTAAAGCTAGTTGTAGGATATTCTAATACATGTTTTAGAGCACTTACAAATTGTTTTAAAAGTGATGACTTAAGTCATATATACCACAAATTGCACCATGTAAATCAAGCTTTTCTTAATTTTTGTTGTTGTTTTTTTGTTTTTTTAATTTGATTGATTTGATGATTTGTGCTCTAGGCACTGGTGTACTAACCATAGGACATTTTGTCCCCTACGAGGCTAGTACACCATAGACCTCCAGCTTAACGTCCTTGTCCAAGAAGATGCGAAATTCTAACCATTTGCAGATGTAATAATTACAAAGGCAGCAATTTCTCCTCAATAATTTAAAGACCCTGAGTGTTGGTCCAGCCACATGGATTGAACGCATGACCTCCTGCACAATAGGCCAGCGCTAAACCAAATAAGAAGAATGATTGTATGAAATGACTAATAACCATCGACTGATTGATTGACTAATAAATTATTAATTATGTATTTCTTAATCAATACCATTGATAGAAAATGTTTTCAAATGAATTTTCTTATATTACTATGATCACTTAATTTATTTTGTTGTTATTCAGAGATTTCAACTTCAAAATAGTATCATGGAATGTGAATGGTGTCAAGGCATGGCTGGTGAGTAATCTAATATGCCAGGAATCAACCAAGTCAGGCCACTATGGAAAATGGCCTTTCATCTCATAACTGGACACTGGAAAAAAATTACAAAAAACCAAGTGTGTTTTTTTACCTGATTTTGCAATATCCAAATAACTTAACATGGAAAAAAGGCATTTTTTCTGAGATTTATTTGGATACTGCAAAATCAGGTAAATAAACACAGTGCACTTGGTTTTTTGTAATTTGACCTTTCATGCCATTGATCTACAATCCTAAAAAAAAATATATGGGACAAATTCATGTTCATTCTCACAAAAGGGAACTCTTTCCCACCTCTTCCATATGCAATGTTGAGACTGAAATTGCTTTCTGATGACTTTGTCTTGTGTCTGACTGCTGTTCTTGCTATATGACGTCTTCTGTGCCTCCACATGAATGGGTACATGCAAGGAAAAAGAAAAGAGCTGATTTCTTTTGGAAAAATATTTATTTTATTCTACCCTCTATGAAAATAAAAAATCCCAACCAGTCAGAGCGTGTATAGAATCTCAAATTATTGTAATTGACATTTTTATTTCAGAAAAGCAAGCCAAGTGCTTTTGTTTCAAGAGAAAAACCTGACATTATTTGTCTGCAAGAAATTAAATGTGATGAAGATGCTTTCCCTGGGGTATGCATATGAATTATTTTTTACATTTATTGCCAATGAGCACCCTGCAAAGGAAGATGCGAGACTGCAAGGCAGTAGCATAACAAAGGGCCTAAGAATGCCTGTTGTGGGCCAGCATACTTAAGGTATGATAGAGTGTTTGTTTATATGTGTCAGGATGCCAGGTTCAAGGGGTATCACTGTTATTTGAACTCAGCAGATCAAAAGGGATATGCAGGAACAGCGTAAGTATCACTAACTTAGGTTATTTATTAACCTGTTTATTTGTCTATTTCAATGTTTGGTTGATTGATTTGATTGTTTTGATTTGTTTAATATCCATTATTAACTCATTCACTAATCCATCCTTTTCATTTTTTTCCTATTCATTCATTTATTTATCCATCCTTTTGATTGTTTATTCACTCACTTGTCCACTTTCATTTATTTATTCATCCATTCATTTCACAGTTAAAGATTTCACATTATTTCCCTCATTTATCCAGTTGTCCATTAATTTATTCATGCGTTTATTAATTTGTGTACTCATCCATAAGTTCATTCTGTCATTAAAAACTTACAGTAAGCCACACCAACTGAAGTAAAGTATTGTCTTTAGTCTTCTCAGTAAAACAGAACCACTCGAAGTGAAATATGGCATCGGTAAGTACATATACCTGTACATTACTATGGCTACCACTTGAATCCACTGAACTACCAAAACGTTGTTTCGCAATTGCCTCTTTATATTGTTCTCTTGAACATAAGATGAGTCATTGTATACATGGTGTTGATTAGCTGAAATGTTGAAGTGTGCGAAGTGATTCAGTGACAAATCCAATTAGGTAAATTAGGTAACCTTGTTGAAAATTCTGGAACCCCTCTTCCTGCCGTTATCTATTTTATTTTTATCTAAGTGTTATGTGTGAAAAAATACCTCAAGAAATTGATTGAGTGACACAATGAAAGAATGGGTAGATAATATAATTATCCATATTTTGAAACCAAAACCAGGATGGGGGTTGGAGATAACTAATGCAGATGATACTAAGTCCATATTTTGAAGTCATTTGATCTATGTACAGGGAAGTCAGAGCATGACAACGAAGGCCGTGTAATCACAGCCGAGTACAAGAAGTTTTACCTCGTCACAGCATGTGAGTATGTAATCCTCAACAGTAAAAAATATTTTTAAAATGTATATTCAAAAAAAATGTTCTTTGAGAGAATGTGAAATATTGTCAGGTAACACACCCAGAATGAAAAAGAGATTATAATAGTTTTGAGTAAAGGGTTGCATTGTAAACAAGTAAATGAAGTTGGCTATACTATCATCAGGGAGGGATTTTCATTGAGTTAACATTCATATCAACATTAGGTATTTTTTATTTGCGTGTCTCACTGTTTTTTAATGACTTGTGATCATTCTAAATAATGGAATGATCATTTATTGTTAATCTTATTGATAATTGTTTTTGTATTCTGACAGATGTCCCTAACTCTGGTCGTGGCTTACCCAGGTAAAGTTATAATATTGTTGAAACAGAGAATAAGAGATAGACCTGCTCTTGGCAGGAATTACAGTGTTCAATTTACACATAGAGAAAAATATTGTTCTGTGATTGCCCTATACTTCATATTCCAGCTACGTTGCCAGCATGGTTGGTCTTGTGGTGTAGTGATTAACACATTGGACAAGAATACCAAAGACATGGTTTCTATTCCTACCAAGAGCATTATGATTTTTTTACTTGTCTTTATTTCATTTCACACAACAAACGCATTAATGTATCACAGAACTGCTATAATATTAAAGTTAGAGTGCAAACACTAAAAGTGTGCAACATAAATAACACTTATAAATAGTTGACGTTTTGTTTAATTTGTGCTATTTACTGCTAAATAGCGGCAATTATTGCACACATTTAGTGTTTGTACTCTACTATTTTGCTAGTTATAGTTTTGAAGCATGCTGCAATTTCAAAGACAAGATCAATTAAAATTTAAATCATCTGCTGTTGAGTATCCACTCATGTGAAAATGACTCTATCAACATCACATTACATTACATTGTTTCATTCACAGACTTGACTACAGGCAAGACTGGGACAAAGATTTCAAAGCATATTTAAAGAAACTGGACAAGAAAAAACCTGTCATTCTGTGTGGTGACTTGAATGTGGCTCACCATGAAATAGGTATGCTACAAACTAATTGTAACTTGAATGATGATTATGTCAATGGTGGTGATGACAACTGTGGAAATGATGATTATAATAATTGTGACCTATTAACATGTTAGCTCAGTTAGGAGAGATTTGACTGTTACCCAGGAGGCTGTGGGGTCGATGGTGATGGCAGTTGTGGTTCCGTAATGATGACGGGTAATGATGGTGATGGCAACTGTGGTAATGATGGTGATGACGATTGTGGTAATGATGGTGATGATGATTGTGATTATTTTTAGATATTTACAATATCACTGTGTCATTCCTATCCATCTAATATGACATGTAATAATACTATACGATCAATAAACATTTTGAATACCACCTTCACAATCATCATCACCACCATCAACAAGAGGGTTGGCATTTAGTTTTCTTTCTTCCAACTACAACTCTAAAAAAATCTCCTGACACAGGCATGACACGCTACATTTAATAGTAAGAACAATACTTCACACACTACATAAATCCCATATATCATAACATGATATTTTTTCATGACAGACCTGGCAAACCCTGGTTCTAACAAGCGTACTGCAGGATTTACTCAAGAGGAGCGTGATGGCTTTACCAAGCTACTTGATGATGGTTTTGTAGACAGTTTTAGAGAATTATACCCGGATAAAAAGAATGTGTACTCTTTCTGGACGTATATGAGAAATGCTAGAGCCAAAAATGTTGGTTGGTAAGTCTGTTGTTCTGTAGTGTGTGCTAAATAGCGCAACTTCATTACAGAGACATCAATGATGCCGCATCGGTGGATCGATGGTTGATGTCCCAGAAAAAAAACAATCCAGTCCAAGTTGTGAAGGCGGCCGGTCGCCATGCAACTATTTTAGCTGTAACTTCAGATTAATATGGAATTTATAACAATTTTCTGTGAATTTGTATTGATTTGACAACATCCAACAAACATGATCCTGTGTGTTTTAATGGCCTGAATTTCAAATGCATGTTTGACATGTGCTGAATAATATTAAGGGTGTTTGGGAGCTATTCCACTTATTTTCCTGGATTAATATGAGTATTTAATACAATTTTTGGTAAATTTGCATTGATTTGACCCGTCTGACCACCATGATTCTTTGTGTTCAAACAAGAGATTGTTTTGATGGGACATCATGAGAGCGAATTTACAAATCTTTTTTTTTTTTTTTTTTTCATTCACAGGCGCCTGGATTATTTTGTTGTATCTGCAAGATTTATGTCTAAAGTCAGTGACAGCCTGATCAAGACTAGAGTCATGGGTAGTGACCACTGTCCCATTTCACTGCTGCTGTCATTATAAAATAGTGCATATTTAGATTAGTTTGTTTATATTAATTTGATTGTTTGTAATTTTTTACAAGTTTGTTTTATAAAATATAAATTCATTTTAGCTTGAAGAATTATTTGTTTGGTTTGCAAGAAGATGCCTCAATACCTCTTTTTCTTTTCATTTTGTTTTTTGTTTGTTTTACTGCTCCCTCTACTTACTCCAATATAAATACTAACTGTAGTTTTGTCTCATTCTCTGAGGTATTCTCTAGATTGTCCAAAATGAATGGATGCCATCTAAAACTCCACATACACATACCATAAAAATTTTCTGCTCATCATATTTTTTTACCTAGTAAAAAGTAGAAATTGAAAATTGTCGTTTTTGATTACAATAAAAATAAGTTTAGTATGATTTATGTAGTTGCTTTAAAGTGTCACTTGTCTTCTGCACACCTAGTGATGCATAAGGCCTCAGGTTTTTAGGGTGGACTAATGGTCTTATCAGCTTTAGGGCTTCCGTTTGGCTTTGACCCCCATGCATCATTGAATTTCTCATAGTGTCAGGGATGACAACAGGTTCTGGTTTCTGTAATAGATTTTTTTATTGGCCCCTAGCCCAACTCCCAACCTGGAGGACCATTCTTTGTCTGGTCCTTACCCTTCAACCTGTTCGACATGGGTGGCCCTACCAAGTGTACTAAACTCCAGCCAACATAGCTCTTGGGGTCATTAGGACACTAAGCACTCCACCACGATAAGGTGGGGATCCCAGCAGAACGTATTCAAGTAGTTCTTGTGAATTGAGTCATACAGACATCAAAATACAATACATTTTTCTTTTATTATTTTCTTGAATAACAACACTAAGTTCCACTACATTCTTAAGTTAGTCATAATACAAAATGAAAAATACATTCAGCTCTTTCAAGAACAGTTCCTTTGTGTACATAATACAAAGTGATTTATAACATCAAAATCTCAATTTTATTATCAAAAAAACCTCTTAGACTATATTGTCATTGAAGTGGAATAATTTCAGTTTTATTTCAGTCTCTTCAACCATTTTTTATGTCACAATGTACTTCGTACTTTGGGGAACCAAAAGCAATGATCCAAGAATAAACAATTTCACCAACTCTTGCAGAACAACAAGTAAACACCACTACACTACCACAACAAGTTTGTTTTTGCAGCCACACTTGTGATGCACAGTCCCACAGTAAGTTTATTTGTTTCTACAGACTCCTAGAACTGGTTCTCTGTAAACCCTTGTCTGTGCCACTAGCTTCAAAACAGTTTCATGGAGCAGGTTAAGTTTTTGTGCTCTGGGAGCACATCCCCTTGTTTATAGTGCAACTTTATATTTCCAGGATTTGATAATTTCAATTTATTGTTTATTGCTGTGTACATCTCATGTCACCACAGACTAAAATCCAATCAAGGCTAGAGTTTATTCACAAGAAATGATTGGTTTTTGTTTGCCTCCTGTTTACTGTCCCGTGCTGTTATCAAACACTATTTAATGTAACTTCTTAGCTAGAACTATGTTAGCCCACATTAGATTGATGCTACTGTTAAGACCTCTTTGAGGCTTTTCTTTAGGACCATTGTCTTTAGTTTAAACCAATAGGCTTGTATAATAGTGTGCTGACATACTTTTCTCTGTAGCGATGGGTAACACTGAGCGCCATCACACCATCCTAGGAGAGAAAAGAAGTGTTTTTTTTTTCATTTGATTGGCCAGTTATTTGAAATTTGATTTAAAAATTGTCTGGAAAAATCCTAGTGTGTGCTGCGCCGAAGGACCACTGAGCTGGCCTTTAATTGCCTGAATTCACTCTGACGCCACATCAAAACAATCTTCAAAAATCTATTGTTTAAACGCAAAGAATCATGGTCGTCAGAGGGGGTCGAAATAAACACAAATATACCAGTAAACATTTTTTATTTCAAAGCCAGGCTATTTTAGATTAAACTGTTTCAATAGGAGCAATTTGTTTTGAATTCTGTAATAGTTTGGTGATTTTATCTTCCAAGTAAACAAATGGTGACGTCATAGTGAACTAGGGCAATTAATTCCTTCATTTTTCTCACCTTTATAGACAAAGCATAGAGATGGTTTAGTGACACATGGTCAGGTTCTGGTAACAGTGAAGGATCGTCATGATCTACAACATCCTTGTTTAAGATGACATGCAGAAGATGAGGGGGGAGGACTGGGGGGACACTGGCATGCATGCCATCTCTGATGATCACTGGTGTATTGTGGGATGGAATGATTTGTCCATAAGAGCCTGGAGGAGAGCTTCCAGATAGGGATTCTGAAAGAAAAGTCAAAAATGTTACTTGAAGATCACGATAAATGAACAAGTTCACTTAGTGTGTTTCTTTCACGTTCAGTTCAATATGTTTAATTGCTTAGTGTTTAATTAATTGCGATCTCAGTGTTATCAATTAAAAAGTTGTTAGTTATTCTAGACTATAAAATATAAAATTAGGAACCAATTATTTTCTGTTGAGGAAAGAGCATGAAAAGCCATTTCCCTGAGCTGGGTTGTTCAAAGCTGGATGAGTGCTAATCCAGGGTTCACTCTATAGGTTTTCTTAAGAGTTAACCCAGGATTAGTGCTCACCAGGCTTTGAACAACCCAGCCCTGGTTATCCATTATTATTTCATGGTGTTTTCATTGTGTCTATTGCTTCATAGTGCTTCCTAAGTAGTGCAGTAGTTTGTCATACTTACTGACAGATCCAGAGCCAATACTAGCATTGGCATCCATATCAAGAGCATCAAAGACATCCATATCTGTCTTCCTGACTGTTATCACATTGTTTCTACCACCAAAATTATCATTTGTAGTTGGCTGAAATATAAACAAGTACATAAAATATGTATAGTTATTAATCAGTATTTTTAAACAACATACAAGCTCAGTCAGTAAAGAATTGACATTCTTACCAAGTTGGGATCATGTATCCATTTGCCATCAACACAGAATTTGTATTCATGCTCTCCCTCGGGTAGCTCTATTATGGCTGCAAACTCATTGTGACTACAGACAACACAATTTATTAGTTTCATCATCATCACTATCATCATTGCAAATGGAATTTTATGAAATGTATGTTAGGTACTTCTTTTATTTATTTATTTATTTTTATATATTTATTTATTTATTTATTTTTTTTATTTTTTTTATTTACTTATTTAGTTTATTTATGTATGTATTTATTTATTTATTTATTTATATTAATTCTTTTATTTATTTTTTTATTTACTTCTTTATTTATTTATTTATTTCTATCTAATATTTATTTTTTATTTACTTATTTGATTATGTATTTACTTATTTGATTATTTATCTATTTGTTTGTTTGTTTTTTGTTTGTTTGTTTGTTTGTTTGTTTATTTATTTATTTGTCACTTGGGACATGCTGTAAATTTATGTGTAATGTTTCATTGAGTTCTTGTCTAGAAAACAAGAAGTCAGTGGTATGAGTCCCATGACAATCCAACTGAGGTGGATTTTTTAATCTGTCTGTAGACACAATCAATGAAACATTACATAAATTTACTACATCCTTTTTATCACTATGAATACCATCACCACGAATGACATCATTATCATCACCAGCATCATCAACACTACCATAATCACCAATAGCATTATCATCATGACTTTATCATCATAATCACCATCATTACCACTTAATCACAAAATGTCATCCCCATCATCATTTTCACCATGTCCATCACTGATATCATCACCATCATTTTCACCATCACCAATATCATCAATGATATTGACACCATCATACTATACCTGTACGTCATAGGTATTCTAGTCTTCCATTCATTAAAGCTGCCTGATAGTAGAACTTGCTGTCCTCCGTTTACCCACTGGAAAACCGTAGGTAATGTCATCTTTTTGGGTGGTTCTGCTTCTGCGTCCTCGTCATCAAAGTCAAAATCAATTGGTTCCTCTTTTTGTATTAGATTGGCTAAAAAAGATAAGTGAATCGTTGAACATTGTGATAATCGGGAATTCAAAAAGGCAATAATAGATAGAAAATGACAAGAATGATAATTTCAATTGAACTGTTTTGGTGGTAATGATGATGATGACGATGAAAGTGGCGATAGTGAATATAGCACCATTTAAACCTGTATTTTATTTTTTTAAATCATTCTGTGGTTTCGAAAAAGATTGCATGATTTGGATATCCCAGCAATGCTTTGCTAATAAGAACAAGTTATTCAATAGTTCTAAAAGAAATTACTAACAATATTTGACTGAGCATGGCCGCAATATATATCCCAGATAGAATAATAGTCAAGTACATATTTAAATATTGTTGCAATATTAGAAATATGTAGAGCTGCCTACTAACTATGTAGAAATGCTTCAATAATAATAAACCATTATTACATATCTTACCTTCTCTGGCCATCTTTGCTTCTTCTTCACTTGGGAAAGTTTTTTTGCCAGTCTCAAACTCCAGCGTGGAACTTGATTCTGACTTGGCATCTTTTAGCTTGGTTCCTTGTGAGTTGCCCATTGTAAGTCCTTCTCAGTTAGAATTTATCTAAAGAAAACAAAATTATTCCTTACAAATTTATTAAAGCCTGGTTCACTAAAGCAATGCAGGTGCAAACGGAAGTGCAAAAAAATGATTTTTTTTTCTTTCTTGCATTTGCATTTTCCGGGCCTTATGCACTACCTAGGTTTGAAGTGGATTGTAGAAGATGAAATTAAACCATGGGGGATCCTAATATTTAGGGAAGAGCATCAACAATAAATCACTGAACCTCGCTTCTCTGCCAAATGTTCGTTAGGAGGTTATCAGCCAATATTGCATCTGCCAGAAGAGGTTTATTTACTATATATATATATATATATATATAGCCAACTGCATAAATTCTGTCGCCAAGAACATATATAAATATATATATTTCTCACCGAAGAAATTATGGGATACCTCCCAATATATTTTTTTCGAGTTGCCCAGCATGAGTACTATCTGAAAAAAATATAGTGGTTGATATCCCATAATTTCTTCTTTGAAAAATATATATATTTATATATGTGTTTGGCGACAGAATTTATGCAGTTGGCTGTATATATATATATATATATATATATATATACACTCGTTTGCAAGAACGTTGTAGTATACATTTATACAAATATCTAATTTATTCGGTATATTTAATCATATGCAAAACGGAAAACTCGCATTATTCATTGTTTGTTTCACTTCATAAATGTCAAAGTATATTTTTCCTGTCTATTATATCGTACAGATTATAAAACAGTTAGTTTTGTGTGTAAAAACATCTTCTTTGGCATTTTGCATCTCATTAGATATTTGTATAAATGTATACATGTATACTACAACGTTCTTGCAAACGAGTGTATATATATATATATATATATATAATTCACACCATTTTGCATTTTGGCTTTGCTCCAAAAGCATGGTATATTATAGGACCTATAGTTTGTATATAGACACAAAAACAATACTTCACGTGAATGCAGATGACATATACAAACAATACATGCAATACATATAATCTAACATCCACAGTCTTCAATCCCTCTGCATGAAAACAACTTTACTGGTTTGTTTACAAAATGCTCTTTATTACACATTATTCCTTTCCATACTTCCTCTTGGAAATGGGCATTTTGAAACTAAAGTTTTTTGAAGGAGCTAGTATATATTTTTGAATAAGTATTTGCACTCACTCACAAAAATGTCTGTACTCCCATGTCCCGTAGGAGCAATGCACTGAATTTTAAGGGATTTTCTTTGATGAGGCATTCTTAAGCTCATCACGAAACGTTAGTTCTACATTTTATAATATCTCTAGAATAGAGCTGTTTGTGAGTTGGAAAGTACAAATAAAACACCATAAGTTCAATAAAATTGATTATATTCAAGTTATCATGTAAGATTATAGCTAGTTTATTGTTAGCAAATTTCTAGAAGACCAAAACACTTACGAACTTACGGTGGACAAAAATTAATCATGTTTGGATTTGCTTTTCTAAAGTATTCACAACAATTACTGTATGATTTAAATTACACATAGAAACGAAGAAATAGCATCGAAATGAAACGAAATATTTCCAAAATAGTAGGGGAAAAAAGAACCTTTTCAGTCAGATCAAAAACACAAACAACCAATAACTACAAAATGACCACCATTACATAATTACTACAAATTATCCCAAATTGTGTATTTTTCGATTGCATTTTGTAACAGAGCAAGTAAATTAAGCTTATGACTTACGTTTGTGGTGTGATCAATGAGCACAAGAGAGAAAAAGCGAGTTTGTTCCTGGGTTATGTTACGGAGGTCCCTTCGCAGTCCGCCATCTTGCCACACCGACGATTGCTTGGAAAATACCACAGGAAGCCCGCTTGAGGCACCATCATCAACACCATTCTCTTCTCTTCTCTTCTCTTCTCTTCTCTTCTCTTCTCTTCTCTTCTCTTCTCTTCTCTTCTCTTCTCTTCTCTTCTCTTCTCTTCTCTTCTCTTCTCTTCTCTTCTCTTCTCTTCTCTTCTCTTCTCTTCTCTTCTCTTCTCTTCTCTTCTCTTCTCTTCTCTTCTCTTCTCTTCTCTTCTCTTCTCTTCTCTTCTCTTCTCTTCTCTTCTCTTCTCTTCTCTTCTCTTCTCTTCTCTTCTTCTGCAATTAAGAACTTGCTAGTTCGTGGTTTCAGCCTAGTATGCATGCAGCATCCATCTAAAGCACTATACAATAACATCAGCGGGGCGTGGTTTCCACACTAAACAAATAAAAGGAGGCTTGTGAGATGCTATACTGTTAGTGTCATATAAATCACTGTTCTGTATTGTAAGTTTTAAAATATGGGAAATTTAAGCTTCTTCATGAAGGGTACTAAGGCATCTAAGGGTGAGACCGGAGTTGTAGAAAAAGCACCCTCCCCACCCATCATGTTTCCTTCAACCGCAACAAATGTATTCCTTTGTACCCCGCCCTTAGTAGAACTGGACCCTGGTTAATTTTTGCTATTACATTACATGAACAGTAACTAAAAGGTCGAAAGTTTAAAATGTTTGAAAGACATTCCTGACCTACCGATCACTCAACAAATAGTTTGTGAATTGCGGAGTTTGAATCAGCATGTACCAAATTGATGATTGAGTCACAAGTCTTAAATAATTGCAAGCGACACTGAGAAGTGTCTCTAATAAGAGTACTTGAAAAATTAAGGCGCTTGAAAAAGGTTGTAAAGATAATATAACTGATGGGTCATCGTGCATTTTACAAATGATGAGCTCGAGATTCCAACGCGCGTAAAAAAAAAAAATAAAAATAAAAAAAAATAAAAATCAGTATAATTTTTAATTCAATCGATTCTTTTCAAGCAGTTAGTCACGTTCAATCAGCAAAGGTGCAACTGATCAAAATCAATGGGTATTGGTATAAACCCACAATGCACTTCGTCCCCATGGGCGTATCCAACCAGTTTGTCTTTGGAGGGGGGGGGGGGGGGGGATCCTAACAGACCAAATTGCCACTTTGACGTCGTATGTTGGCACTGTGAGTCCCCCAAAAACGCAAAGGATGTCTGCATTAGCGGTGTTTATGACTTTTCCGAATCTTCATCCAAACCCGCTTACTCATACAGACGTTTCAGTACGAACTTGATCATAATGAATAATGATTGGTTAGTTTTCATTCGGGTGGCAATCGGAGTCGTACTGATGATTGACGGGAGCAAACACACCGAATGGAGGTAAACGTTTATGTGTTTGAGGTCGCAGAAAACGCAATTGCAGTAACTATTGAGTACTATATATAAAAATAGTCACGCCTGGAGTATGCCACGCAGTCAGGGAGCAACCAGCCATGCGAATTCATGTCATATAGTTATTATAAATGGTTACTCTACCATATCAGTACAACAGCGTGAATCTTGAATGCCTGTTCATTTATTACATTTTAATAATAACATTTTTGCGCGTTTTTGGTCACACCTGGAACGTCAGGAATTTTATATATATATTTTTTTTGAATCAGAGAGAGGATATTAAGAACGGGTGATGATAATTTATGATAATTCCTCATTAGTAAACTTCAAAAAGCACAATTTTTATATTACATGCAACAAGATAAACTTAAAGATGAAAGTGCTAACTGAATTCTTCTGCCAAAAAAATGAAAAACATTTAGTTTGATTTTTTTTTTCAAATACGAACAGTTAAAATTCCAGCCCATGGAGTAAAAATGTGACTTCATGCTTCTGAACCGGGAGTTGACATATTGAATGCGGAAATACTTTTGATTGTTTTCACGTTGCAACATAAGCTAAATATGCGATTACATGTGGGTTAATATCAGTCCAGACAATAGACGATAAGCTCACGTCATCATTCCACAGGAACAAAAAATTGAATTCCCAAGTCTCTAAAAAGATGGGAATTGCATGGGAAATGTTTCCATTTAATGGGGGAAATATGGGAAAATTTGAACCCAATGTTAGGTTTGGTTTCACTTTCCCAACCATAATCCAAAATAAACCCATTGTGGGAATCACAAACGTTTTCCTGTTTGGTTCCGTACGCCGGGTCATAAGACAGTGATGGTGATGTGTGTGGTGCAACGGGGATGGTGGATCAGTGTGTGGTGACGATGGTTGTGGTGGTGATGGTCGATCAGTGATGTGTGCAATGACGATAATGATGTGTTGGTATCTTTATTATTCTATTTTATATAGTTCTATTTTTTTTAATAAAAGTTTGTACTAAGCACGATCACGTGATTGATATTAAAAAGAAAATGATGTGAAGAATTATAAGTTCAGTGACAACGTTTCGAAACGTCACTGAAATTATGATTCTTCCCGTCATTTTCATTTTAAAATCAAAAGTTTGTACCGTAGATAATATTGTTGGTGTTTTCTTGGCCTCTGTCAATTTGTACTCACGTGCAGTTTAATTTATTCATCTATTGTTTTTTAAGCTTATAAGAATTAGGAAGGGCATTCTAAAAATGGCTATCATACGTATTACACTTTTTAAAATAATAATTAAAAATTTATATAACAATGTCTAATATATAATAATTAATATTTTTGTAATAATTTTCTGCATATGTTATGGCCGATACTGAAATGTCTGTAACTACGGTATGTAAATAACTTACGCAATTCTAAATTATTATCATTATATATTATTACTACATTTGATATTTATTATTCTGTAATCATATGGCACAATCATGTATTAAACTTAATTAGAAAGCAGCATTAGGGATGGTTATAATGATGACGATCGTGATGATAGGATGGCATAGCGGTGATGGCTATGTACGGATAACAATACATCTGGCTTAATATCAATTATGATGATGATGAGCATTGGAAGGCATGTTATCATTAGCATCGTCACACCGACTCCATCAATCTCAGCTATCGTTAGCGTTTAATTGTATTCATTAATATCGTATATAAATTGTCATCATTACAACGAGCTAACATCATCATTTTCGATGCAAAATTTTCTAGTAATTTATCACGAAAAAATTATTTGTAAAATGTCCTTAAGTAGATAAAATTGTTGTTTATTTGATACCATCTCATTATTGACATTCTTCGGGATAGTATCAGTCAAAATAACGATGATTAAAATCATGTGACGTCATCACGAAAGTACAAACCTTCCCCACCCACCCGTACACATATGTAGATTTCTGAACATTCCTTCTCGACGATCAGCCAATCAGAGTGCGGGATTAGGAATAATGTTGTTATGCAGCCGTAGGCCGAAGCCAGAGTACTATGCTGAAAAAATGGCGGTTCAAGAAACCGACGATAATCACACAAAATAACATCTAAACCACTACAAAACTTATCAAAAAAAGTTGTCAAAGTTCATAAGGATTGTTATGAAGTGCTTTTAGTATTTTAAAGCGTTATTTTTAGAGTAAAAACTTGTTGAAATATGGCCGAAATGCGGACTCGCTACGAAGATATAGAAGAGTTGAAAAGACTCATCGCGGAATGGAACGCAAGTCGTTTAGATATGTTCGCTATAAGCGAACCGAACGAGGTAATAACTTATTCAGTTTAAAAACATGATACTTTGTTTTATCGTAGTGCTTTAAGTTCGTCTATAACTTAGGGTAATTTTGTGGTTTTAGTTTAAATACCAAACTAACTGTCTGCTGTTCTTTCATGTAGAACTTGGAATATCGTGGAGCGATGAGATTTTATTTTCAAGATTCAGGCTCCAAAATTGCCACAAAATGTGTAAGATTTACAAGTAATGATAATACAGAAGATGTGACGAAAACACTGGTGGAAAAGTTTCACCCTGACATGAAAATGTTGTCAAATCCGACGTATTCGTTGTATGAAGTACATCCAAATGGAGGTGAGACATGAGCTTTAAACACTTAAATTTCACCCTCGAAAATATCATTACATTTCAATTTCCCCTCAAAAAATAGCCCTTAGTTATCGTCAATCTATTGAACTTTGCAGTTCAACTTGTTGTGTATTGATAAGTGCAAGAAAAGCTCTTGGAATTGTCAGAATATGTTTGTAATTTTTACTCGAACTTTGTCAGCTTCTTTGCATATTGCATTGTATGAGCTATTTCTCTATATAGCTTGCATGTTCCATTTTTCTTTGCAAAATAGAGTATTTTTATTTGGCATTATAAGGTAATTCCTAGGTTATATATTTGTCTAAATAAAATGCGGAAAATATGTAATGAAATTTTGAAAAATTGTTGTTGGTTTTGCAATTTTTTTTCGCGCTAAAATAAACAATTTTTCCACTTCTAAGTAACTGCCATTGTATTTTGACTCAGTGGAATATCTTTCCGTTTTGATTTCAATGTGTGTTCGATTAATTCTAATCAAAATTTTGCTTTTTAGACAGTATTAGCGCTTATAATTTGTACTTTAGGTATATTAACAGTATTTTTGGTCATTTTCTAGCTGTTAGGATTAAATATTTATCTTTTTTTACCGCTTTGTTAAGTGATTTTCAGAACAAAAATTGTGTGAAATTTATCAAAATTGTGTAGAACTATCTCTGCGAATTTATTCCCAGAATTTCAATTAAATTATCCAGTGGTTTGTGGTGGTGTTGAGGCTTTTCTTAGCCTCAATGAAAGTGATACTTCTATGAAGAGCTTTATGGCTTGATAATGTGAAATAAAATCCTCGAAAAATGTGTAAAAAAATGAATTTCTTTTGAATGTATATGATGATTTACAAGGAAATCCTTGCAATGCAAATATTTCCAAATCTTCGCTTATTGAAGTATCAAATTTCATCAAAATAAATGCTCAGTAGACGCCATTTTCACTACAAGCTTCACGATTCACTGCCATTTTTGGTCGTCCCCCTTGCATGCGAAAAGAATTAAAATCTGTATTATGAAAACTTCGTGGGGTTCTACATTTCATTTATTGTTGTCGACAAATCCACTGTTTTGAAAATCGATGCATGGCATTTTGTGTCAATTATTGTGCGAATGGATTTTCGTGTTAAAGTAAATTTACAATTATAGCGTTTCTTCAGCGTCTTTTTAATTCACATCCGTTGTTTTGAAACATTTTGAAACGCATTTTAGAATCGCTATTTTTATAGTAAAAATTCAACAAATATTCAATCAGATTATATTGTTTTTTTTATGTGAGAATTTCTTTAAGTTATGTCAATTATGTGAAATAAAGTTATGCTGCAATATTGTTGAAAATGTTGTTAATCATGTTTACACTTCGTATGAATTAATCTATCTTAATTGGAATAAATTAATACGTCTTGTTGATATTTGACTTTGAGTAAAATTGTTAAATGTTCCATCAAAAAACTATGATTGAAAGATATTATGTTATTACCAAAATGATGTGAATTGTAGATTTAGTTAAATGGATTAATTATGTATTCTATTTCATTCTAAAATCAATTTGTTTATATAATTAATATGATTTTATGGAAAAAAATTTCAACAAAATTATTAAAAACGGGTAGTTTGAGGTTAAAATTTTAGAATTATACTCTTGATTTTGGTATATTATAAACACTTCAATCTGTATAAACCAATAGCAATTTATAACAATAGCAAGTTATTTTTGTTTAGAGCATTAAAATATTCTTCACAAAAAACTCATTGTTTTTCAATTCGTGGAACTATTTGAGCATTGATCCAAACTGAAAATTGCAACTTAATTGATATATTGTTTTTGCTTATAATGTAATATTTTTAAAATGTCATTATCACCTAGGTAACCTATTTATAGTTAGCTGATAACCCTTTATAGACTTACTAAACACTGGGATCCCGGTATGTTGCACGGTTGCGGGTCCGCACAATGAGGTACTTCCCGCACAATTCCGCACAATTGAGGAAATTTGCTCAAAACCCGCACAATTCAGAAAAATTTGGCATAATTTATGCACTTATCTTAATAAATGTCACTTCAATAAGTTAATCTGGTGATTTCAGGTCCTTTAACTTTTTCGTCAAAATTCCACTCACTCGAAGTGAAATTTTCAAAACTCGTTCGTCAAAAACAAAATGGCGTCCATTCAATTGAGAGAGACTGTGCTCTAATAAAAAAACACAAGGCGTTCCAAACTTGTGTCACTCGGGCTCTCGCGGTCTCGCGACTTTATTACGAACGATAATCCAGCTCTGGAGTCAAGATATAAACTTTGTAATTAGAGGTATACTTGATTAAACACTTATTCTCTGCCCAAGACTTTGTAGAAAGGCTAATTTTCTACAGAAATACGAAAAAAAACGTTTTCATAGTTAAATTATTATTGCGCAATCCCGCACATTTTACCGCACAATTGACCATTTTTTCCGCACAATTTGTCCTTGAATTCCCGCACAATTTGAAAAAAATTCCCGCAACCTACCAGGATCCCAGTAAACATAACTATTTTTCTCAATAAATTCAAAATCTTTACCAATAAAACTTCTATATATAGATACTATTTACTGGGCAAAAGTTTGGTCATTCCTTCATCATGTTGATTGATTGATTCATTCATTGATCCATTCATTCAATAAGTGTGAAAATATCATGTAATATGGACACAAAACTAAAGTATTATCATTAGGTGTTATTAAAGTACTTATGCCAATAATTATTTCAGAGTCAAGAAAGTTACGTCTAGATGAACACCCACTGCGCATCCAACTTGACTGGCAGAACAATGACAGAGAAGGCCGTTTTCTACTTGTAAGCGATAGTGACAAAATCGTTCACTCAAATATCTTTGAGTCAAGCAAAAATGATAAACTTGAAGATGTCAAACATTTAAAGCGCAGCTTATCAAGACGAGAGAAGAAGCAATTAAAAAAGAAACGTGAGGAAGAAGCAAAGAAAGCTGCTGAGAAAGGAGGCAAAGATGGCATGGCGGCCCATCTATATGACGAGCTCCCTGAGAGCAGCTTCACGAGAAGCATTTCAAACCCTGAAGCTGTTATGCGTCGGAGAAGACAGCAAAAAATTGAGAAGCGATTAAAAGACTTCCAAAGCAAAGACAATGCCGCTGGTGGCACTTTGAAAATCTTTGCTACTACTTTGAAACCTGAGATTCCTTATAAGACCCTCCTTGTCTCGGTTGATGACACTACAACCCATGTAATCAAAGAAGCGTTAGTAAAATATCAAATGGAGAAAGAAAACCCAGAAGATTATTGTCTAGTAATGGTGAACATCCCCCCTGAAGGCCATAACACAAGTGCTACTCTTGGTAAAGAGAGAGTTGTTCATGACGAAGATTGTCCTCTTAAGATTGCTGTTACATGGCCTCCCAGTAGAGGCACCGTAGTTTTCCATCTCAGAAGAAGAGCTAATCTGCCACAGCACAGACAGGAGAGAAGGAGATCGAAATCACCAGCAAGGAAACCTGTTGATAGGTATGTAATTGGAATGATGAGCAGATGATATCATAGCTGCTGTTGCTGTTGGTATTAGTATCATTGCAACATATTCATTATGAAATGAATAACTGGTTACAATTGTAATTAGAGTACAAAAACTGAAAGTGTGCAACATAGATATCAGTTCTATTGTTTTCTGTTGTCAATAAGCACTGTTGAATAGTGTTTGTAAGGTTTTGCACACTTTTAGTGTATTCTACTATTTAAAACAATGTATTGGTTGTCATGTTCAAAAACCCATTACACAAAACATAGTTAAAATGTAATAAGGCATAACAAAATGTAATATATCAAAAAACCAAAGCAGTTCAAAAGAAACTGTACAATAAAGTGTAATAAAATGTTAAGATAAAATTTAATATGCTGAAGTGTATTTCACTGGTTTTAGAATATTTTATAACTATAATTTTCAACATATCATTAAGGACTATTGTTGCAATGTGTCTCTTATTTTTGGTCTCAACTCCAACTTTACAATCGCTTTCTTCTAGATCTCCAGAAAAGGCTGTGACAGATCGTTACTCTCAGCCTCCATCCGTCCCAGAACATCTACTTCCTTACCTACTAGAAATACCAGCTGAAGACATGGAGCCTGGCTACAAACCCAGACTGCATCGCTTACAGATGAACGTTACAGAAGTCGGCAGTGAAAAGTCTATGTCAGCTGGTGGCAACTACCTTGTACTACATGCACCTCACATTCTCCAGCGACATTGCATCATTACAAACATGGATGGGCGTGTGTCTGTTACTCCAAGCAGTGGCGACGCAGAGGTTTCTGTTAATGGCAAGAGATTCTACGAGACAACCACTTTGACTCATAGCGATGTCATCAAGATTGGACGTTTGCATACATTTAGGTTTTGTGATCCAGCTTTTGAGAAACCCAGTCGACATAGTGCACCAGCTGCTTACCATGATGATGCTAGTATTAGTAGTAGCAGTGACTTGGACGTACCAAGACGATCAAGGTAAGATGATGCTGATGATGGTTATCATGATAGGGAAGATGATAGTGATGATAGTGATAATGATTAATATGGTGATAATGATACAGATATGGATTGTGATGATGATGATAAGGGTGATGATGATGGTGATGATGATAATAGTGATGATGGTGATAATGATTAATATGGTGATAATGATACAGATATGGATTGTGATGGTGATGATGATGGTGATGATGATAATAGTGATGATGGTGATAATGATGTCGATATGGATTGTGAAGATGATAATGATCATGATCATGGTGATGATGGTGATGATGATAATGGTGGGAGTAATGATGGTTATGATGGCATTGACATTGATTTTGGTCATGATGAAGGTGTTGAGATGGTGGTGTGTGAAACTGATTGTGACAATAATATTAATTATGGCTGTGGGATTAATAATAATAAAAGTTGAAATTATAATAATTGTGATCAAAATATCAAAATATCATAGTTAATGCACGGATTGAGCCAGAAATTGAGCCATAAGGAACAAATTGACCCTCAGGCAATGGTAAAAGGGGACTAATCAAAATCTAGGGGGTCATTCATACATTAAATAAACACCACCATGATGCAAGCCTTTATAACAAAATAACCAGTATTTTTTTAATTAAATTTAATCGTGCAAAGTCAAATTATGCAGAATATGGCAATGAAGAAGTAAATACTACTAAGTAAATACTACTAAGTTTCTTCTTGTACAGCAGTTTTGTAATCCAGCCAACGTCTAAATGACGAGTCAAAGTTGAAGTATGGAAGTTCATACAACCCTTTTCACCAAAAGGATTGCTTTTGTTGGCCTTCTGGCAAAAATAACAAAATATTTTTCCATCAATGTATCGTAACCAAGTGTGATCTTGAGACCATCTTGGCTGGAAGTTTCTTGTTTGAGATTGAGATTCTTCGCAGTTAGGTTCTTTATCTCTTTCATCACCAGCATGATCTCTCTGCCCTTAATTACTTGCATCTTCCGTCTCTTCATTTTCTTCTTTGTTTCTGCCAAAATACCTACTTATAGTCCTAATTCTTTTCCGCGGATTTGACATTTTCGCCATGTGACTCTCGACCCAGTCTCTTCTCGCGGTCTAAGCTCATCCCCAGGGCTACTCTGCTCGATTTTTTTCAAAATGGCGGCAGTGATACCACGAATTTTTGACATTTCTTTTACACATAACAAATGGACGAAAAATTATTTTGTTTGATCGGTTTCTTTGGAAAAGGGACAATTTGGCCCTCTTTACAATATCTAAAGGGACAATTCTAATTTAAAAGCGGGATTGGCGCAATGGCGCGCTCTGGCTCAAACCCTGTTAATGGTGATGATAATCGTAATCTAACTTTAATTAATATTTCATGATGTAATCTAACTTTAATTAATATTTGGAATGCTCTTTCAGACCAACCTCACTTGGTGCTCCATTGCACTCGCCAAGCTACACCAACCATCACCCTAGCAACGACTATCCCAGTAACCATGATGACCATGACACAAGTAGTGACCAGTCTCCTGGAATGTATGAGACAACATTTGATGTCACTGGTGAAGTGACAACGTATAGTGGACATAAAAGAGAAGTGAGTGGAATTATTGTTGCTCAATGTGATAGATGTTACAGTAATTTGGGTTATTAGCATTGTATGACGCGAATAATGAATGTAGAGGTGGTGAGTGTGGGAGTGTAGATGAAGAGAAACTCAGATTATTATTGATTATTTTGTTATTATTTGTTATTATTATTTATTTGTGGTTAAATTTTTCTGTTTTCAAATTTTGAATAAATATAAAGCAAATAAACAAACAAAAAGACATGCAAACAAATGCATAGATAGACAAACAAAAATCAATAAACATCAAATAAATAAATAAGTAATATTTACTATATACTATAATTGCTAATTGGTTTTATATAGAAGATAAAATTGCCAAGACTATTGCAAATCACTTGTTGTACTGTGTCAAGCTGTCACACACTAAAATTGGCCTAATTCATTATGTCACCATCAAAACATTCATTAAAATTCGGTTGTTTAACGAAAGGGATCATGGTTGTTTGGCAGGGACAAAACAATGCAAATTCACTGAAAATCGTTCTAACCATATAAACTCAAGAGAAGAAGTAGAATAGTTTCCACATGCTCTGAATATTATTTAGTACATATGAACACACATGATATCCAAAAACCAGATCATTTTAGTTTAACTTGTTTCGCTAGGACTTATTTTGGTCAAATTTTCTATTGGATTTGGTGAGTCTATCCCCTACATAAACAAACGTCCGTGATGTCATAATGAAATAGGGTATTCCTCTAAATCTAGTTAGTATCTAACATGTACAGTTGTTATTTCAGTCATTATCCTCAGAGCCACCTAGAAGTGCTCCACCTCGAACACCAACCCAAACATCATTTGCAAATGAGGATCTCTTTGACGACAGGCTACCTGCAACGTTGGAATTCTTAGAGACTGGAGAAGATGCCTTCTTTGCTGCAGTTGTTAGTGAAGTTAACGGTCAAGCAGTTCACTTTAAACTAGCACCTACATACACACTGTATATGTGTGCCCGTTTCCGTATGTCACCTGCTTACAGACCTGAGTTGTCTACGCATCAACGTGGAGAGAGACTTGGTGTTACGTTGTTGAAGATTGCTAACATGGCACGCTCCACCATAAGGGTGAGAACAGAATATATTATTCAGTACTGTTGCATCTCAATGAATTATCATGAATATATAATTGTAAATGGGTAATATAGTGATAACTTGTAGAGTATTTGTAGAGTATTCTGGTTGGCTCGTCATAAAAATGTGTTATCTGATTGGCTATAATTGTAAAACAATATAAAAGGATTAAAAAATCATGAATAATTAATGAGGGAGAGAACAATACAAAATCATAGCCATGACCATGTTTTTAAATCCGCGAGAGATTCGTCCTGATTTGCATACAACTTTAACTTGAATTTCCTCCAAAAAATTTAATATTTGTTGTTGTTTGTTGTTGAATATTTCAGCTAAATATGAGTTAGGAAAAAATTTTTTTAAGCAATATGAAATATTTGCAACTGATCTTTATGAGGTTTGAAACAGCTCTCCTCCTCGTTAAAAAGCAGCTGCTCATAATTATTTTATATATTACATAAAATAGAAAATGGTCCCCTATTTTGATTTCATACACTTTAAATCTAATGTGATATTAATTGACATTCCTAGGACCATAATAAATATCCCGGGAGTCTTGCCTTCTGGATGGCAAATTGTTCCGAATTACTCCATTTCATAAAACAAGATTGTGACATCAATCCATACACTAAAGAAGGACAACCACATGGACAGCAAGTCTTAGCCCAATCAGTCCACCAGGCCTTTAGGGACTTTGTCCGATGTGCGCAGAATGAGTTGAGGACTGTCATGTCAGCTTTTATTGATCCTACCGATGGAGCGGATATGGAGGACAGTGATCTGGATTCGATTAATGAGAAAGATTCTGATCATCTGTCAGAGAACTCTGATGGTAGGAGCTACCATGTGTATGGCCCTGATGGTACTTTGTCTGGAAATGATAGCTGGTTTGGTAAGTGATGTATAAAGAACAAAAGAACATGTTGTATTGGGTGACAAAGATTTGAGCCGAAGGCGAATAGGCAACTATTTTAATGATAGTTTGTGAAAGTTTGAGAAAAACAGATTGAGTTTAAGGAAGATTTTTAAATCTTAAAAGCATTTTAAATCATCGAAAACTCCAAAACTGAGGCCAGAAAGGCCATACAAATTCTGATATTTTTAAACTTATTATATCTATTTGTGATGCTTCTTTTATTCCAGGGTAACAAAATATGAAAAAGGTTATTATTTTGGAAAATTTTCTGCCATTATGACAAAGATGTATGATGTTGATGATTGTGGTATGCTAGTATTGATGGTAATAATGGTGATGATGATGATAATGATGTTGATGATGGTTATGCAGACGATGAGGATGAAGATAACGACAATGTTTGCTATTATATATATCCTCTTAGTATGCAATATTCATCAACAGAAGAAAACAAAAGTTTGATTTTAATATTGTAGGTGGTCATCGCACGCAGAGTCGCGCAACAGTGTCAGAGGTCATCTACAAGCTATCTTCAACCATGTCTCTACTACGCCGCTGCCGTGTCAATGCAGCACTGACAATCCAAGTCTTTTCGCAGCTGTTTCACTTCATAAACACATGGCTGTTCAATAAACTGGTCCTGGAACCTAAGCTTGGTTTATGCACAAAGGATTGGGGACGCAAGATCAGCAAGAGGCTTGCCCGAGTGGAGAAATGGGCTGAAAAACAGGGGCTGGAGTTGGCTGCTGATTGTCATTTGTGTAGAATTGCTCAGGTTGGTATGGTGATTGTGGTGGTTATGATGATGATGGTGACGGTGATGACGATGGTGATGATGATGATGGTGGTGATGGTGATGATGGTGGTGATGGTGATTATGATGATGATGATGATGGTGATGATGATGGTAATAGTTGTAGTGGTGATGGTGATTCAATTTAATAAAATAATTGTTCAATGTTTTTCTTCCTCAGGCCGCTCATCTTCTTCAAGCACCCAAGAACTCCTCTGCAGACGTCAATGCCATCTCATCCTCGTGCTTCAAACTTAACTCTTATCAAGTTCGAATACTATTAGAGAACTATCGCCCAGCTCATGACGAATATATTGCAGAGGTAGCCCAACAGTACAATTGATATCGAAATGACATACACACGAAATTAAACGTCAGAACGTAATTAAGTAATAAGTATTCAAACTTCCATTGTGAACGTTGATGGTTGGAATTTGGAACACATTATTGAACAGTTTTGTTTTTTGTTTAATTTTTGTCGTTGAAATGCGTCAACTGGATAGTCGTTCGATGTGTAGAACACACATCCTGGATGTAAATCGTAAAAAGAAACAGGTTATAAAATCAAACTTCTAATATATACATATTCCCCACCCCTCTCCTGATAGGATCTCATAGAAAGCATGGTCATAGCAGCTGAGGAAAACGCTGACGAAGTTGCCCGTAGCAACGGCCAAGAGATCCAGCTTGATGAAGACTGGGAACTCCAGCTACCTTTCCTTTTACCAGAAGATGGATACTCATGTGAGGTGATACGGGGTGTCCCTCCTGGTCTTAAGGGCTTCTTAGAACCACTGGCCAAGACTGGGCTTTGCAGGCTCACGATTCAACCCGAGACGTCTGGACTGTGGACTGTTTATCTGAAGAAATATGAGAAATTGAATATGGAGATGGCTGCTCAGGCTGCTCCTGAGGTTGAAGAGATCTCGTTCAATAAAGGCCGTGGTGGTATGGGCCTTAGTATTGTTGCTGCAAAGGTAATACAAAATTCAAGCATATGTTTGATTTTAACAAATTTAGAAAATCGTTTTTGATATATAATAACTTATAATAAGCTTTCTCTCGGCATCTTTCCACAGGGAACCCGACAGGATAAGCTTGGTATTTACATCAAGCAAGTGGTCAAGGACGGACCAGCATCTAAGGTACAGAGCTAAAAAAGACAATGGTGCAAACCACCTGACCTGCATTTAATATAGTATAAGACGTGCTTCATTTTGTCGGCGTTAGAAGTATTATTTCAGTGACATTGATTTTGTTGTCATTTGTAGGATGGAAGATTAAAGGCTGGAGATCAAATTTTGTCTGTAAATGGAGAGAGCCTTGTTGGTGTAACGCAGGAAAGGTAACCAAACTGACAATGGTGTTGTGATGGTGGTGATGGTGATGATGATGATGATGATGTTGTTGTTGTTCATGATGCTGCTGCTGATGGCTGTATTGATAGTGATAATTGTGATGGTGATTCGGTGATGACGATGATGATGGTAATCGTGATGGTAATGGTGATTCGGTGATAACGACAGAGACGGTTTTGAATGTTTCATTTGTAATTTCCTTTCTCAGAGCTGCGGAAGTAATGGTAAAGTCAGGTGCTAACGTATGCCTTAAAGTTCTCAAACAAGGAGCCATCTATCAGGGTCTTGCTACTCTACTTATACAAAGCCCTACTAAAGGTAACTCAAAGTCTCCATTAAAAAACTCAAACTTTTACAATTATAAGCTCGCGAGTTAAGGTTGTTCTCTTTTGAAACATGCGCATTTCTTATCGATTTGGTTTTCGATGGTATTATCGTCACACTTCTCAACCCACTGAAGAATTCTTCTGAGATGGTTTTATGAATCGCCTGTTGTGTGTAGAACATGTAAATAACCTGTTATCATTCTCTCTCGTCCTTAGAATCTCCTCAAAGATTAACGCCGTTAGAGCCTGAGAATGAACTTCCCCAATCCTCCCCGACTCTTCCCGACAACAATATGCCTGGGTACGACAGCCGTCGTCGTGAGAATAGTTACCAGGAAGAGCGCTTAATTGATGACCGACGGAGGTCTGAAGCCGAGGAAAGGCTGAAAGAAGAAAGACGAAGAGAAGAAGAGGAAGAAGAAAGAAGGCAGCGAGAGGAGGAAGAAGAGAGATTACGAGAAGACGAGAGAATCAGTGAAGAAAAACACGCTAAAGAACAGGAAAGACTTCGCGAAGAAAAGAGACGAAGGGAAGAACAAAGAGAAGAAGAAAGACGGCGAGAAGAAGAAAGAAGACAAGAAGAGGAGAGACTAAGACAAGAGGAGGAAGAACGACTATACCAAGAACAACTCAAAATGGAAGAAGAAGAACGTCTTCGTCAAGAAGAAGAACGCCGCATTGAAGAGCAACGACAACGTGAAACAGAACGGCAGCGCCAGATCAAGCTTGAAGAAGAAAGGCGAAGGCGCGAGGCAGAGGAAGATGAAAAATTCCGAATCCAGGAGGAACGAATTCGTAAGCGAATGGAAGAAGAGAGGAGAATTATTGAAGAGGAAAGAAAAAAGCTGATGGAGGAGAGAAGGTTGTTGGAAGAGGAGAGAAAGAAAGAAGAAGAACGTAAGAAAGCTGAGCAGATGAAATTAATAAATGAACAAAAACGAATTGAAGAGGAGAAGAAGAGAATTGAAGAAGAAAGGAAATTAATGGAAATTGAGGTTAGTAATTATTCTTTGCATTCACCGTCTCAGTGCCAATTATCAGTCCATAATTGCCAATGCCTCGGTTCTTGTTTTTATTCACATCCATTCATTCATAAATTCATTCATTCACCCATCCATTCTTTCATCCGTTTCGTCTTTATCGCAGGAACGTCGTAAGGCGGAAGAAGAGCGTCTGAGACGCGAACAGGAAGAACGTGAAGAAGAAGAGCGACTACTCGCCGAGGAACACCGACGACGCAACGAGATCATCATGCGAGAAGAATTCCGACGGCGCGAAGATCAACGAAGAATCGCCGAAGAACGACTTCGCTCCCAAGAAGAGGAAAGAATGAAGGCGAACGAGCCGCCTAAGCGTCGTTCTCGTAGAATCCGTTTTGAAGACGAAGTCGTCGGCAACGCGAGTGCTGTCGAGACGCAGTCGCAGCCACCTCCACCGGAAAATCATGACGTTGAAATTGTGACCAAGAAAGAAGAGACGGTCGAAGAAGATCCGGTAGTTGTTAGAGGACGACTTACTGAAGCCGACATTAACAATATGAATGTCGTGTTTGACAGATTAGAGGAAGAGGTTAGTCGGTTTGTCCGTTTATTTATTTATTTATTTTTATAGTCTTCAGGACTGTTTGTTAGTACGCTTCTGCCTTCACCTTGTGTTTTCATCAATAAATGTTTTTCTTAGCTTTGCAAATCAAACGGCTGGATCGGTTTTTTAGTCTGTCTGTCTGTCTGTCTGTCTGTCTGTCTGTCTGTCTGTCTGTCTGTCTGTCTGTCTGTCTGTCTGTCTGTCTCTTTATAACGTAGCCGGAATATGAAGTATATGGTAACCTTGAGGATTCGCAGAGCGATATTTTTCACTGTGTTTAATTCATCAAACTCATTAATAATATGCCTTAGGCCGATTGTACGAAGCTAAATTAACGCTATCCATCGGATAAATCCCAATGCAGCGGACAACGTTTAAAGAAATTCAACAGGGTGGATAGGGTTTATCCAGTGGACAACTTGATCCAGGCTTCATACGACCGACCCCTGGCTTCAGTTATTACAGTGAAACCCCTCTATTCCGGACAGTACTGGGACCAAAGAAAATGTCCGGTTTGGAGGGGGTTCCGGTTTACTGAGGTTAATTTTATAAAAAGTAATTGGAAAAAATTGTATTATGGACCAACAAAAGTTGTTCGGTTTAAAGAGAATTTCGGTATATTCAGGGTCCGGTATAAAGGGGTTTCACTGTATACCCACTCAATAATTTCTCTCCTCGCTTATAGGACCAGAAAGAAGAGCCACCTAGAAGTCCTATCAGAGTGGATACCCGTAACACAAAATTCGGTCGAGCCATAGTTATAACACAAGGCATGATCCCGTCGCCTTCCTCTCCAAGTCGTCCTACCAAAGCAGTCTACGACTTTGACAACGTAGAAACAAAGCCAGTGGAAAAACCCAAAGAAGAACCTAAAGAAAGCGATTTTGAAAGATGGCAACGACAACAACGGGAACTTGCAGAACGTCGAGAGCGTGAAGCCGAGGAACGAGAACGGCAGCCAACGTTAGATAGACAACATGAACAACGTGAGAAGGCTCAAAGAGAAGAGCGAGAACGTCAACACGAAGAAAAGGAACGCCTGGAACGAGAACGTCTGCAACGCGAAGAGAAAGAACGTCTTGAACGAGAACGCCAAGAAGAGGAGCAACGGCAACGCGAAGAACGAGAACGTCGAGATCAAGAACGTCGCGAACGTATGCAACGTTCAAAACTAGAACGTGAACGCCGGGAGCGTGAAGAGAAAGAACTCCAAGAACGTCTTGAAAAGCAAAGACAAGACCGTGAAAAGCAAGAAGCTGAACGGAAGAGGAAAGAGCAAGAGGAGCTGGAACAAAAAGCGAAAGCTGAACGGGAACGTCAAGAACGAGAACGTCGAGAACAGCAAGCGTTGGTAGAGAAAAACAAACAACAGGAACAACACAGACAACGTTTGGAGTCGGAACGCGAGAGACTTAAAATCATCGAGAGAGAACGTCGATTGTTGTACCCGGATGACGCCGCCGGTAACAAGACGCTCGACTACATCGAATCTATGACTGAAGACGAAGTAGAAAAAGAATTCAAACGTCGATTGGAGGCTGAGAACCGACGAAAGGGCGACGTTGAAGATAGACGTGCTAAAGGGCTGGTTTCAGTCACAAGAGTAACGTACCATCCAGACCGCAACGATCAGAGCGAACGTGACCGCCGACTTCAAATGATTTTACAAGAGCAACGGCTACTCGACAAGGAGAGAAGCCGTCGTAGTGAAGTGGTTATCAAACGAGATCAGGACAGCGACGCGACAGGAAACTTTCAGCAAATGAGAGAAGAAGAGGAAAGAAAATTACGCGAAGAACACCGAGAGCAAAGATTGCAGCAGCAACATGACCTGAAACTAAAACTCGAAGAACAGCATATCTTACGAGAGAAAGAGAACGAAGCGCGTCGTCAACTTCAAGAAGAGCAGCGACGACGTCCTGGGCGTATTAACGAGCCTGATCACGTCCTTGAATTGAAGGAGAGAGCGTTGAAGGATTACGAACGTCGTCGTATCCTGATCGACCAGGAAATCGCCCGACACCAAGCACAGGAGAAACTCCAGGAAGATCTATGGCAGAAAGAAATGGACGAAGTCAAGACAAAGTTCGACCAACAAAAACCAGTGTCCCTGTTGAAAACGTCAAATGGTAACAAACCTAAAAAACAGGTGTCGTTTTCTCAGATGTCGACGGAATTCCGTGAACCGTCGTCTCCTACGTATGTAGTAGAATCATCATCCGGCTACACCGCCAAGGTCACACCGGCTGCTAGCGTTCGACTGGTTGAGACTCGCCCACCAGCGATTCATACTCCTCCTGATTCTCCGCTTAGTTCCCCGCCAGATTCTCCACCTGAATCACCGAGGGATTATCCTCCATTACCGCGTCCTCCACCACCGGTGTACGATGAGTATGATCCACCACCGTTACCACCGCCACCATCGGAGTTACTAGAAGACGATGACTTTCCTCCACCGCCAAGATCAGCGTATAGCGATAGGTCATCGAACTCGTCCATTGACCCGAGATCACCTGTAGAACCGTATAATCACGGGGAAGTATTCCACGGGAACCAATCGCGTAACACCTACCCGGCAGGCTACGGAACATACCCGCGGGCCGCCCGACCTATGTCGTATCCTACACCGGCAGATCTCGATAGTATTCAATTCAATGACTCCATGCCTTATAGCGGATCTAATAACAATATCGTCACGTTAAATAGTGGTATACGGGAAACTCGCTCTTTGGGACGGATAAATGTCGGAGACAAAAATTCCCGGCACTCCGATTCTAGCAATACTCCCCCTCCGATACCTAAAAAGCCGGAGAGCATGGGATTTAAGGACAAAATGAAAATATTCAACCAGGATAAAACGCCTGAAAATCGTGTGACGTCGTCGAAGTGGGAACGGAAGACTTTTGGTGTCAATGGAGAAGTTACATATACTTGATAAAAACCCGTGACGGGTGATCTGGTGAACGACTCCTCGATACCATCATGCATTGGTTCAACGAAAGCTCGACGCCTGAACCATAGCAGAACACAATAAGCAGCTTCAAAATGTTGTCCGCGCAATTCATATTTCAACATGGCCGGCTTCCATACCGCGACGGTGTGACTCCATCATAAAATAGTCACTAGTTGATAGGTCCCATCAAACGTTTTACAAGCACAAAGTTTTGTGTTGATAGAATGAAATTTGGAAAAGGTACAAACCTTCCAAAGTCCAACATATAGAAAGAAATGTATGGAAAATTTTATCTGAATTTGATCGCGTTCATATCACGTTTTATTCAATCCACTTCAAACTTTGGAGCTTTAAGCTTGATATGATCTATCAAACTCTTTTGTTGATCAGCACGATATTAATACCAAAATTCTCACGGTGAGAAGCCCTTCAATGCCTGATTCATGAAGTGCACTACAGCTTTTGGCCAAACGTTGTCAAAGATAAGCAGATATAACAATTTACATGACCAAGCCTGGGGTGCATTGTGGGTCACGGTTTATTAACATTAGACTTTATACAAACTAAGGGAACACAGCAGGATCTCATTTGAAAATTGATATCAACAAAAATATAGTTGACAGAATCATATTAACTGCAGTGTTCCCTTCTTACAAATCGCAAGTCTCTATAAATTGGCGCATGTTCAAATCAAGTTATTGTTTCTAGAGAAGAAATCCATGCATGGACTTGCGATATATTTTGAATAAGACATCGGAGAAATTTATTTCGATTTTTGATAGGTAGATATATATATTATACAAAGTGAGGAAAATTTCTTTCTCGCTCAAGTCGGGTCTTACAGCGTTTCCAAAATGACATTTGAACCTGTTTTTAGTTGTAGATTATTTTTTATCAATATCAATACAATCAATTAGAAAAATATTAGAATTGTAAAACTGTTACGACTGTTTCCCACGTCGAATTTAACATTCTAACCTCATCTTGAGATCGAGGCTAGCTCGTACGTATACATACAAGAATATGAATGTAGAAATAGCCACTGTTTTAGTAAGACATCGATTACAATGTATTTTTAAAATGTTTTTCATATTTTACGTGTAAATTAAGTCTTTTTAAAAATGATAAATGAACATTATTAAAAGTAATGAAGTAGCAACGAATTTGCGGATCTCAATAATATTCCCAGTTATAGTTTTCTTTTATTGTTTGCAAAACGATTTCAACTTAATTCATTCCATTATGGAAAGGAGTACTTGAGTTTCGTGTTCTTCTTTACGCTGTATTTGCCTAGATTGCTGGAAAAATAGCGAGAGTCGAGACAAAGCCCTAGTATTTCTGTTGTTTGTGGACAATGCTTGCATTTTCACAGGATGTTTTAAACACGAAAGAATATATCTTGCTATCGAGGCTAATACAGCGCTAAGAAAAACGTGAAACTGGCTTATTTTAGACAAACATTTGATCTGATCCATTACACTTTATTCACGGTCAGTGACAACCACTTAGGTAGACATTACTCGAAGAGTTCAATATATATACAAGTTGTACGAAGCACGACTATATTTTATCCACTACAGAGAATTTGTATGGATTGTATCCGCGGGACTTACTCGGTTGAAAGTGCTATTCAGGCTTCGTGCATCTCGTACTTAGTATAGTTCTGCGTTACGTACTGTTTTTTTTTTTTTTTTTTTTTTTTTCTTGCGTAAATTCGGCTGTAAGGCAGACGCAAGAAAATAATCCTCGTTTACCTCGCTTGTTTCACGAACGTGAGAAAAACCACATTTCTATATACTTGGTTGTAAATAAACCTTTCAATTGGATATTTGTATCAAACCATAGTAGGAAATAATTAATAAGAATATGTAGTTTGAAATAAAATCATCTTTTTTGCTTAAAAAGTGTCTTAATATTGAAAATATCTTACTCCTTCAAAAAGGGCTAGTCTACTCTGCTAGTCTGCGTTCCTTACTTTGGCAGCGTTTACACGAAGCCGGCTATTTTCGTAAACGCACATTTTGTATCCGTTAAGGTCTACCGTTTACACGAAAACGCTACTTAGCCGGCTATTTTCGAAAACGCTGAAGTCATCACTTTGGCTCAGTCATAATGAGAGAGTTATTCAAACTTTTATTCACCAAAATGCTTACAGACGCTTTTCAAGCTACCGAAAACGATAAGCGTTTACACGAAAACGCTATGTAAACGACTATATTTTTAGCCGGCTAAAAAAATAGCCGGCTTCGTGTAAACGCTGTCTGAGATTTCACTTAAATACGCAGACTGTAAAAAAAAAAAAAAAAAACGGTGTGCAACATATTTTAAATCTGAAAACGCACCTTGCACACCCTTTTTTATTTTTTATTTTTATTTTTTATTCTTATTTATTTATTTATTTATTTATTTATTTATTTATTTATTTATTTATTTATTTATTTATTTATTTATTTATTTATTTATTTATTTGTTTGTTTGTTTGTTTGTTTGTTTGTTTGTTTATTTATTTATTTTTTGCATCTTTGAAAATCAATTTGTAAATATGATTAAAATAAGAAGCGCTTTTTGCCTTTGCCTCCACGACTAACAAACTTTATAGTTTGAGCAGTCCTGATAACTGACTCTGATCTTCGGAGTCTCGGAGAATGCCGAGCTTCTACACAGTTGACGAGTGCAACTTGGCAGGGAGACTTGAGGCGGAGGCGAAATGAAATGGGCGTGTTTAATCTAGAATAATAAGGTATTTGGAATACTGACAATTAGGTCTGTCAGAGTTGTTAGGGGTAAAAATCAGCGAATTCGGTCTTTTAGGGTTTAAAATATGAGATTGGCCAAATCCTTACTTTTTGGTATCTTTTGGGGTTGCATAGCACTAAAACTCATGTTTTTGATATCATGTTTTTGTGCCTTTTTGAAAAACATCCGGTACCAGTTTCAGGAGTATTTTTGACAAATTCCCACGAGCATCTCCGATCGTTTATCCCCGGATTCCTCCCTTCCCCACCACCAAAGAGGAAATGAGGGTAAGTACTTCATGTATGCCTTGATTATAAAAACATGCATATAAACAAATCTACAAAAGAAGATATGAAAAGAGAAAACCAATAATATCATGCATAAACAAAGTAAATAAATATAGTACAAAAAAAACGAAGTACTACTTCAAAAAAACTCTGAATAGCAATAAGACATATATGTGAGGAAATTATAATCAGGACATACATGAAGTACTTATTACCCTTTATCTCCCATGCAATGCCACAGGGTTCCCACAACCTGTAATAACTTGGACTCGCACGTCTAGTTCACTGTCAAAATCTCGAAGCACTTACGATTCACAGATGTTGATGGTTACCAACGTTACGTACGATGATCGTGGAGAATATGTTTGCACGGCTATAAATATACAAGGATCAGTCTCGAAAAAGTTACGAGTAACAGTACAGGGTAGGTCATAATCATAGTGTTGGGTGAGTGAAGTAAATTATCTTTCACTGTGGATGAGGTCGGAAATAAATTCCAAGCTCGCTCATATCAAACAAATACTGTCGTTCGATGGTGTTCTTTTCCTTTTTTTTGGGGGGGGGGGGGGGTCACTAACAGGCCACTATCTTGTATATGGTCTAAATGCATTCAGGGAGCCAGACACTGAAAAACACAGGGTTCCCGCACGAAAAACAGCAATTCTTTGAATGATAACAATGATTGTGATGCTCATGATGATAATGGTGATGATGATAATGATGCCATAATGATGATAATCATGACAAAACATAGACTTGTTTGATATGCAATTTGTTGTTTACATGTATACTTACATAATTTCCTTGTAATGGAATTCTATCAAATTTAATTTTATTGTCAATCCTGGTCACAACTTTAATGGTATGTAACTTTGTGTGAGTGGTTGTCGACTCGAACTGGTTCACACTATTTTGACAACCACGCAAAATTTAGTTTAAGATATAATTTATTTAACTTGTACAGTTTCAAATATTTTTTTTTTAATTTATCATATATATGTCGTATTTATAAAATGAGAATGAGTATTTTATCCCCGATAAAACACGAATTCGAATGTTATAAATTGCTTCTAAAACTCCAAACGTACATTTGTATTTTTCCATCAAAAACTCGAGAATTTTTCAACTTTATCGGGAGAAAATAGAGTTTTAAGTTTATGCAAATTAGGACAGTTCTATATCAGTAGTTACAGAACACGTCACGGGTATTGATTTGCTTTGATAATCACTCATTAATTATTCATGAGTTTTAGAAATATATATATATATATAGAAACATTGTGAAAAGTGTGTGAATTAGTTATAAAGTTAATTGTACTGCTAATAATTAGAATGATAATGATACTAAGGATTATGATAATCGTAAGGATTAAAATGATGATAAACCTACCAAAGAGAACATATAGACATCACAAAATAAGGACTATTTTTGTTCTGTGTTACAGTCGCTCCCAAGATTAGTCAAAGACCAATGTCCACCGAGTACGGCTTTGTTGGTTACAACAAAACTTTTGTCTTCAAAGTGCTCGCCTTCCCACCTGCCACTATCGTATGGAAGAGAAATGGAAAGATATTAAAAATGTTAAGCAAGCAAAACAGTAATTTTACTTTACCAAATGTGAGCTACAGAGATTCTGGGATATACGAAGCCGTTGCCTGGAATGATCTTGGAAAAGTGTCAGTTACAACATTTTTAGTTGTCAAAGATCCAGGTCAGAAAATTCAAGTTTAACTATGGTGTTCGTGTATGTGTGTTTGTTTTCATTTCGAAATCTTACGTTATCTTACTCGGAAAGAGCTTGAAAAAACATTCGAGCTCCCCAGAATAGATCGAATCGAACCCACAACCTGTACAACTTGAACCGACTGGAGTGCGACAAGAATATCCCTGAAAAAAGGAAAGTCCACATCCAGGATTTGTGCGGTCGTTTTTGACGACTCCTCTCTACATGTAGACTTTTTTTAAATGATATCAAGTAATGATAAATGGATTCTTGAATAACCTGGGCAGAAAGGTTGTCTATGGGCAAGGGATGGTCCATTAGATATTTGAGGGGTTGGGGGGTTTGGCAAATACCAAAACAATATCGAGCAAAGCCTTAAACAGAGAAAGAAATCATGCACTGCAGATGTGCCAATAAAAAAATATCGTCAGGAGAAAGAAAATATCCTGCAAAAAAAATTGCCCACCCCCTCCCCCCCCCCCCCCCCCCCCCCCTCAAATATCTAATGGTCCGTCCACAATGCAACTAACTGACGGGATTGATGGTGAATTTTTTTTTTCAGTCAGCCCAATCATCACGTCATCAGAGTTTAAAAACACCACTTTGCTAGTAGATGGCAGAATACATTCGCTTGTCCGAAATTGTGCTGCATTTGGCATACCCAAACCAAGAATAACCTGGATTTTTGATGACAGAGTTGTTACTTCGAAAATTGGCGACAATTTGATTCTGAAAATCAATAGCGATTATTTCCACATCATGCCTCGCTTCCGACAAAGTGTGATTTATAAATGTGAGGCAATAAACAGATTTGGAACAGTCAAAAAACAGTTTTGGGTTGAATTAAACCACAGGAAAAGTAAGTGTACTAATTTTTATGCCGCCATACCATGCCATACCTTACAATACATACAAGTTATTGGTTGGTTAGCTATCTAATGTGGCTGTCACGTGTATTTTTCTTCTGCATATTTCGTGCGTTTTTATATAAATGCATAATAACATACAATACAATACAATACAATACAATGTATTTTACGCCAAGAGAAACATAAAAGACTGGCTCAAAGTTGCTTCATATGAACAGCCTTGAAGATCTTATTTTTACTGCGGAATTTCCTAGCTAACTTAGTATATATAGAGTCGTTTTCGTATGAGTGGGAAACAGCACCGGATCGTATCGCAGTTGCGGATCTAGGGGAGGGTGCAGGGGGTGCGCAGCCCCTCCTGAAAGGATTTCATGTTTTTGTATTCTTAAATATTTTTCCAAAATATCCTCAGTATTAAGTGCGCCCCCTCCTGAAGATTGTACATCCCTCCTGAAAACAATCCTGCATTGGCCCCTGTATCTTAGTCGTGTTTTTCAAAGAATACATTTGAATTTCCCGTCGTATCGTAACCTTGACGTTTCCCAGTCATGAAAAAGGAACGCTATAGTAGAATGACGGTTCATCTTCACGTGTACTTGAATGTGCAATTTATATGAACTGAGTACTTACTGAGCAAGAATCTTGCTAGTTGAGTACTTGACTTGTATTACGTCAAGAGTAAATTAGCATAAATGCCTCTTGTAAAAAATGGGTACAATAAATCATCTTCTTCTTCTTCAGGAAATGAGCTAAGAGAACGTATCCCCAATACTCGGCTTTAGACACACTGTCATCCTGTCAACCACGTTAAGTCTATTTATTGCCGCCGAATTATTTTAAGAACGGAACGTGATTGGTCAGTTTGACCAGAGAGGAAAGAGACAAATTTTGTGCTGGCGTCAAAGATAAAAAAGAAGAGCTCTTGAAAATAAGCAAAAGAAAAACTTAACAATGCTGGGTATATTAACATGTTCCCCAGTCGTCTTTCTCTTAAGAATAACTAAAGCGGGATTGGTAACAGACTAAAAATAGCCTGGTTTCTAAAAATAGCACTAGCGGGGTTCCTGATAGGTTCTCTTAGCTGATTTTCTCTTGACTGCATACACGAGGTGTAAACATTCCAGCTATGCAATTTGTTAAGTGGGTAGTTTGCAAGTCGAATTTTACATGCTTCAAATCTTTACAACAAAGAAGAACGTCTGATTATGCGTTACTTGAATTGTATTCGACGCGTGTGAAATTCAACTTATGAACTACTCCTTATGTATACTTGTTTATATTTCAGATAGATCGTTTTCCGTCACGGGATCTGGACGTTTTGGTCAAATCCAAACATACCATGTCCCATCAAGCGGTCTGTATCTAATTAGAGCAGGAGGAGCACGGGGGGGGGACCCACACCTATAACTATGGATACAAACCTGGTACTTACTATGGTGGAAAAGGTGCTACTATGGAGGGCAGGTTCCGTCTTTCAGCAGGTACCACCCTTAATATCGTAGTTGGACAACGAGGCGGCAACTCGGTTGAAGTCAAGGGAGGACAAGCTAACTCGTCAACAGCAGCACAACTTGGCAAATCCATTGAAGATAATGCAGGCACTGGTGGTGGTGGAGGAAGCTTTGTGTACACGTTAGCTAACAAGTTACTGATTGCCGCAGGGGGTGGGGGAGGGGCATCTGCAGGCTATCATGGGACTGATGGTCAGTCAGGGACAAGTGGGACAGCAAGTATAGGAAGTGAATCTTCAAGATCCCGTGCTGGTGGAACCAATGGAAATCCGGGCGTGTGTAATAATGCAGAAGCTAGTTACCATGGAGGGGTAGGGGCAGGTTGGCTTGGACAAGGCTGTGCCAGGAAAGGGAAAGAGCATGGAGAACGTGGTGGATCACGTGGTCAAGGCTGGGTAGGGGGTCGGGCAGGGAGTATGAATAGTGGTAATAATGGAGGCCCCCCTCCAGGCGCCGTGGGTGGGTTTGGCGGTGGAGGGGGTGGTTCAGAAGACAATGGTGCCTCAGGGGGAGGGGGTGGATACTCTGGAGGGGGTAGTGGTACCCGTCCTCAACAAGCCGGTGGGGGAGGGGGCTCGTACTGTAGTGGTACAAGCTGTCGAGGAGTTAAAGGTCTAAACAGCAATGACAATGGTTTTGTTGAAATACAATTCCTGGGCAACTAAAGAAGCAAATTGTATTTACCGATCGGTGTAAAGATTTAGAGCCTGACTCATGAATATATCCATATGATCAGCAGCTAGATCTTTGTTCACATCATTAGTCGTACTTACAGAGCTCGTTTCTCAGGGTCCAATTTAAGTTCCGCGGTTATAGTTAGGGTTTGGTTTAAAGTTCAGTTTATTGATTCACTTTTAATTGAAAGAGTATCAATGTGTATTGTCGCAGGCTAGTCACCGTCTGTTTGCGTGAATTGTCAAGGGGAGTTTGAGCAATTTTGTGTTTTGCCAGTGTTCGGGTTTCCTGTGATAGGAGATCGACCGTGGAAATACTTGAATGTCGAAATTTGTCGATTTTAAGAGAATATTATAAATCGTTTTTCGAAAGATGAATAAAATGAGTTTAAGTTACTTTAGGACTGTTTATTTCCTGTCTAAAGCCAATAAAATGAACAGGAATCCCGAAAAAAAACATAAAATCGCTCAAACTCCCATAGACAACTGAACAGAGGACGGTTAGTCTTAGTTATTGTGTGCGAATGTACTTGTATATCATAAAAAAATATATCGCTCTTTTTTTCAAATGTATAGTGTGTATTTCTATTTTGTATTTTACAACACGAAATAACAAATCTTTGTTTATCCGTTTCTTTTTGTTATTGTGGTTGTTTTTTTTTGTTTGTTTGTTTTTTTGTTTTTTTTGGTAAGTGGTTGGTGGGGGAGTTGTTTGGTAATTTTTCAAGTGCGAATGCACATGTCTTCGTACTTAAATACACTCTAAATATACTTTAAATACTCTTTATTGATACTTACACGTGTTTTTCAAGGTTAAAAAAAAACACCATCAATTGCAATGTGTGGGAGACAAGTAGTGGCTCTGATTCCCGATTCTGATGACGTTTAATTGATACTGACCGAAGAAACTCCTCACAGCCTACGCACACTGAAACATTTAGAACATTACCCAATAATATATTCTATTATAAGCCTTCCAGTTAAAAAAAGACCAAAAATCAAGATTATGGGAGAATAATTTTTACATTTTGAATTTTGAATTTTTCTAAATTAGAAGGCTTCAAATGAAAAATATTCTAGGGATATTTGTTAAATGTTTTCAGCAAACGTTAATTATCAGTCTGGGTGGCTTGTGGGGCGACTCTATGGGGGTAGTAATGTAATGTAAAATTAATTTTACGTGTAAAACGGGGTAGTGTAGTTCACTCGTTTAGCTAGTTACCGTCAATTGAACAATTGAGAAAGTTCTTTAAGGTTTTCGAATATTCGTCAGATTACGTACAGTACTCTCATTTTAAAAACGTGGACAAGCACCGAGTCGTCATGGGACAATAACACTACTCTCAATGAACTCGTTGCTCCCCTCTGGAATCTTTCCAAACCTTATCATTTCACATAAAGGTCAAAATATCAGCTTTCATTCTAGTTCCGGCTTTTTAGTTATCATGACGGAATTAACTGCAAAACATTCACCTTCGGTTTGGTGGGAAATGTTCCATGTACTTCATTTTTGTATTTCCATTGGACTTGTAATCACTGTGGCACATGAAAAACTTGCTCAATTGAATAAGAAGCAATCGTGTTTGAGCGACAATTTCCACAGAAATACCGAGTCAAGAGAGACTGCAAGAAATGATCATTTTATTGTCAAACGAAATGCAAAGCTGACTGATGAACTTCTCTCGAAAGTCAGAAAACAATTTAGAAATAGTAGTGAGACCATTTTGGAGGAGTTGACCGTGAAACAAGTCAAGAGAAAAGAAATTGCTGCTTGTCTGGACATGTTGCAACGTTATTTTATGGTAAGTAAACCTCTGATCTCGTTCAGAATAACAGGAAGCTTGTAAACAGCATGTTATTAGATCATAAAAATAATTGGCGTCACGTTATATTTTCCCATTTATTACAATAATATAATAGTTGCATTCATTGTGAAGAATGAAATAAACATTAATTAAGTCGGGCGCGAATATTGTATATTACTTATCATATGTCTAGATTAATGCTGCTATTTTAGATTTAAAATTTTGAAATTAGATATAATTTCGTCTAGATATTTCAAGCTAAACCTTATGCAAATCAGGACGAAATCTGTATTAAATATACAGAAGCCTTCACGGTAGTGATTTTGCATTCTTCCTGTATTGTTCCAGGTTTATGATATACATATATACATATGACAAGCTAAACATTATGCAAATAAGGACGAATTCTGTATCAGTATTTACAGATGCCTTCATTGTAGTGATTTTGCATTGTTTCCCGTGTTGTTCTAGGTATGAATTATCAATGAATGTTATGTGAAAAATTGATATAACCACTTTGTTAATTTTATCAACATCACCATTGATAGAATGCATGCACTAAAAGTGTGCAACATAAATACCACTAAATAGTGCTGTTTTATGCTAATTTTCTTTTTTTTTTCTTTTGTATAATTAGTGTTATTTACTACTAAATAGTGACAACTGTTGCACACATTTAGTGTTTGCAGTCTATCATCACCATCAGTGATTTATAATTATTTTTTTTCTCAGAATGCTACAAGTGATGAATCGCCTGAGATAAATACAATTTGTAAAAACTTCAAAGGTTAGTATGTCTATAATAACCTGATCATTTCTATTTGTTCTGCTGACTGAATGATTTTATTTTTAATTCGTTGGTGATTTTGTTTATTTATTCATTTCTGTTGTTGTGATGTTTTCTAGGCCCTCCCGGTAATCCAGGGCCGAGGGGACATCGTGGCAAAAGAGGTAACTAGCAATGCTACGTTATTGGTTCGATCATTTAGTCATCTCAGTTGTCATAGCACCATCATGGTTAGACCATAAAGGACATTCATTCCAAAAAAAGAAGTTAACAATACTTATGCAGTGCGACTTTTCATGCAGAATATATAAGTTGCCGACACGTAATTAAACATGAATTTTTATTTTCATTTTCTTTTTAAGGTAAAAGAGGACAGAAAGGTACGTAAGTCAGGTCTGATAAAAACGTTTTGAAACACAGGGACACCGCGTTGCAATGTGTTTAATCGTATTCTTGAATCAGGTCTGCAGGGTAAAACGGGACCAAAGGGAAGTTCAGGCAAGCACGGCCCTCCTGGACCTTGTGGTGAGAAAGGATTCAGCGGCAATATGACTATCATTGGATTAAAAGGTGATATGGGATTACAGGACACAAAGGGGACAAAGGGGAACGAGGACCAAGGGGTCCTCCAGGACAGAAGGGAACTAAAGGAGACTCTGGAGGTACATACACAAATATGATGATGATGATGATGATGTATGGCGTGAATTAAAAACCGATAAAGGGTTGACATTATGATGATGGTAATGGTAGTGGTAGTGATAATGATAATGGTAGCACTTTTTGGTAATAATGATGATGCTGATTATAATGATGTTGATAGTGGTACGTACTGATGATAATAATACAACATTAAGGCATCAATAATTTTCATATATTGCTAAGTATTATCAAAATGATCAGGATTGTTGTAGTGAAATAGATAATCAAAATAATATATAGTGAATATAAAACATCGATGATGATGAAGATTATAATGATGATGATCACGGCGTATACTGTAAAACGGAAAGAGCTGATTCAGCCCCAAAAATCAAATCAGGCCCAAAAGGGCCAAGAGCTGTTTTGGCCCCTTTGGGGTCATTTTGAACAAATGTGACTGAAACAGCCCCATAAAAAGCTAATTTAGCACTTACAATTTCTGATTCAGCCCCATACATTTCCAAATTGGCCCAATCACAAATGTCGTTTTGGTGAAAAGGACCATTTTGGCCAATCAGGTAATGGATCTAAATATTTGGGTCGATTTAGCCCCTATAACCAAATTGGCCCTATCATATGTTCAATTTGGTTCAAATGAGCCCTGTCATATGGCTAATTTGGTTCAAATGAGCCATTTCGGCAGAACTCAAACTGGCTAAAGTATTTTTGAAATCAATAAATGCACACCGGAATTTGAGAAGGTGGAACTGATTGCAAAACCGCATTCAGGGCGGCGACCATCATGGCGTCGGTGGAGCTAGCTAGATGTCGTTCGATAAACCGATACTTACAGCCCCGTCTATATAAGGATGAAGCAGTACACTACGATTATTTTACCCCGCTGTTTAAGACTGACAGAGTGAAATTGGAAGAACCTGTTGGAGAAGTTTTAAGAAAATGCTCGGTAAGTGGTTAATTAGTGGTTTTTTATTTAAAAAAAACCCCGATGTCATTCATTGTTTTTTCACCCTTTTTCGTGCACATATTCTGCGGTCGGCGTCATGATTTGTGTGACTTCGATTCAGATGACCAGCGGTATCACCACTACACATGCGCATACATTTAGGCGGTAAAAGTACAAATTCCGTTACTTCAGGACTGAGTTCGATGCATGAGAACTATGGTTGCGGTCACACTTGCGCTAGAAGCGAACTTCAAGCATGATGCTAATTGCATTAGCTCTAGCATGTGCTTGGTGAACTACAGGGAGTCTGGGAGAGGCTGCTAATTGATTAGTTGACACTATGTCATTCATCATCTTTTACCTCCATCCATCGTGATATTTCCCGTGCTTTTTTTAGCAATGGACGAACAAATTCTCTCCGTATACATACTGTTATTTTTAGGGCGTCAATGTACTCGTCGCCGTCTCCAAGGTCGGATTCGTAGACGAAAAAGATTGCTTATGTTGCGACAGATTCAATCGAATCTGTGTTTTAATATAGTGGATAGTACTTTGCAATCACAAAGGCTGTTCTGGATGATTCCGCGTCCACAACACTGGTTTGAGGAGATAATTCCAAAGTTGTGGATTGAAATGGAATCCTGGTAACTGATTATATAAATGGGTTGTTGGGAAACATGTTCGTTCAACTCGCATTCAAGAACGAAATGAATAATATTCATGTAGTTTCCTGTTCTGGTGGAAAAGCGCAAAATGTTTGACGTATCTGTCACATAATGTTTACCTAGCAGCGCTGAAGCGCAGTTTTTGCAAGCTAGAAATGTGCTTCGGTGCTTTTGAAAAAGGAGACGATAGCATCAAATTCCAATCACAAATTTCATGGTCGTGCTAGAGCGGTCACACTACAAGCATGCTGTAGTCATGGAGATATAATCCTCTTAGCACAGAGCTCTAGCGCAAGTGTGACCGCTCATTTAAACTCATTTAGCAGGGACAAATCTAGCTTAAATACTCCTCTTTTTAATTTCTATTGCTTGATAATGGTGATATACACCTTAGATTTATTGAACGTTGATTTTTGTTTCTTTTTAGCAGACCAAATCGAGGACAGAAACTGACTTGTTGGGAATCCAAAATCAGTCAGCCCTTCTTACACTGTTGTTCAGTATGTAAAGAAACTGGTAGTTTTGTTAGTACATTTAATAGAGCGTTTCACTTTTGCTTTGTCGAATCTAGTTGAATTTCGTAAATGAGTAGTGTAGCGTTTGGTTCCTTTCAATTTAGCCTATTTGACCGAGGATTAAGTTTACTAAGAAACGTTTGTAGAAATGATGAAGCTGATATTATGCCATATAATAAGCTTGAAAAAAATCAAATCATGCTTGCAGTTTTTATCAATTATAGAATTTTATTGATTTGTTTGGCTTGTCCGCCATAGTATGGCTGCTGGTAGTTACTATTGTCTTTTCTCACACAATCATTTCTTCATTGAAGTTTTTATTTGTAATCAAGGTATATACATAATGTGTGCAAAACTGTGTGTTTTGGTATCACATTGTTACATATGTATTGCTTGGTTATGGGTTTAACCTTCATTGTTCAAATGTTTAGTTGCTTATTTTTGATACCGAGGTATGTGCATGATGAGTGTAGGACTTAATATCTTGGTATCTTATCACAACATATGCATTGCTTGGTTTTCAAATTAGGCAACTGTGTTTAAATGCAATAGTCAAGCCACAACATACTATCATTGAAAGGATGATATAGATTTGGTCTAATGAAATATTCTGTCTTTCCCTATTATGGCAAGGATTTGATATGGTGAAACTATGACCATGATATATTACATGTGAAACATAGGCATCTATGCAATAAATCATAATCTAACCAATACCAGCACTGTTCACATCAATAATAGGAATTCACTCTTCAGAAAAGTGTATCAGTCGGTAAGAAAAAGCGAATAAAAGCTAGATATAAAAAAGCAAAAAAACATAACATTAAATTTATTAGACCTGTAAAGAACAAGAGGCCAAAAATATGGAGATTCAAAATTCATTTAATTCAACTGTTGTCCATATGCAATCATGGATTAGCAAAAACAGTGTGCAAAACAAGAGTTGAAGTAATGTAATAGAATGCCAGTTCTGAACATACAGATCTGATGTTGAGCAATATTCACATAAATACACCAATGTTTGTAGTTAAGATTTTAAAAATTGAAATTAAATGTAATTTGGAGATATTTTACATTGAAACCTTATGCAAATCAAGATGAATTCTGTATAACTATTAGAATTTTGCATATTTGAAAATCCCTTTTTTTCTATAACTTTTATTTTCAACTGAGTCACATTCTCTTGTTTGTTTGTGTGCTTTACAGAGATTAAGTACAGTCTAAAAGCAGCATTTAGAATTTTAAACGAAGATTTAGCAACAATGCCAGGCAAGAAAAGTCAGCAGTACATTAAAAGTTCTAGAATAAAGTAAAACAACATATCACAGATTATATTAGCCAGCTGTTTTTGTTTAACAGTATTTTACTTGGATGTACTCAAACTCAATGCATTTCAATATATATTTATAAGTCTAAAATTTGATTGAAAAACTAAGTTTGCCAGCTCAAAGGTGTTTTTAAAAACACTAGTGTCTAGTGTTTGATAGATGGCAGTCTAATTTCAAGTCCTGATTTTTGTCTAGTGTGGCCACATAGCAATGCAAACAACAGTAATTTGTTAAACAGCATGTTCATGTAATATACAGTACCATATAAATAGCAATGCAAACAACAGTAATTTGTTAAACAGCATGTTCAGGTAATATACCATATGAATAGCAATGCAAACAACAGTAATTTGTTAAACAGCATGTTCAGGTAATATACCATACAAATTTTTGTTCACACATTTTCTATGCATGGTTATGTTTTTACATCTCAATTATTGGTGAACGAAGTCCTTGTAAACATATAGTTTATATAATAAATTGTACTGTTGGAAATTTACCGTTATATTTTAGCTGATTACAGCATTGTTATTTTTGTTTCAGAGTGATAGTGATATCGATACAAACTTGGCCAACATTAAGCAGCCTCAAATAGTAGCTGTTGGGGAGTTGTTCGATGTAGATACCATATGTATGTTACTAGTATGTGAAGGAAGTATTTGGAGCACCATTGGCTACAATACAATAACAGATGCAATCCTGGCAATGCTTGACTAATATCACATTTGTAATAGAGACTACAAGAATGATATTAGTGGTCTTTCCTTCCTTGATGAAGCATTGCCAGGATTGTCAGGCATATTTTAATTCTCTGGAAAATGCTTGAAGAGGGAACCTGGTCCTTTGGTCCCTTACTTACAATCCAAGTTGTGGTAAAGTACAGTCAATTCATACATCCCCATTGATATTGAATTTTTAGAAAATTTACATTATCATCAGATAAAACAAACTGCACATGCTAAAAGTTTAAAAGATAAAAAGTTTAAAATAATGATTTACAAAGGAACTTTTGTACCTGCTAGTTAACTTACATAATTCCAACCATCAGACAGTAAGTGAGGGATCAGAGGACTGAATTGATAGTTCTTTACTCAAGTAATGTTAAAAAAGTGTCATGCCAGTTTCTTGTGACTACTAAGCTAGCTCTCTTCTGACAGAGGCGGTTCATATTTAGCAATCACAAATCATCACTTATTTTGAAACATGTAAAATTGAACACATCACAAAATTTATTATTTAGTGCACTTGTATGAAGAAGTGGCATCAAGATATTAAAATTTATTGAAGGAATGCAAAAAATGTGTTTTCTGATTCTTTATGCTTATAATATTTAGCATCACTGTTTTCTAGCAACAGCATACTTTTTTTGTTATTTGTACCAAGTGTAGGGGCTTTATCAGTCATAATATTAGGGCCATTTCAGTTATTCAAAATCACTAAAACAGTCCCAATTTGATTATTTTGACCCAAGTGTAGGGGCTTTATCAGTCATAATATTAGGGTCATTTCAGTTATTCAAAATCACTAAAACAGTCCCAATTTGATTATTTTGACCCAAGTGTAGGGTCATTTCAGTTATTCAAAATCACTAAAACAGGCCCATTTTGATTATTTTTACCCAGGTATAAGGGCTGGATCAGTCATAATATTAGGGTCATTTCAGTTTTTTGAAATCACTAAAACAGCCCCATTTTGATTCATTTTGAAGGGCTAAAACTGCCACAAATAAGGGTCATTTTAGCCCATTATAAACACAATTCAGCCCTGCTATTTTCCAAATCAGCCCCACTGTTTTGCAAAACAGCCTAACACTGGATTTGTTTTAGCCCCTTTTTAGGGTCTTTTTGACCCCAAAACATGGGACCAAAATAGCCCTAAAAACGGGGGCTAAATTAGCCCTTTCACATGGTACCATATTTAACTCACCGTTTTGGCCCCTTTTTTGGGGGTCAAATCAGCTCTTTCTGTTTTACAGTATATATATCATAACGTTGTTAATTACCAGCGGTATTTTGATTTGTCCAGGGCCTAAAGGCGACCAAGGAGAGGTGGGTAAACCTGCAGAACGTGGATGCCCTGGAGATAGCTTTGGTATGTATACCTAACAAACAAAGCTTTCATACAAACACTACCACCACTCTATCGTACATTTTTATTCTCGGTGTTTTCTTACAAACATATCTAATGACAAAATCACTATTAATCAAGGACCTCATGCCTCCGCGAAAACGCACTCATGCAGGTACATTTTTTGATATGCGGAATCAATGAAAATACTGAAATGTACGCAAAAAGTTAAAATCTAAAGGTATTTTAAGACAAACGTTATATAGAGAACTTGTAGAGTGCACGCACTAAAAATTTAGTAGTAAATAGCACTAATTAAACAAACGAAAACAATATAATTAGCATAAAATAGCACTATTTAGTGGTATTTATGTTGCACACTTTTAGCGCGTGCACTCTACCGTCTTGCTCTATTTTAATAATATACAGGTCATCGTGTTTTTTTCTAGCTGCTCCTAAGTTTATGACCACCCCTCAAGATGTAGTATTTTCCGAGAGAGATGAAGCGACATTAGTTTGTAACGCAATGGCCAATCCTTACTCACAGATCACGTGGTATCGTCACGGTGTCATGCTGTCTAATAAAAACACCCGTTATGGTGTCAAGCAAACTCGAACCATTTCGCAAGGTAATATAATTTGGAATCATTTACAGGCATACCAAGACGAAATGTAACCTTAGATTTGACGTCCCAATACAGGTTGCACCACAGGCAGCCCAGGCTAATAATCAGTGTATTATTGGAGAAAAAACTCACACGAATATGCGTGAATATATCAATGGAATCCTGCAGTACAGTAAATTGATAGAATTGTTGGGTTTCCTATGGTGACTTTTATTAAGACTATTGGGAGAAAACAAATTAACGGTTATATTCATTTTTATTTCTGATTTCTCCCTGTGGTCTTGATAGAATTAGGAATACCAAAAAATGGTAAAAATATTTTATTCAGGTGGGCGGGGCACTACATGGTTTTTACCCCTAAAAGATACTATCTCAAAATCACAAATCAATTCAATTCAATTCATCTCAAATTCAATTCAATATATTTGTATACAAGTCATCTGATGGTCTTGTAAAACGGACCACAGTAACAATATTTCCATCTTTTCATGTTGACGAAGAAACAAATCACCCTAAAAGGTACCAACAAATGTTATGAGTGAGACCAAAACACTCGTAATGGACGTTTTATTCATGTAAATGTTTTTCAGTTCGCTCTGTTGATCATCGTAATAACTGCAGCATTACTTTCCACCCTGTCACTCAAAGTACGTTGGTGATCAAGAATGCTAAAGGAAGCGATAGAGGGAAATACATCTGTAAAGCTACAAATGTAATGGGAGAATCTACTTACGAAGTTAATCTTAAAATACAAGGTAAAGTAGTCAAAGATTTAATCGAAGTGAAGGATTTGTAAATTTAGGGCCAATGTTCCATGGCATACATGATATAATAATATGAGAAATGTAAAATTGGCGATGCCAATGGTATTGTAACCACGGTAATGGTGACTATGGTGATGATCAGAGATAGTGGTTATGATGATGATGTCTGGTGGCCAGGGTCTAATCTTGTACCCATAGCCCGCATTTTCTTGTGGCCTGCGGCAAAGAACGAGGGCTCTGTCATAATCCGATACCGGAAGCCATGTTGTAGTTTCTTATGCGTAGTTTGATCAGTAACGTTTTCAAAATGACGACCGAAGAGATATTAAATATTCATCTCGCAATAGATGAAACTTTAAAAAATCTATCAAAGAGTATCAAACTACAACCAGAAATCATAAAAGATGGCTTCTGGTATCGGATTATGCCAGATCCCTCGTTCTTTATGCTGAGGGTGATAGGCTAAATGTTTTCCCAAGAAACCTTAGTAACACTGTAATCTAATTTGCTATGTGTCTCTCAGAGTACGTCAAGTTCACCACTACACCAACAAATACAACTGCTGTTGAGGGAAACAGCACATTCCTTAAATGTCGCGCCACAGGTGTTCCAGAACCTTTGATCACATGGCAAAGAAAAGACGGTCAACCAATGCCTGATCTTCACAGGATTGTCATTGACGATTTAAATTTCATTAGCATCGTTAAACAAGATGAGGGAGTTTATGAGTGTATTGCCTCGAATGTACTTGGTTCAAACACTGCTAAGGCTACAATCACAGTTAATGGTATGCAATACATCAATCAATCAGTCAGTCAGATTTTCAATCAACATCAATCAATCAGTTAATCAATCAATCAGCCAGTTTGTCAATCAATCAATCATCTAATAATCAGCAGTTCAATCAATAGATCAATCAATCAGTCAGTCATTATTATCAATCAATATCAATCAATCAGTTAATCAATCAATTAATCAGTCAGTTTGTCAATCAATCAATTATCTAATCAGCTGTTCAATTAATCAATCAATCAATCAGTCAATAAATAGATGAATAAATCAATAAATTAATCATTCAATCAAACATTCATTCAATCAATCAATCAGTCGGTTAGTCAGTCAGTTTTTGCCAATCAACATCAATCAATCATTCAGTCGCCAGTCAATCAGTTAATCAATCAATCAACCAATCAATATCAAACAAATCAATCAACCAATCAGCAAATCAAGTAAGGACAACCTCTTTATGTTCCTGTCCCGGGTTGTTTTTGTCTTTTTTATTACTTTATTGATTTACTATTATGGACATTTATTATTTTAATTTGTGAGGTGTTACATTTTACAGCTTTGCTGGATAACCTAAACTAAGTTGTCACAGCAGTATTTGTTTGAATATGTTATCGTTACGCCTGTTCTTTCATTCAAGTGTTTTTATCATCATCATCGTCGTCATCATCATCATTATAATTATTATCATTATTTTCAGTTTTCCCAAAAATATCGTATTTTACAAAGCACGACATCACCATCAACGAGTCCCAGATTCTTTATCTGCCTTGCAATGCCACAGGGTTCCCACAGCCTGTCATAAACTGGAATCACATGACAGGTGTATTGCCAAAATCTCGAAGCACTTATGATTCCGAGATGTTGATGGTTACCAACGTTACGTACGATGATCGTGGAGAGTACGTTTGTACGGCTATTAATATACTAGGATCAGATCAAAAAAGAATACGAATTACTGTGCAGGGTAAGTCAAATTTATGATGGTGATGATAATGATGATAATTGATATGATGACAATGATGATGATAGTGATGATGATTAATATGATGATGATAATGATGATGGTGGTCAGTGATGAAGATTATTATAAGTAACAATTGATGATTACTATGTTGATGACTGATTGACTGACAATAGTTATGATAGAATGATAACTACTTTCTTTTACAGTCGCTCCCAAGATTCTTCAAAGACCAATGTCCACCGAGTACGGGTTTGTGGGTTACAACAAAACTTTTGTCCTCCAAGTTTTTGCCTTCCCTCCTGCAACTGTTGTATGGAAGAGAAGCGGGATTGTAATAAGAAAGTTTAAAACGTTAAGCCAGGAAAATAGTAATTTTACTTTGCCAAATGTCAGTGACAAAGATTCTGGTATATACGAAGCCGTTGCCTGGAATGATCTTGGAAAAGTCTTAGTTACAACAGTTTTAGCTGTCCGAGATCCAGGTCAGAAAATTCGACTTTTATATTATGTGTGCTCTTAATTGGTTTTATTAATTCAAAGATTATTTAAACAAGAAGAAGAGTTTGTACCAATGTTGGTCTCTCCGTTGTCACAAAGGTGTTTTCTAGGAATAAATGGCAGATGGATTTGTTGATTTCTTTCTGGAACTCTCTTCTTGAAGAAGCAATCCACGAACTCGACAAAAACCTGATCAGTCTCCGACTTTGAGCGGAGATTTATCAGTTGTCAGTTTCTGATTAGCTCCATGATATTCCAGTACAAAAGAAAAGAAAAAACATTTGGTCGAGACAAATAATTCATGGTGTGAAATTACTTTTGTTTTTCAGTCGGCGCAATTATTACATCACATTTTGAAAACATCTTCATATCAAAAAATGATACAAAAAGTGCATTTGTCCGAAAGTGTACGGCATTTGGTATACCCAAACCAAGAATAAGCTGGATATTTAATGGCAGTGTTGTTACTTCGAAAATTGGTTACAGTTTGAACCTGACAATAACCACGCGTCCACTGCGACCAACAGGGACTTATACATGTGAGGCAACAAACAGATTTGGGACATCTAAAAAACAGTTTGTTGACAGCGGTAAGCGAATCTGTGTTTTTGTGCGTGATTTATATCTTTGCCTTGTTGTTCTGATAAATTTCTTTACCCCTCAGATAGATCGTTTTCCGTCACGGGATCTGGACGATTTGGCAAAATCCAAACATACCATGTCACATCAAATGGTCTGTATCTAATTAGAGCAGGAGGAGCACGTGGAGGGACCCACGCCTATAACTATGAATACAAACCTCGTACGTACCATGGTGGAAAAGGTGCCACTATGGAGGGAAAGTTCCGTCTTTCAGCAGGTACCATCCTGAATATCGTGGTTGGACAACGAGGCGGCAACTCGGTCGAAGTCATGGGAGGTCAATCCACCTCGTTAACTGCAGCACAACTTGGCAAGTCCATTGAATATCAAGCAGGCACTGGTGGTGGTGGAGGAAGCTTTGTGTACACGACAGCTAACAAGTTACTAGTTGCCGCAGGGGGTGGGGGAGGTGCATCCACAGGGTATCATGGGATTGATGGTCAGTCAGGGACAAGTGGGACAGCAAGTTTAGGAACGGTCTCTTCACAATCCCGTGCTGGTGGAACCAATGGGAATCCGGGCGTGTGTAATACTGCAGGAGCTAGTTATCATGGAGGGGTGGGGGCAGGTTGGATTGGACAAGGCTGTGACAGGTATGGGAAAGAGCATGGAGAACGTGGTGGGTCACGTGGTCAAGGCTGGATAGGGGGTCGGGCAGGGAGTATGAATAGTGGTAATAATGGAGGCCCCCCTCCAGGGGCCGTAGGAGGGTTTGGTGGCGGAGGGGGTGGTTCAGAAGACAGTGGTGCCTCAGGGGGAGGGGGTGGGTACTCTGGAGGGGGTAGTGGTACACATTCACAACAAGACGGTGGGGGAGGGGGCTCTTATTGTAGTGGTACCAGTTGTCGAGGAGTAACTGGTGGAAACAGCAACGACAATGGCTTTGTGGAAATACAATTCCTGGGTAACTAAAAGAAGCCACTGTGTTTACCGACAGAATGCGATATTTATCAAATAGAAGAGGCTTGAGCGTGCTTTGTTCAGTAATAGAACACGATGGAAAGTGACGATAGCACGAGAGAAGTGATGGGAGAAGAACGAGCTGAAAGCTGAACAAAGCACGCTCAAGCATCTTCTATTTGATTTTTTATATATTTGCTTTTAGTTTTCTGGTAATTTGCTAAAAGCTGAATGACAAAGAAAACCTACATCAAAAGATTGAAGACCGAAAAAAGTCAAAACTGGAAACGAAATCAACTTCACAAAAATAATAACATTGACAACAAGGTTCTTTTACATACATATGTGCATTTTCATTCAGTCTTTTTTAGCAAAATATACATTTATTATAATATTTTTCTACTTACACAAAAGTCATTTCCATTCAATATTTGCTAAAAAGCACGCTTTCCTTTCATTTTAGGCGATAAAAACTTTCCACTTGCGAACTTCAGCCATTTTTCACCCTGACAGGATCGGTTGTGCACGTTCTGGTTAATTGACCAATCAGAGCGCGCGTTACAAAAAATGATGTTGTCAGCGTGATTTGTTCACTTATAAAGCACGCTTCTCGACCAATGAAAACGTGCGTAGTATTTCAAGTATATAATAAAAAGATTTAGTAAATGATTCATAGATATAATCATCAATCGTTTGCACGTCAAGACCTAAAGTACAAAACAGGTTCATTTGATTTGTAATGCGTATTGCAGGAGGGCGAAAGGTCTACAGAAAAAAAAAACGCAAATAAGCACCTTGATTTTTCCAAGTAAGCCTGAACTGCATCTTGTATAAATGTTAGACAGGAGTGTTTCAAGTCTCACCAAATGAAAAGTTACATTTTATAGCATGACATGTTTTAGTTTTCGGCTAAACTCCGAGACATTCCTGTAACTCGCTGTACTTAAAAAGTCCAGATTTAAATGGTAAAGTAAAGATTAGTAAAGATTAACAGATTAAAGGCTAACACCCAGAGTACTGTAATTCATTTACAAGAAAAAAGTTTGAAATGAATTGTATCACTTTGGGAATTATTAAGAACCTACTTTGAAATTTCAGGCTGAAATGGTTCTTATGTGAAGGGTGCTTAAAATAGAAAGTATCAGCCTGACAAGTTCTTAAATTTCAGGTTCTTAGAAGCGGGTTCAGTTTACTGTATCTGTCACAACCTTGAAGGACCAACTAAGAGTTAAATAATGATAGAAATTCTAAACGTTCCAGTATATCTGAGGTATAGGCTACCACGGCAAACACTACCAACAGGTGCGAGACAATTAAGTTAGTCTTCTTGGCACACGTACCCAGCGTCATCTAATTTACTGGTGGAAGAATTAAACACCGAAAATGAGTGTGACGGAGTGCAACGCCCACAAATGAAATCCACTGTTACCCACAAATGTAACCTTGCCCACAAATGTAGTCCACTGTTACCCACAAATGTAACCTTGCCCACAAATGTAATCCACTGTTACCCACAAATGTAATCTTGCCCACAAATGTAATCCACTGTTACCTACAAATGTAATCTTGCCCACAAATGTAATCCACTGTTACCCACAAATGTAACCTTGTCCACAAATGTAATCCACTGTTACCCACAAATGTAATCTTGCCCACAAATGTAATCCACTCTTACCCGCAAATGTAATCTTGCCCACAAATGTAATCCACTCTTACCCACAAATGTAACCTTGCCAAATGTAATCCACTGTTACCCACATTTATAATCCTTCCTATACGTACAAATATAATACCCCGTTTCCCATAAATATGAAACACTAATTAGGGGAGTTTGATTTAAGTAACGTTCCGAGTAAGAACTAGTGTAGCAAACAGCAATGGAATGCATAAAGGTGTTAATTGTGTATTGTTTAAATGCTTGATCTGATTGGCTAAAGCAAGAAAATTGGCCTTTTTTCAAACTTTTGGAATATTTTTTAAAATCTCATATCAGTTTTATTAAAGCGATCTTATTTTTTTCTATGAGAAATATTTACCGTGGGGCTCACTATGAAAAGCAAGCGTCTCCTAGCCATTGTTTTAAAAACACAAAAGAACCACTGTCTTGTGAACGGCATTTTATAGATTTTGCTTAAGAAATGTGTAACCCTTAGCTTGATACATCAACATCGTGAAAATTAAAGACTTTCGATGTGGGGAAGTTGCAATTGCCGCAGAACAATAGAAACCTCACTAGTTCTTACGCGCATTGTTACTTAAACGAGATCAGATAATAATTGTGATTGTAGTACTCATTTTGCATGTAGAACTCAAAGTGAACGTACGTACTTAACACAAAAACAAACTACAAACAAAAGAATTGCTCGCTTGAGTAGTAAAACAGTGCTAAGGCCTGTCAATAGAAGCAACGTTCAAGTATGCCATCAGGTTGATTTGATTTACATGAGAAAAAAAGGAACTATCAAAATCAATGGCAAACAGTATATATATATATACATTTTGACAACCATCGATGTCTTTAGTCGTTTTATTTGGCTTCGGCCTATAACAGAAAAACGTAACCGTGCAATCGTCAGGGTGAACATGGAATTTGAATTCTACGTGATTTTGCATTATCCCGCCTTGGAAATCCTGTTATTGGTGGCTGTTCAAATTAGTTTTCTCTGCAGAACAATCTTTCCATCAAAAACAAAAAAAAAAAAAAGTGCTCCCTTCACCTGATAACTTTTAATAATGGTGGTGTTGAATTTCATTTGATAAAAGTAACAGTGGATTACATTTGTGGGCGTTACACGGAGACTTAGACAAATTGCTGATAAAATTGCGCGGGGTCTGCAATATTTCAGTAACCTGTTTTCCAATAGTCCAGTTCTTTTCTAGATGTACGGATAGCCTTTAAATTTGTTCTAGTTTATTCACAAATAATCACTGTACTCGACAATATCTCGATGCTAAATAGGGCAATGGTATTGAAATTAAGATTATAAATCTAAGCTGTCTTACAAGAAGTCTTCCATTGACAGAGAAGCCTCAACATCGTCAAATACCGGCAGCTTCTTTTTCTTCTTTCCGTTGACCACCATCATCATCACAATCATCTAACCTGTTCTTTCATACCTCTGCACATCGTTACTAAACATTTGTATGACGTAATAGGAGGACGTTGGGGGCTTGGGTTCCACTTTCTGACTAGGTAACCTCTCCAATGCTTCTGTATCACGACAGCAGCGCTGATGGCTATGTAGGCAGGCCACATATCTTTTATTCCGTTTCTCTAGGTCATTTAAAAGCCTTGGCCATGGTATGTTTGTCATGTGATGCTTCCTCCTGGCATCTGATTGGATAAATAAATTTTACACAGGAATCCCGTCGAAATGATTCATAGGAGGAGACAGTAAAAATATTAAAACAGTTATGCAAACATGCCATCAAACAAACATAATGACAACAAAAAAAAAAAAATGAGAGACTGCCCTGGAAGCAGAGGAATTTTTTAACTCTCCCATTTGAGCATGCGCCAGCCTTTATCCAAAGTTTTGGATAATATACTTATCAAAACCAGTTATTAATCCATCATAACCGATTTCTATGCGTGCGCATATGTTTAGTAATTTAACTACTGATCAAACATGAGCCCACATTGTCAACAATGGCGTCCGCTGTTGATAGTTTTGATAGTGTCTTCTCCAAATTAGCCTTCGTGTTTCTAAGCGTTTTTACCTGCAAACGTAAGTTAATCTGCTCAACAACGTCGAGCCGTGATCAGTTTTGTAAAAGGAAATTATACTTTTGTCTCTTTACCTACTGGGCACTGTACATTGAATTACCAAATTATTATACCGTTGATAAATGCAGCTTTATTTTACTCAATCACCGGAAGTGACAAAGCGCTCAAGTAACCTTGTTTCGCAGCAACGGCTGGCGCATGCTCAAATAAAATTCTACAGGATTCGTGCAGAGATAATTTTCTTTCTTCCGTTGAGTTAGAAAAATTCCTCTGCTCACAGGGTAATGAGAGACAAGACAAACCAAACAGTTAGATAGACAGACAAACAGATAAATATCTAGAACTGAACAAACGGCCACAAATAGAGGCATGGGATATTGATGGAAATCAGGGAGAAGAGCAACAGTAACTAAAGAGAATCATATCTTCTAATACCCGTGCTGGCGGTATACGTGTCTGTCATACTGTTGAAGCTAGTTACCGTCAATTGAACTATTGAGAACGTTCGTTAAGGTTTTCGAATATTTGTCAGATTTGTAACAGTACTCTCATTTTAAAAACGTGGACAAGCTCTGAATCGTCATGGGACCTCCACAGGCTACTTTCAATGAACTCGTTGCTCCCCTCTGGAATCTTTCACAACCGTATCATTTCACATAAAGGTCGAAATATCAGCGTATAAATTCATTCTAGTTCCGGCTTTTGTGAAACATGGCGGAATCAACTGCACTGAAACATTCACCTTCGGTTTGTTGGAAAATGTTCCATGTACTTCATTTTTGTATTTCCATTGGACTTGTAATCACTGTGGCACATGAAAAATTTGCTCAATTGAATAAGAAGCAATCGTGTTTGAGCGACAATTTCCACAGAAATACCGAGTCAAGAGACACTGCAAGAAATGACCATTTTATTGTCAAAAGAAGTGCAAAGCTGACCGATGAATTTCTCACGAAAGTCAAAAAACAATTTAGGAATAGCAGTGAGACCATTTTGGAGGAGTTGACAGTGAAAGAAGTCAAGAGAAAAGAAATTTCTGCTTGTCTGGACATGTTGCAACGTTATTTAATAGTAAGTAAACCTCTGATCTCGTTCAGAATATCAGGAAGCTTGTAAACAGCATGTTATTAGATCATAAAAATAATTGGCGTCACGTTATATTTTCCCATCTATTACAAGGCATAATAGTTGCATTCATTGTGAAGAATGAAATAAACATTAATTAAGTCGGGCGCATATATTGTATATTACTTATCATATGTCTAGATTAATGCTGCTATTTTAGATTTAAAATTTTGAAATTCGATGTAATTTGGTCTAGATATTTCAAGCTAAACCTTATGCAAATCAGGACGAAATCTGTATCAGTATTTACAGATGTGAAAAATTGATATAATCACTTTGTTAATTTTATCAACAAAAACAACAAAAAGTGTGCAACATAAATTCCACTAAATAGTGCTGTTTTATGCTAATTCTATTGTTTTCTTTTGTTTAATTAGTGTTATTTACTACTAAATAGTGACAACTGTTGCACACATTTAGTGTTTGCAGTCTATCATCACCATCAGTGATTTATAATTATTTTTTTTCTCAGAATGCTACAAGTGATGAATCGCCTGAGATAAATACAATTTGTAAAAACTTCAAAGGTTAGTATGTCTATGATAAGCTGGTCATTTCTATTTGTTCTGCTGACTGAATGATTTTATTTTTAATTCGTTGGTGATTTTTTTTTATTTATTCATTTCTGTTGTTGTGATGTTATCTAGGCCCTCCCGGTAATCCAGGGCCGAGGGGACATCGTGGCAAAAGAGGTAAGCAATGCTACGTTATTGATTCGATCATTTAGTCATCTCAGTTGTCATAGTACCATAGGACATTCATTCCAAAAAAGAAGTTAACAATGCTTATGCAGTGCGACTTTTCATGCAGAATATATGAGTTGCCGACACGTAATTAAACATGAATTTTTATTTTCATTTTCTTTTTAAGGTAAAAGAGGACAGAAAGGTACGTAAGTCAGGTCTGATAAAAACGTTTTGAAACACAGAGACACCGCGTTGCAATGTGTTTAATCGTATTCTTGAATCAGGTCTGCAGGGTAGAACGGGACCAAAGGGAAGTTCAGGCAAGCACGGCCCTCCTGGACCTCGTGGTGAGAAAGGATTCAGCGGCAATATGACTATCATTGGATTGAAAGGTGATATGGGACCATCAGGAATCAAAGGAGACAAAGGGGAACGAGGACCAAGGGGTTCTCCAGGACAGAAGGGAACTAAAGGAGACTCTGGAGGTACATACACAAATATGATGATGATGATGATGCATGGCGTGAATAAAAAAACCGATAAAGGGTTGAAATTATGATGATGGTAGTGGTAGTGATAATGATAATGGTAGCATTGGTAATAATGATGATGCTGATTATAATGATGTTGATAGTGGTACTGATGATAATAAGACAACAATAAGGCATCAATAATTTTCATATATTGCTAAGTATTATCAAAATGATCAGGATTATTGTTGTAGTGAAGTAGATAATCAAAATAATATATAGTGAATATAAAACATTAATGATGATGATGAACGGATAATAAGGATGATGATTTAAGATGAGCTCATATGCGAGCTATATATGTTTAAATAAAAAAATAAAAAAATAAAAAGGATGATAATCACGGCGTATATATACAAACGTTATTAATTACAAGCGGTATTTTGATTTGTCCAGGGCCTAAAGGCGACCGAGGAGAGGTGGGTAAAACTGGAGAACGTGGATGCCCTGGAGATAGCTTTGGTATGTACACCTAACAAACAAAGCTTTCATACAAACACTACCACCACTGTATCGTACATTTTTATTCTCGTTGTTTTCTTACATATATATTGACAAAATCACTATTAATCAAGGACCTCATGCCTCCGCGCAAAACGCACTCAGGTAAATTTTTCGATATGCGGAATCAAGGAAAATACTGAAATGTGCACAAAATATTAAAATCTAAAGGTATTAAGGCAAAAGTTATAGAGGACTTGAACTGTCTTGCTTTATACAATATGAGCGGCCGATCTGCATGTATATTACTTATAAAATGTCTAGATTAATGCAGCTATTCTAGAGTAATGTTTTTGAAATTAGATTTAATTTGGCCGAGATATTTCAAGCTAAACCTTGCAAATCAGGACGATTTCTGTACAAAATATACAGATGCCTTCACGGTAGTGGTTTTCCATTGTTCTGGGTTCATTATTTTTTTTATGAATTTTATAATTAATAATGATGATAATATACAGGTCATCGTGTTTTTTGTAGCTGCTCCTAAGTTTATGACCACCCCTCAACATGTGGTATTTGCAGAGAAAGATGAAGCGACATTAGTTTGCAAAGCAATGGCCAATCCTTACTCACAGATCACGTGGTATCGTCACGGTGTCAAGCTGTCTAATAAAAACACCCGTTATGGTGTCAAGCAAAATCGTACCATTTCGCAAGGTAATATGATTTGGAAGCATTTACAGGCATACCAAGACGAAATGTAACCTTAGATTTGACGTTATAATACAGGTTGCACCACAGGGAGCCCAGGCTAATAATCAGTGTATTATTGAAAAAAAAACTCACACGAATATGTGTGAATATATCAATGACATCCTGCAGTACAGTAAATTAATAGAATTGTTGGGTTTCCTATGGTGACTTTTATTAGGACTATTGGGAGAAAACAAATTAACGTTTTTATTCATTTTTATTTCTGATTTCTCCCTATGGTCTTAACAGAATTAGGGGGACCAAAAAATGGTAGAAATGCTTGATTCAGGTGGGCGGGGCACTACATGGTTTTTACCCCTAAAAGATACTCTCAAAATCACAAATCAATTCAATTCAATTCATCTCAAATTCAATTCAAATATATTTGTATACAAGTCATCTGATGTTCTTGTAAACCGGACCACAGTAACAATATTTCCATCTTTTCATGTTGACGAAGAAACAAATCACCCTAAAAGGTACCAACAAATGTTCGAGTGAGACCAAAACACTCGTAATTGACGTTTTATTCATGTAAATGTTTTTCAGTTCGCTCTGTTGATCGTCGTAATAACTGCAGCATTACTTCCCACCCTGTCACTCAAAGTACGTTAGTGATCAAGAATGCCAAAGGAAGCGATAGAGGGAAATACATCTGTAAAGTTAAAAATGTAATGGGAGAATCTACTTATCAAATCAAGCTTAACATACAAGGTAAAGTAGACAAAGGGCTAATAGCAAGCAGGAGTCGGAGGGGATTAGGAAATTTGGGGCCAATGTCCCATGGCATACATGTCATAATATTAGAAATGTAGAATTGGCGATGGCAATGATATTGTAACTACGGTGATGGTGACCATGGTGATGATCAGGAGATGATGGTTATGATGATGATGTCTGGTGGCCATGGTCCAATCTCCGTTACCCAGAGCCCGCGTTTTACGAGGCATAATGCGATACCTGAAGCCGTGTTGTAAAATGACAACCGAAGAGATATTATTATTCATCTCGCAATAGATGAAACTTTTAAAACTTTTAAAGAGTCTCAAACTACAACCAGAAATCATAAAAGATGGCTTCTGGTATCGGATTATGCCAGAGCCCTCGTTCTTCATGTTGATGGTGATAGGCTAAATGTTTTACAAAATAAAACTTAATAACACTGTAATCTAATTTGCTATGTGTTATGTTGTCTCTCAGAGTACGTCAAGTTCACCACTACACCAACAAATACAACTGCTGTTGAGGGAAACACCACATTCCTTAAATGTCGCGCCACAGGTGTTCCAGAACCTTTGATCACATGGCAAAGAAAAGACGGTCAACCAATGCCTGATCTTCACAGGATTGTCCTTGGTGATTTAAATTTCATTAGCATCGTTAAACAAGATGAGGGAGTTTATGAGTGCATTGCCTCGAATGTACTTGGTTCAAACACTGCTAAGGCTGCAATCACAGTTAATGGTATGCAATACATCAATCAATAGATCAATCAATCAGTCAGTCATTATTATCAATCAACATCAATCAATCAGTTAATCAATCAATCAATCAGTCAGTTTGTCAATCAATCAATTATCTAATCAGCTGTTCAATCAATCAGTCAGTCAATAAATAGATGAATAAATCAATTGAATTAATCATTCAATCAAACATTCATTCAATCAATCAATCAGTCGGTCAGACAGTCAGTTTTTGCCAATCAACATCAATCAATCATTCAGTCGCCAGTCAATCAGTTAATCAATCAATCAACCAATCAATATAAACCAAATCAATCAATCAATCAATCAACAAATCAAGTAAGGACAACCTCTTTATGTTCCTGTCCCGAAGTTTTTGTCTTTTCCATTACTTGATTGATTTACTATTACGGACATTTATTATTTTAATTTGTGAGTTGTTACATTTTACAACTTTGCGCGGGATAACCTAAGCTATGTTGTCACAGCAGTCTTTGTTTGAATATGTTATCGTTATGCCTGTTCTTTGTTTCAAGTGTTTTTATCATCATCATCATCATCATCATCATCATCATTATTATTATTGTCATTATTTTCAGTTTTCCCAAAAATATCGTACTTCACAAAGCATGACATCACCATCAATGAGTCCCAGACCCTTTATCTGCCATGCAATGCCACAGGGTTCCCACAGCCTGTAATAACTTGGACTCGCACGTCTAGTTCACTGTCAAAATCTCGAAGCACTTACGATTCACAGATGTTGATGGTTACCAACGTTACGTACGATGATCGTGGAGAATATGTTTGTACGGCTATCAATATATTAGGGTCGGCTTTCAAAAGAATAACAATTACCGTACAGGGTATGTAAAACTTATGATGGTGATGATAACTCAATCATTTATTAGTCATTAGCGATCCAAGAATTTACATTGTGTATAGTATAGTATTACATAATTATCATTTTTTTTTAAGTTGACCAATTTAGTGGAAATTAAATGAATAGATAAATAAATGGTCGATAAATTCATAAGTAGTTGACAAAGCAGGTACAGATTCATTCAGGACAGCTTATCGAGTGTTTCTCTGATTTAGTTTAAAACACCGAAAGGAAACTATTGATTTTAAGATGATAATGATGGCTATGATGAATATGACAATAACAATTGATGATTACTGTAACACCAAAAATGGTAATGATAGAATGATAGTTACTTTCTTTTACAGTTGCTCCCAAGATTCTTCAAAGACCAATGTCCACTGAGTACGGCTTTGTGGGTTACAACAAAACGTTTGTCCTCAAAGTTTTTGCCTTTCCTTCTGCAACTATTGTATGGAAGAAGAACGGGATTGTAATAAGAAAGTTAAGCCAGAGAAATAGTAATTTAACTTTACCAAATGTCCATTTCAAAGATTCTGGTCTATATCAAGCCGTTGTCTGGAATAGTCTCGGGAAAATCGCAATATCAACAGTTTTAGCTGTGAGAGATCCAGGTAAGAACATGGTATGTCATTAGCGTATGCGCCATATGTTGTTGAATTGTCTTAGAAAAGGTTGTAATAAGAAAACTTTCTGTGTTGTCTTCTTCCAAGAGAGTATGAGATAAGAGAGCTTATCCCCGGAGATGTTTTCGCGATGCCACTGCGCCTTCTGCAATCTGGCCAATCACGTTCCGTCCCCGAAATAACTTCAGTTTAAGAATAGTATGAAAAGATCCCCTGATGAGTGTAAAGCCCAATACGGGGAATAAGCTCTTTTATCTCATAATCTCTTGCCTCTTCCTATCACAGTGGTTAAATTTTCTTAGGATCTTTGGGATGTTTTGTTCTGTTTGTCACCACAAGACTTTTTTGGGGGGATCAAATGTGAGTTTTATTTTACGGTTTTCTTTTCATTCGTTATTTTTTGAAGTTACGTGGGGTCATTGCTCTTTGGGCGTTTTTCACTCTCAACTGCCCTGTCCGTAAGAATCATACCAACACCATCAGTCATTCATTCTGTCGAAGCAAATTAGGAGCACACGCCGCTTTAGTTTATTTCTCTCGCCCCATCTCAAGGTTTATCTCAGTAACAAGTTACCTTGTGAAACCCGAACGGAGAAACAAATACTTTAAAAAAATTTTCGATATGCTCGCAGGCTAATTTTAAACAAAAAAAAAATAATTCATTTCAATTATGATCAAAACCCGGGAAAGGGGAGGGTATTCGATCCAGTTTCTGACGGAGAGGTTCCTCTCGTAACTCAAAACCTTGACCCTATTCAGTAAGACAATAAAATCTCGACAATAGATATCCTATTCAAGACAATTTAAAGTAAATTGTATATCCTATTGAAAACTGAGGGCAAAAAACACCCTATTTTCAGCGGTCGTTCTCATACAGCCTATAAAAGAGAGATCGCGTAATCCAATCGAGGCCATTCTCTAGAAGTTGCTTAGCTGTATCAGACTAGAATACTATTTGGCCGAACGTCCCCGTATATTAAATATAAGGGAGGAGGGATCTAAAAAGACTAACCATAACCCTAGCGTTTTTGCTTTTCAGTTGCCCCAATCATTACGTCACGAGAGATTCAAAACATCACCTTTGTAGCAGATGGTAGAAAGCACTCCCTTGTTCTAACATGTAAGGCATTTGGCATACCCAAGCCAAGTATAACATGGATATCTCAGATTGGTGTATTTTCTCCGGAAATTCGTCACGGCTCAACCTTGAATATAACCAGCTTTGACGCACGTCAATATACCTGTGAGGCAACGAATAGATTTGGAACGGCTAATAAGCATTTTTGGCTTGAAGTTAAAAGTAAGTGATCACTTATTACAGCTATTAATTATGCTAATAATGATGAGAGGTATTACAAAGTATTACACACGAAAAACTGTTCTTGATTTGTTGAAAAGTAATGTAATGTAATGTAACGTAACGTAACGTAACGTAACGTAACGTAATGTAGTGCTTATATAGCGCATTTCACTAATGTCTCAATGCGCTTTATAATCTTTAATATTTATAGTATGTAATTCGGTTTTACGAGCATGAGTTGATTATTAGTTAGTATGTATAATTGTAGACCTATCGCCGAGAATGGTCGTTACCTGCGTTCTCTCAGTCGTTCTTTAACGTCCCCCGCCCCTCCCCCCGTTACTGGTTAATGTGAAGTGTGGCGAGATTGGACCTCCTAAATTATGTAAAGACCCTGAGTGATGGTCCGGCTGAGGGTTCGAGCCCGTAGCCCGGTTAACAGCCAACACTCTCCCAACTGAGCTAACTGTTAATCGGAAAACATCACATTCAAAAAGTTATCTCACTAAAAGTATAGTATTTTTGTAGAACGTTTTCTTTTTGTTCTCATTGGTGAAAGCTTCCAAGAGTCGATTTTGATTTTTAACTCGGACACTTCGCAAGCAATGGAGGAGTTATTGTAGTGGCACATTTCTGCCACTCACTTTCCAGTTAACTTCCGGTTGTTGAGACTTTGGGCTCCCTGTGCTATCGAAAGAAATTTCCATGACTAAGCGGGCACGACCACTGCGCCAGGACGAACCATATGATGACGTAAGCGAAAAACTAACTACTTATTTTTGAAGTGTCTCTCTGTTTTTTTATTACTGACGAGATATATTATATTATATCATATTTTCAATACAAGTGAGAACATCAAGAAAATTTAAATGACAATCAAGATAAAGGGCGGTAACTCTTCCGAATAAGGGTCATTGGGGAATTTCGTTATCGTTTGAGTGTGAACAGCGAGAGAGACTTGGGGCAAAATCCATGTCCGAGTTATGTGCCCATTGGGTGCTTCAACCTTGTTATAGCGAGATTTACGACTGAATTTTTAAAATGAAACAGCTTGCATTAGTTCCTTGAATGTCTGATAGTCCTGATGGCGATGCAGTTTATTAATTACACAATCAGCAATACATTTTATTTACATTTTACATTTCTTGGTACAATAAGTGAATAATTACTTTTTTATATTTTTCAATTACATTTCATATTATTTGAAAAGTTGACATTTCCAATTTTTCAGTTTTTGTGTTAGCCTCTGGACTTGTGAAATAATTTTTATTGAGAGCAAATTGCAAAAAATAAAAATAATAAAAAAAAGGAAACTACATTCAGTTGTGATTCATAGACAATAAAAAAAACATTGAATTGTCACGTATAGAAGAGATTAAGCAGAACAACAGCTTATGTAATCATAGTTTGTTTCATTATTGAAACATATAAATTCTAGAGCTAGAGGGACATCTTTGGAGATAACACAGTTTAATTTGCAATATATTAGTAAGTAGAGTAATGAGACGAAATTAAAATACATAGCATTCCATAGAGTGCTCGCACTAAAAGTGTGCAACACAAATACCACTAAACAGTGCTATTTTATGCTAATTCTATTGTTTTCTTTTGTTTAATTATTGCTATTTAAAAGTACATGCACTCTATCAGATACAAATAAACAAAACGAAAACTGGCTAAATATTAAAGAGAAAAAACACCATTTATATCATAGTTTACTAACTGGCTTTAAAATAGCAAATTTAACCTTTGTTAATCAAACTATGGGGGAGTTTTGACTGCCATCCGGTATAAAAAGTCGTATACCGAAGTAATCAAAACAGTTAATTCTCTCGGATTTTGAATTTTCACTTATCCGTTGTTGTCCTTATTATCTTTTTAAACTGATTTAGTCTCAGATAGAGCGTTTTCTGTCACGGGATCAGGACGTTTTGGCCAAATCCAAACATACAATGTCGCATCAAGCGGTCTGTATCTAATTAGAGCAGGAGGAGCACGTGGAGGGACTCACACCTATAGCTATGGATACAAACCTGGTACTTACTATGGTGGAAAAGGTGCTACTATGGAGGGAAAGTTCCGTCTTTCAGCTGGTACAACGCTGAATATCGTTGTTGGACAACGAGGCGGCAACTCGGTCGAAGTCAAGGGAGGACAAGCCAATTCGTCAACCGCAGCACAACTTGGCAAATCCATTGAAGATCATGCAGGCACTGGTGGTGGTGGAGGAAGCTTTGTGTACACGACAGCTAACAAGTTACTGATTGCCGCCGGGGGTGGGGGAGGGGCATCTGCAGGGTATCATGGGACTGATGGTCAGTCAGGGACAAGTGGGACAGCAAGTATAGGAAGTGAATCTTCAAGATCCCGTGCTGGTGGAACCAATGGAAATCCGGGCGTGTGTAATAATGCAGGAGCTAGTTACCATGGAGGGGTGGGGGCAGGTTGGCTTGTACAAGGCTGTGACAGGCAAGGGATAGAGCATGGAGAACGTGGTGGGTCACGTGGTCAAGGCTGGGTAGGGGGTCGGGCAGGGAGTATGAATAGTGGTAATAATGGGGGACCCCCTCCAGGCGCCGTGGGGGGGTTTGGTGGTGGAGGGGGTGGTTCAGAAGACAATGGTGCCTCAGGGGGAGGGGGTGGGTACTCAGGAGGGGGTAGTGGTACACAGAAACAGCAAGCCGGTGGGGGAGGGGGCTCGTACTGTAGTGGTACAAGCTGTCTAGGAGTTAAAGGTCTAAACAGCAATGACAATGGTTTTGTTGAAATACAATTCCTTGGCAACTAAAGAAGCAAATTGTATTTACCGAGCGGTGTAAAGATTTAGAGCCTGACTCATGAATATCCATATGACCAGCAGCTAGATCTTTGTTCACATCATTTGTCGTACTTACAGAGCTCGTTTCTCAGGGTCCAATTTAAGTTCCGCGGTTATAGTTAGGGTTTGGTTTTATGTTCAGTTTATTGATTCACTTTTAATTGAAAGCGTATCAATGTGTATTGTCGCAGGCTAGTCACCCTCTGTTTGCTTGAATTGTCAAGGGGAGTTTGAGCAATTTTGTGTTTTGTTCGGGTTTCCTGTGATAGCAGATCGACCGTGGAAATACTTGAATGTCGAAATTTGTCGATTTTAAGAGAATATTATAATTCGTTTTTCGAAAGATGAATAATATGAGTTTAAGTTACCTTAGGACTGTTTATTTCCTGTCTAAAGCCAATAAAATGAACAGGAATCCCGAAAAAACCATAAAATCGCTCCAACTCCCCTAGACAAGTGAACAGAGGACGGTTAGCCTTAATTATTGTGTGCGTATGTACTTGTATATCATAAAAAAATATATCACTCTTTTTTTTCAAATGTATAGTGTGTATTTCTATTTTGTATTTTACAACACGAAAAAACAAATCTTTGTTTATCCGTTTCTTTTTATTGTTATTATTTCTTTTTTTTTTTTTTTTTTTGGTAAGTGGTTGGTGGGGGAGCTGTTTGGTAATTTTTCAAGTGCGAATGCACATGTCTCAAATACACTCTAAATACACTTTAAATACTCTTTATTAATACTTCCACGTGTTTTTCAGGGTAAAAAAAAAACACCATCAATTGCAATGTGTGGGAGACAAGTAGTGTCTCTGATTCCCGATTCTGATGTCGTTTAATTGATACTGACCGCAGAAACTCCTCACGGGCTCCGCACGCTGACAAGGGCTGAAACATTTAGACAATAACCCAATAATGTATTCTATTATAAGCCTTCCAGTTAAAGTGGTTATAACCCTTTGAATGAAATTTATGTAGTTAATTTTACTCACTGTCAGCTTTCGAATGAGGTATATCTTAAGGGTATTCGATAAAATACGACCAAGTTATTCGATGCGAAAGTTAGCAATTTGTTTGTATTTTTACATGGTCGTCCGAATGACGTACATGCAGGTACCTAACATGCGCATTGAGCGATATGCGGTTTACTTTTCTTCCGGTTTTCATATATCTGGTTTGTATATTTACGGTTTGTAGTTGATGAACTGAAATGTTCAACACACTTCATTACTGTTGGTACTGATTATTAGTTGATAATATGCAATTTTACTGCTTTGTAGAAGAGTTTTTAAATCTACGAAAATAGAAGTGGTCTCCAGAATGAAAATGATAATGCTGTGTATCTAGCCAAAGTATTTTTTTTCTAAACGTGTGAAAATCCACATCAGTTCTTTCGAATATGTCGCCTTAATTGCGGCAAACATGCACCCGGCAAAATGGATACATTCACAGCTTTCAGGCTTTTATCCCATATTCCTAAGAACGTTAAAGAATAGCTACACAGCAAATCGTATATTCCGGCAATTTTATAATTGACGAAATGATTTGCAAATGGGAAAACCGTCGGATTCGGGCAGCGAAGAACGCGCTTTGACATTCAAACGCTTTGTTGTGGTTTGCTCTGGCAAGCTTCATTTGAATGTCAATGTGAGAGCTGATAAATCCATGCATTCATAGCTTTGTTAAAAATCCCAATAATCATGTGAAATCCCAATAATCATGTACTCTTTGATATTGTACACTTTTTTCAAGTGAAATTGTGCATAATTTTTTGTTATGAATGGACCAAAATCATTCTTTTGCTTGCTGGCTCCAAATGCTAACTAATTTATTTTTACCATAATATCATAGAAAACCTTTTGTCTACTTATTTCAAAATTTCTGATGAGCGTGAATAAAAACCTGTCACTGTCCAGCCCTGTTCAACCCCAAAACCGAACAGAGGCATAAAACAGTATTTCCTGACCATTCTTTCGAATAACTGTCCAACGCCGTTAGAATAGTTCAATCAATCATTTACTTGGTGCAGTCTCGCGCTGTGGGGGTTTTCTGCACCCACTACTAATAGGGAATGAATGAATGATTGCTTGAATGAATAATTGATTTCATTAAATGGGAGCTCCGCTATTAGGTTTACCTAATTTTTATATTAGCTTTGTTAAAAATCCCAATAATCATGTGAAAGAGGACAATGAGTCTTGATTATACAAACAAAATCAGGAATAATAAAAGACCTTTGTTTGAAAACCTCTGTAATCATGTAACAAGTCAGATAAATATCGCTTGTTGCCTCCGTTCTCGGCCTTAATCTTTTACATTAGAAATGAAGAGTGTTGGAAATTTCAGGTCATCAACTACAGCATTAAATATGCAAACCGGATATATGAAAACCGGAAGAAAAATAAACCGGATATCGCTCAATGCGCATGTTAGGTACCTGCATGTACGTCATTCGGACGACCATGTAAAAATTCAAAAAAATTGCTAGCATTCGCATTGAATAACTTGGTCGTATTTTATTGAATATACCACTTTAAAAAAGACCAAAAATCAAGATTACGGGAAAATAATTTTTAGATTTTGAGTTTTGAATTTTTCTAAATTAGAAGGTTTAAAATAGAAAATATTCTTGGGATATTTGTTAAATATTTTCAGCAAACGTTAATTATCAGTTTGGGTGGCTTGTGGGGCGACTCTATGGGGGTAGTAATGTAATGTAATGCAATGCAATACAATGCAATGCAATGCAATGCAATGCAATGCAATGCAATGCAATGCAATGCAATGCAATGTAATGTACGTGTAAAACGGGGTAGTGTAGTTCGCTCGTTTAGCTAGTTACCGTCAATTGAACTATTGAGAAAGTTCTTTAAGGTTTTCGAATATTCGTCAGATTACGTACAATACTCTCATTTTAAAAACGTGGACAAGCACCGAGTCGTCATGGGACAACAACACTACTCTCAATGAACTCGTTGCTCCCCTCTGGAATCTTTCCAACCGTATCATTTCACATAAAGGTCGAAATATCAGCGTTTAAATTCATTCTAGTTCCGGCTTTTTAGTTATCATGGCGGAATCAACTGCAAAACATTCACCTTCGGTTTGGTGGAAAATGTTCCATGTACTTCATTTTTGTATTTCCATTGGACTTGTAATCACTGTGGCACATGAAAAACTTGCTCAATTGAATAAGAAGCAATCGTGTTTGAGCGACAATTTCCACAGAAATACCGAGTCAAGAGAGATTGCAAGAAACGATCATTTCATTGTCAAACGAAATGCAAAGCTGACAGATAAACTTCTCACGAAAGTCAGAAAACGATTTAGAAATAGTAGTGAGACCATTTTGGAGGAGTTGACAGTGAAAGAAGGCAAGCGAAAAGAAATTGCTGCTTGTCTGGACATGTTGCAACGTTATTTTATGGTAAGTAAACCTCTGATCTCGTTCAGAATAACAGGAAGCTTGAAACAGCATTATGAAAATAATTGGCGTCACGTTTTATTCTCCCATCTATTACAATAATATAATAGTTGCATTCATTGTGAAGAATGAAATAAACATTAATTAAGTCGGGCACGAATATTGTATACTTCTTATCATATGGCTAGATTAATGTTAGTGCTGTTTTAGATTTAAAATTTTGAAATTAGATGCAATTTGGTCTAGATATTTCAAGGTAAACGTTATGCATATCAATCCGAAATTTGTATAAGATATACAGAAGCCTTCGCGGTTGTGATTTTGCACTGTTCACGTATAGTTCTAGGTTTATGAATTATCAATGAATTTGATAAGAAAGATTGATATATATTCACTTTGTTATTTTTATCACCATGCACCATTGATTTAAAATTAAATATTTTTTCTCAGAATGCAACAAGTGATGAATCCCCTGAGATAAATACAATTTGTAAAAACTTCAAAGGTTAGTCTGTTTCTATGTTAACCTGTTTATTTCTATTTGTTCTGCTGACTGAATGATTTTATTTTTAATTCGCTGGTGATTTTGTTTGTTTATTCATTTCTGTTGTTGTGATGTTATCTAGGCCCTCCCGGTAATCCAGGGCCGAGGGGACATCGTGGCAAAAGAGGTAAGCAATGCTACGTTATTGATTCGATCATTTATTCATCTCAGTTATCATAGTACCATCATGGTTAGACCATAAAGGACATTCATTCCAAAACAGAAGTAAACAATACTGATGCAGTGCGACTTTTCATGCAGAATATATGAGTTGTCGACATGTAATTAAACATGAATTTTTATTTTCATTTTCTAGGTAAAAGAGGACAGAAAGGTACGTAAGTCAGATCTGATAAAACATATTGAAACACAGGGATACCGCGTTGCAATGTGTTTAATCGTATTCTTGAATCAGGTCTGCAGGGTAAAACGGGACCAAAGGGAAGTTCAGGCAAGCACGGCCCTCCTGGACCTCGTGGTGAGAAAGGATTCAGCGGCAATATGACTATCATTGGATTGAAAGGTGATATGGGACCATCAGGACACAAAGGGGACAAAGGGGAACGAGGACCTAGGGGTCCTCCAGGACAGAAGGGAACTAAAGGAGACTCTGGAGGTACATACACAAATATGACGATGATGTTGATGATTCATGGCGTGAATTAAAAACCGATAAACGGTTGACATTATGATGATGGTAATGGTAGTGGTATTGATAATGACAATGGTAGCATTGGTAATGATGATGATGTTGATTATAATGATGTTGATATTGGTACTGATGATAATAAGACAACAATAAGGCATCAATAATTTTCATATATTGCTAAGTATTATCAAAATGATCAGGATAATTGTTGTAATGAAGTAGATAATCAAAATAATATATAGTGAATATAAAACATTAATGATGATGATGAAGATTATAATGATGATGATCACGGCGTATATATCCTAACGTTATTAATTACAAGCGGTATTTTGATTTGTCCAGGTCCTAAAGGCGACCGAGGAGAGGTGGGTAAACCTGGAGAACGTGGATGCCCTGGAGATAGCTTTGGTATGTACACCTAACAAACAAAGCTTTCTTACAAACACTACCACCACTGTATCGTACATTTTTATTCTCGTTGTTTTCTTACAAACATATCTATTGACAAAATCACTATTAATCAAGGACCTCATGCCTCCGCGCAAAACGCACTCAGGTAAATTTTTTGATATGCGGAATCAATGAAAATACTGAAATGTACACAAAAAGTTAAAATCTAAAGGTATTTTAAGGCAAACGTTATATAGAGGACTTGTAGAGTGCACGCACTAAAAGTGTGCAGCAGTTGTCACTATTTAGTAGTAAATAGCACTAATTAAACAAAAGAAAACAATAGAATTAGCATAAAATAGCACTATTTACTGGTATTTATGTTGCACACTTTTAGTGAGTGCACTCTACTGTCTTGCTCTATTTTAATAATATACAGGTCATCGTGTTTTTTTCTAGCTGCTCCTAAGATTATGACCACCCCTCAAGATGTGGTATTTGCAGAGAAAGATGAAGCGACATTAGTTTGCAAAGCAAGGGCCAATCCTTACTCACAGATCACGTGGTATCGTCACGGTGTCATGCTGTCTGATAAAAACACCCGCTATGGTATCAAGCAAACTCGTACCATTTCGCAAGGTAATATGATTTGGAAACATTTACAGGCAAACCAAGACGAAATGTAGCCTTAGATTTTAAGTTCCAATACAGGTTACACCACAGCCAGCCCGGCCAGGCTAGTAATCATTTTATTAATAAAAAAACTCACACGAATATGCGTGAATATATCAATGGAATCCTGCAGCACAGTAAATTAATGCAATTGTTGGATTTCGTATGGTGAGTTTCATTAAGACTATTGGGAGAAAATAAAGTAACGTTTTTGTTCATTGTTATTTCTGATTTTTCCCTATGGTCTTAATAGAACTAGACGCTCTAGGAGCGCTACACGGACTTCCCAATTGCGCAGAGTCCGTTGAAATAACTTGTGTGCAGCCGAAATACTCTCCCACATTTCGGCTGAATAATTTTTTTTAGGCTACGAGAATGAGATTCATCAGTCGCGCTATAATATTCCCAACACGTGTACAATAATAATACAAATACTTAGCATAGCGTGATCCACATTTTTGTACATTTATTGTCACAATAACATTATGATTGCTTACATTACACAAATAAATAGTCTTTTCCAATATATGGCATTCGTCAAGACTGTTTGAAAATATTTTGACAGCATAATTTCACAACAAAGCGAAGATACGAGTTGAATCACAGTAAATTGAAAACAAACTTTAAAATCTTTCAAGATGGCTTTTCGTATATAATTTATATCGTTAAAAAATAATAGACCGACCCGCTCCACAAAAACACGCTGGACATCTTTTAGTGTGGACCTACCACGAATGGCGTGTGGATTTGCAAGTGAGATCACCGTTTTTAACATTTTTTTTTCACCCTTGATTGTCCGTAATTAAAGAGATGGCTCGTGAAGTAGATTATACCGGCGGGCTTCCTGTGTGACGATTGTGGCTTCTGATTGGCTGAGACATTTTGAGGACCAAGATTCACGACGACGACGAAAAGTTGAAGCGAAATTTAGACATGTTCTTCCTTCGGAAGTCCGTGTAATTAGGAAGACCAAAAATGGTAGAAATGTTTTATTCAGGTGGGCGGGGCACTACATGGTTTTTACCCCTAAAAGATACTATCTCAAAATCACAAATCAATTCATCTCAAATTCAATTCAATATATTTGTATACAAGTCATCTGATGTTCTTGTAAACCGGACCACAATAACAATATTTCCATCTTTTCATGTTGACGAAGAAACAAATCACCCTAAAAGGTACCAACAAATGTTCTGAGTGAGACCAAAACACTCGTAATTGACGTTTTATTCATGTAAATGTTTTTCAGTTCGCTCTGTTGATCGTCGTAATAACTGCAGCATTACTTCCCACCCTGTCACTCAAAGTACGTTAGTGATCAAGAATGCCAAAGGAAGCGATAGAGGGAAATACATCTGTAAAGTTAAAAATGTAATGGGAGAATCTACTTATCAAATCAAGCTTAACATACAAGGTAAAGTAGACAAAGGGCTAATAGCAAGCAGGAGTCGGAGGGGATTAGGAAATTTGGGGCCAATGTCCCATGGCATACATGTCATAATATTAGAAATGTAGAATTGGCGATGGCAATGATATTGTAACTACGGTGATGGTGACCATGGTGATGATCAGGAGATAATGGTTATGATGATGATATCTGGTGGCCATGGTCCATTCTCCGGTACCCAGAGCCCGCGTTTTACGAGGCATAATGCGATAACGGAAGCCGTGTTGTATGGTTTCCGGACGTTTTCAAAATGACAACCGAAGAGATATTAATATTCATCTCGCAATAGATGAAACTTTAAAAACTCTATCAAAGAGTCTCAAACTACAACCAGAAATCATAAAAGATGGCTTCTGGCATCGGATTATGCCAGATCCCTCATTCTTTATGTTGATGGTGATAGGCTAAATGTTTTACAAAAAAACTTAGAAACACTGTCATCTAATTTGCTATGTGTTATGTTGTCTCTCAGAGTACGTCAAGTTCACCACTACACCAACAAATACAACTGCTGTTGAGGGAAACACCACATTCCTTAAATGTCGTGCCACAGGTGTTCCAGAACCTTTGATCACATGGCAAAGAAAAGACGGTCAACCAATGCCTGATCTTCACAGGATTGTCCTTGGTGATTTAAATTTCATTAGCATCGTTAAACAAGATGAGGGAGTTTATGAGTGCATTGCCTCGAATGTACTTGGTTCAAAAACTGCAGAGGCTGCGATCACAGTTTATGGTATGTAATGCAAAAAATCAATAGATCAATCAATCAATCAGTCATTATTATCAATCAACATCAATCAATCAGTTAATCAATCAATCAATCAGTCAGTCAATAAATAGATGAATAAATCAATAAATTAATCATTCAATCAAACATTCATTCAATCAATCAATCAGACGGTCAGTCAGTCAGTTTTTGTCAATCAACATCAATCAATCATTCAGTCGCCAGTCAATCAGTTAATCAATCAATCAACCAATCAATATCAAATCAATCAATCAATCAGCAAATCAAGTAAGGACAACCTCCTTATGTTCCTCTCACGGGTTGTTTTTGTCTTTTTTATTACTTGATTGATTCACCATTATGGACATGTATTATTTTAATTTGTGAGTTGTTACATTTTACAACTTTGCTGGATAACCTAAAGTCTTTGTTTGAATATGTTATGGTTATGTCTGTTCTTTCTTTCAAGTGTTTTTATCATCATCATCATCATCATCATCATTATTATTTATATTATTATTTATTATTATTATTATTATTATTATTATTATTATTATTATTATTATTATTATTATTACCATTATTTTCAGTTTTCCCAAAAATATCGTATTTTACAAAGCACGACATCACCATCAACGAGTCCCAGACTCTTTATCTGCCATGTAATGCCACAGGAATCCCACAGCCTGTAATAACTTGGACTCGCACCTCTGGTTTATTGTCAAAATCTCGGAGCACTTATGATTCACAGATGTTGATGGTTACCAACGTTACGTACGATGATCGTGGAGAGTACGTTTGTACAGCTATTAATATACTAGGATCGGATTTAAATAGAATACGAATTACTGTACAGGGTAAGTGAAATTTATGATGGTGGTGATAATGATGTAATTGATATGATGACGATGATGATGATTGATATGATGACAATGATAATGACAGCGAAGATGATTGATATGATGACAATGATGATGATGGCGGTCAGTGATGAAGATCATTATAAGTAACAATTGATGATTACTATGTTGATGACATGTACTGACAGTAGTTATGATAGAATGATAACTGCTTTCTTTTACAGTCGCTCCCAAGATTCTTCAAAGACCAATGTCCACCGAGTACGGCTTTGTGGGTTACAAGAAAACGTTTGTCCTCCAGGTTTTTGCCTTTCCTCCTGCAACTATTGTATGGAAGAAGAATGGACAGATATTAAAAACATTAAGCCAGGAAAACAGTAATTTTACTTTGCCAAATGTAATTTACAGAGATTCTGGTATATACGAATCCGTTGCCTGGAATGATCTTGGAAAAGTCTTAGCTACCACATTTTTAGTTGTCAGAGATCCAGGTCAGAAAATTTAACATTTACATGCAATCCATGACCTCGTCGCTACGACGTTCTATATCAAATCGTTTTGCACGTGCGCCAAAGTGCGTGCCTGATATCGAGACATTTATCAGTTGTCAGCTCAAATTTACCAGGCCTTTCTAGTTACATCCTCATAATACCATTCAAAAGGACACCCAAACAAGGAAGAAAAATCCCTGTGGTCGAGTCAAATTAGTAATGGTGTTACATGCTTTTGTTTTTCAGTCGTCCCAGTGATTACATCACATTTTGAAAACATCTTCATATCAAAAGATGATAGAGAAAATGCAGTTGTCCGAAAGTGTACAGCCTTTGGCATACCCAAACCAAGAATAAGCTGGATATTTAATGGCAGCGTTGTTACTTCGAAAATTGGTCACAGTTTGAACCTGACAATGACCACGCGTCTACCGCGACCAATAGGGACTTATACATGTGAGGCAACAAACAGATTTGGAACATCTAAAAAACAGTTTGTTTACATCGGTAAGCGAATCACAAAAAGTCTAGTGTCCTGATCGGATCTTCATAGTACGCAGTTGTTAACTCGTGGAACCACAGGCAGCCCAAGCAATCTACTTGTCTTCTTTTCAAAATGGCGGTTCATTGGAAGTACGCGAGTTCGAATCCCACGCTGGGTGACTTGAAAAAAAATATATATTTTCTTATCACTTGATTTTTAAACCATATTTTTCTTACTATTTTTACTTTTTATTTTTATTTTTCTATAAATTGAATTTTTTCATTCACGATTTCTTTTTTTTCCCTTGGAAAATATGGTTTAAAAATCAAGTGATAAGAAAATAATTTTTTTTGTTACAAGATTTTTGGTTTTCAGGACTTTTATCATGTAATCTAGTCAAACTATGTTTGAAAAAGAAAGACGAAGAACCATTTAACGAAGACAGGCTTCAAAATATTTTCAAATATTTTCACTGACAAAGTTGGTGAGATATTTTTTGAACAATCGAAGATAAATTCGTATCTCTCTCTATATATATATCTATTTTCATATCATACTTCCTCCATCTTCAGATATCAATGAATGTACGTCAACCCCTTATAGTTGCCATGTCAACGGAATAGACTTTTTCGGATTCGTATGCAAATAATTGCCCATTATAGACCACGTGACAGTCTTTAGGGAATGGTTCTTTTATGAAAAATGTCTCGACCTTTTCGGCTTTGTATGCAAATAAACACATATTATATTCCAAAACCAGACTATTTTGGATTAAACTATTTCGTTGGAAGCAATTTTTTTCAAACTTTCTATTGCGTTTGGCGATTTTATCCTCCACGTAAACAAGAGGTGACGTCATAGTGAACTAGGCTCATTTGTACCAACTCTGTGGGTTCATTTACAATTCAATATGCGTCAGGTTTCCAAGTCGACGAATTGACATGTATCAATTTCTGCTTCAGTTCAGTGTCAGGGTAGTCAGGATAGTGCAGTTGGCTTGGAAACGGGAATTATACCTGATTCAAGTTTGACTGCCTCTTCTGTATGGGCCGTGCATACAAAACCCAAGAATGGAAGATTAAACAGTGGTAACTGTTGGGCACCAAAGCAGTCTCGCATAGGAGAGGTGATATCTCCTTTCTTTAATTTGACAAATGTGATGGAAGAATATATATTTTTAATTGCTTGCTTGCTTGTTTGGTAGAGAGAGTGGTTAGGGCATCCAAACAAACAAACAAACAAACCAACCAACCAACCCACCAACCCACCAACCAACCAACCAACCAACCAACCAACCAACCCACCAACCCACCAACCAACCCACCAACCCACCAACCAACCAACCATCCCACCAACCAACCAACCCACCAACCAACCCACCAACCCACCAACCCACCAACCCACCAACCCACCAACCAACCAACCCACCAACCAACCAACCAACCAACCAACCAACCAACCAACCAACCAACCAATCAACCAACAAACAAACAAGTAACGGACGGATTGATCGATTGATTGATTTATTGATTGATTTATTGATTTATTTTAGTGGATGCAGGTGGATTTGGGTCACAGTAAAGGGATCACTCGTATGGCAACGCAAGGAGAGGATAGTAGTCAACATTGCAAGACCATAAAAATACAGTACAGTACATCCAGGATAACATCATCTTCTCCTTATGTGGAAAATGGGAAAATATTCAACGCAAATACGGCAGGATATCATCAGGTAGGCAAGCCCGAATCACGTCGATTGGTTATAGATTAACAAACGAATTAATAAATATGCAAAAGATGTTAAATAACGAACAATACCGTCAAATTAATTTTGTGTACATTTTGATAAATGCTTTTTTACACTTTTACAGATTGTCACAATAACATTCAGTGTTCCATTTTATGCAAGATTTGTTCGAGTCTACCCTCAAACATGGAAAGGTTACATCACCTTACGCATGGAGCTTTACGCCTGCAATTAAACCATACAACATACTTGACAGCTGCGGAATAAATCAATATCATTTTGATAAACAAAAATTATTGATGGATGGAAATATGATTGTAAATCAAGGAAAATCAACCCGAATCAAAAACAATTTGGAAAATTAGAATTGCATTTTTTTAAATGACTCGCTGCCTCTCGCGCTCTCTTTAGCTTGTTATGAATTATATATTTAGCTTTTTAGTTATTTTTGGAAGTTTCAGACCGATCTGAATAATTTTTTAATTGTAAAATGAGCATAAATGCCTCTTGTAAAAAGTATGGGTACAATAAATCATCTCCAGATGTTTTTTCGTGTAATACGGGTGGATATTTTGCGAGTTTCGAATGTGTTTTTCCCAGTACCGAAGGGACGAACGAAACAATTCGGAGGTGTGATTATTAGCAAATAATCATTGTATCTTAGTTTTCATTGGGATTGTTCTATTGGGATTTGGAAAAACTATTCCAAATTGGGATTGTCACTCATTTTCTACTTTTGATCTTTACAAGAAATGAAATATTGTTTGAAATTATGTATCATGTGTTATTTTATCTGATTTATCATGACAGAAGATTGAGAAAAACATTTTATTGGCCTTTAAATTGAAAATAGTAATTGTTAACACTATATTTTATTTGCCGGCATCACTTAGATTGGATTTTTCACACTGGAAATTTAACCTATTCCAAACTAAAATGGGTTTTTCCAAAATAGGACATTTTCAGTGGCATATTGGATAATTTGACGGAAAAAAAAAGAAATTTGTGAAAAATCAACATTTTTCACTTAAAATTTAAAAATATTGTGAAAATTGAGTATATTTGTATGCAAGAAAAAACAAATTTGTGAAAAATCAACATTTTTCACTTAAAATTTTAAAATGTTGTGAAAATTGAGTATATTTGTATGCAAGAAAAAACAAATTTGTCAAAAATCAACATTTTTCACTTCAAATTTACAAATATTGTGAAAATTGAGTATATTTGTACCATTTACATTCAAGTCAGTGAAAGACATACAAAATTGTCTAGCTGTTATGGATATGCAGAAATTCTGCATCATCTGACAATGCAGAAATTCTGCATCATCCGACCATGCAGAAATTCTGCATCATCTGACCATGCAGAAATTCTGCATCATCCGACCATGCAGAAATTCTGCATCATCCGACCATGCAGAAATTCTTCATCATCCGACCATGCAGAAATTCTGCATTATCTGACAATGGAGAAATTCTGCATCATCCGACCATGCAGAAATTTTGCATCATCTGACTATGCACAAATTCTGCAAGCTCTGACAACATTGAAATTGAATTACATATTTTAACACAACAAAATCTTTTATCCAAAATGAGCTATCATAATTATAAATTGCTAACAGAATCAGTTGTTATGTTTAATTACATGTTCATAGATGTGTAATTTTTTCTAGTCATAACCAAATTAGTGCTATTTACTACAAAATAGTGACAACTCTTGCACACATTTAATGTTCCAATTCCAGTTGATGAGTCGATTGATATAATTAATATAATACATATTAATTGCCTAAGTTTAGTTATTTATTACTACCAGTAGTCCTATCACACAAAGTTTCTCTTGACAATTAAAGGATTCAATATTCATTTATTTGCCAATAATGTAAATTACAATAATTTCAGATGTTTACAGACAAACTATCCCTTGTATACTGAAAAATATCTAACATTATTTGCAAGAGTATTTTTGATTGTCTAAAAATAACAATAATACCATTGTCGAACAATTAGGCAGCTACTGTCTTTGAAGTTGTGGACCTGAAAAACAATTCAAGTTGACTGCTTAGTTATGTTCCCCTCTACTAGCTATGGTTATAACATAGATAATAAACATAAAAAAGTAAAGTGCACGCACTAAAAGTGTGCAAGATAAATATTACTAACTAGTGGTATTTATAATTAGTTATAAATAGTGACAACTGTTGCACACTTTTAGTACGTGCACTCTATTCATTCAAGCTGAGTCACTTTAAAAGTGAAATTTCTAATTTCAAAAAAATAACCAACAACAACAACTTATGTAATGCAGGGCTGTCAACTCTCCCGGATAACCCGGGAGTCTCCAGATTTTGGGACGAATCTCCCGGTCTCAAGATTTCAGTGCCAAATCTCCCGGGTAAATGCGAAAAATCGATTTCCTGTGTTTTAACCGTAATTTCCTCTTGAATAGAAGGTAGATATAAGCTAGGATCTGTAGATTATGTAAAGGAAGATGCGTAGAACGTTTTTTTTTTTTTTTGCTTTTTTTTTTTTTTTTTTTGCTTCGGAAAATTCCAATGGGAAAACAAAATGGCGGACATCATGGCGATCTCAAGATCAGAAACGGCCGGGGGTTGACACCCCTGTAATGGTTCATCCATTGATGAACTTCTAGGGAAACAGACGTCTTTCAGACTCTCCAGTCAGTTTTAAAAATCGAAATATTAGTGCACACCATATAAACAGACTTACTAATCATCATATGAACTCATTAAGAGGACAATAATCTTGATTTCGAATCAAACTTATGATCCTAACACAACAATAAACTAAACATCAAACTAACTTACCTCAAACGACGGTCTTTTGCATGAATTATACTCTCAAAGCCCTTCACACATCTTTAGATATCCCTATACAAGTATTTTCAATAATATGCTTCTAGTTCAGAGGTATTTTACATGAAAAAAATAGTCCTTTTGATGTAGATTTGTTATCGCCACACTTGCTTAGTCGACCGCCAAAAATTCGTTTGGTCACATGGCAAGGCCTCTCTTCATTGGTCGTACAAGTCACGTGATGGGATGTTTCGTGTGTTGACATTCCATGACCCATTGTGCAACTAACGGATTTCACGTAGACACGAGTTTCTCCTTGGCTTTCTCTTCGTAAAACAGCGTTCATTCGGAGGTATTATACAGAAAGTATCGTGCTTAAGAAGTGTAAAAGGATCTAGTGGAAAATTCTACCATTGACGAGGTAAGTTTGACGTGTATTTGATTATTATGAATAATCAATTGAAATGTTTCGAACGTCCATGTTGACATTATAAATAAATCATATGATATGACATCAAAATTGATTGATTTATCGGAGAAAACATGAAATATTGTAGTCCAAATGACATGAAAAAAGCTCTTCTATTACTTATTGTTAGGTTGTGAGTATTTAAATATTGTTTCGGCTGATCGATTGGTCAAAAAGCAAATCAAATGAGATTCGAGAGAAGCATATAATTGACAGCTTTCGTGTTTTCCTGCTAACGGAGCCGCTCTCGTGTTCTCTCCTCGGCCATGTGCTTTTTTCATTAGAAAGAGACTCTGCTAGCAGGAAAGTCAGTTGTCTCAAAACTATTTACAGTATATTTTAGTATATTACAGTATATTTATAAAACTACTTTATGATTAAATAGAACAATCTAGCCTGTCTAGACTAGCTAAAGAGCTAAATGCAGGCTAAAACATTTGTAAATATATTGAATTTGAAAATAAATTGTAATTGTAATTTATATTCTGAAATACTCGCTATATATTTTTTAACTTTAACCACATTGTAATAATTCTCTATAAACTCATTGATAAAGTATTATCTTATATTAATTTCATCTAATTATGTATTCTGTAATCTTAGAGGGCGTACACTAAAAGTATGCAACATAAATACCACTAAATAGTGTTATTTTTTGATAATTCGCTTGTTCAATTAGTGCTATTTAACACTAAAGTGACAACTGTTGCACACATTTAGTGTTTGCAATCTAAGAGGGAAATAAACTTGAAACTTTAATATTAAACATTGAATTGCTTTTTTTGTCGTATCTAAATCTTGAATATTATTTTTGTCAATAGGTCTACTTCTAAGGCATATGCCATCATCATTCAAGTCAGCTCAGAATAGAAGAATCTACTTTTAAGGCCGGTGCACACTAGGCGACAAGACGCAGCGACTTGTTCCCTCGACATGTCGCAGCGACAATTTCCTCCCGTGTGTACTAACATTTATTGGCGAAAATTGCTGTCGCCGCGACAGAATTTTGTTGCTGCGACTTGCCAAATTAAATTCAACCGGTTGGAATTGCTGAACCAGTGCACACTGAGGTGACATGTCGCGGGGACAAGTCGCTGCGACTTGTCGCCTAGTGTTTGCCGGCCTTTAGGTTTTAAATTCATACACTGAATATCTTGGTTCCAGATGCTTTCTTTTCGTATTTGATTGTTTGTTTATTTTGTCTTCATGATATTTCATAGCAAAACCCCACTACAAGAAAACCTCTGGAAACAATATTTTACTGCTTTAATTTTTTTTAAAAAACCTTTACTACTTTGAAGACATAAATAATTGCCGTAATTCATTATGATGTCACATCAGAACAATCCTCAACAATCGATTGTTTACACTCGAAGGATCATGGTCGTCGGATGGGGTTCACATCAAATTCACCAAAGTGTGTGAATAGTATCAAGCACATATAACCACAAACTATACCGGAAAACCAGGTCACTTTAGATGAAACTGTTTTGCTAATTTTGTTGAATTTTCTATTGAATTTGGAGATTCCATCCCCAAGTAAACAAGGAATGACGTCATAGTGAATTAGAGCAATTGCAAAAATGCTCTGAAATTTTGTCTTTAAATGTATCTCTCTTTTTCTAAATCAGTAGAGCTCAATTGTTAAAATTTCTATTACCATGTTAAAATAACGTTTGTTTATGTCTGAAAACCATACGTTTTCGGGTCTTTTTACAAAACAGTCAATGCAGAATTTCTGCATGTTATGTCTCGTTGAAAAACGTGAGATTTCACTGAAAACAGTCAATGCAGAATTTCTGCATCTTATGTCTCGTTGAAAAACGTGAGATTTCACTGAAAACAGTCAATGCAGAATTTCTGCATGTTATGTCTCGTTAAAAAACGTGAGATTTCACTGAAAACAGTCAATGCAGAATTTCTGCATCTTATGTCTCGTTAAAAACGTGAGATTTCACTGAAAACAGTCAATGCAGAATTTCTGCATGTTATGTCTCGTTGAAAAACGTGAGATTTCACTGAAAATAGTTTATGCAGAATTTCTGCATAACATTTCTTGTCAAAAATCGTACATTTTCACGAAATAAATAAATATGCAGCGAAGTATAGCTGATTTTATACAAAAATTGTACAAGTTGTAGAATTTCTGCTACTTTTATCGAAAAAATTAGAAATTTAGTGAAATAATTAAAAAATGAGAGGACTAATTTTTGCATTCCGTGATATTTAGTCTTATTCAACAGCACTTTGGTAACATTTTTCAGAATTCATTGAAATTTGGCATATTCTGGCGAGATTTTTTGGCGTTCCGACAAATACGTGGAATTTTCGATCATGCCATTTTCGATAACATTCCGCGGGAAACGGTAAATTTTCACTGAAAAATGGTAAATTTGGTGAAATTATCTCAATTTTGTCGAAAAAACATCACATTTTCAGTGAAAAATGCTAGATTCTCGCGAGATTTTCCAAATTGGAAAAACCCATTTTAGTTTGGAATAGGTTATTTAGATTTGGACAAAAAGTAGGCTGCATGCGAATTGGGATTTGATACCCCCCTTAAGGATCCTCATAATATTGGATCTCAACCAAATATCAGCATCTCTTCCTACGTATCTGAAATTATATTAAAATTTGAAATAAAGAATTATTTAAAAAGTCAATTCTATACCGAAGTCCTATAGGTCATAAGTCGATCAAACGCTTTCATGTTCTGATCAAATTGATAATATTGCCGAGGTGTAGATGGATATAGGTGCCCTAAAGCAGGTTCGTCCCTTGGTTCAGTCATTTGAAACCCTAACCACAATATGCTTATTATACACTTAATTTTCGCGACACCAAAATTTCGCAATTTTTCTTTATGGCGATTATGCAAATTCCGTAAAAAACTTTTAGTTCTAACAACTAATTTCGCGATTATGCAGCGAAAACATGTTTGCAACACAAAAGTGCTCATCGTGGGCTGAACAATGCTGAAGTTAGTTTGGAAGTTCCACAAGGCTGGGTCTCGACTAATCAAAATGGGCCAAAATTTACGCCTTAAGGCCGGCACACACTAGGCGACAAGTCGCAGCGACTTGTCCCCGCGACAATTTCCTCCCGTGTGTACTAACAGTTTTTGGCGAAAATTGTTGTCGCCGCGATAGAATTTTGTTGCTGCGACTTGCCGCATGAAATCCAACCGGTTGAGATTGCTGAATCAATGCGCACTGAGGCGACATGCCGCGGGGACAAGTCGCTGCGACTTGTCGCCTAGTGTGTGCCGGCCTTTAGCCCAGTGGCAGTTAGGGTTTGGTTTATAGTTATAGGATAGATTTGGAAATATGGTGTTTCGAGTTTTCCCACAAGAATATGCGGCAAACGCAAGCAATATCTAACCGTCACAAACTTGAAGGACTAATCTGAGTAAATGAGAAAATAACTGAGTAAATAATCCTCTTATACATTTTTAATAGATTGCTAAAAAAATATGCGAATGTACTAGCATTTTACAAAAATATATTGCTCTTCATTTCATATATTAAGTTCTTTTCCAAAAGCAATGTTTATGAAGGGTTTTGTAATTTGTATCTTACAACAATATTTTTTTGAAGGGAAGGGGTGTTTGTTTGGTAATTTTACTAGTGCGATGGCGCATATCTTCGCATATCCTCCGCACCAAGGCAGTACGTATCACCTAATTTACTGGTGGAAGAAACTCCGGTAACGGAATTTTGCAATGTCGCCGTACGAAAAAAAAAGTTGCTGGGAAAATTCCAGTGTAACTGCGGACACAGCTTCCCACGCTGATAAGTGTTAACTAAATTAACCATTTAAAAAAATAACTGAAGAATATATTCCATTATTAGTTTACGCACTTCAATTCAACATTTTGATTTTTAAATTTCTCTAAACTAAAAGTCTTTAATGTTTTAACCCTTATTAGCATGAGGGGCTTGTGCTGCGCCTGATGAGAAATTCATTTTAAAACAGGGCAGTGTCTAAATTTGGTGGTTTACAAGAGCCAGATAAATTCCATCATCTGAAGAGGCAAAAAGCAAAAACTACCTATCCGCCTATTTTCGTTACACACAACCGCTTATTCCCTACCATGGGTACCAGAGGCCGCGAAGTCTTGAAGTACGTCCAAGCAAATGCACAAAAAATCACTGTCCTATAAGGAAATTGTAGACGATGCTTAACGGGAAAACGATGTTAAAACTACTGCACATCAATCTCTATCGTCTAAGCTGTCTTCCAAGAAGTCTTCCATTGTCAGAGAAGCCTCAACATCGTCAAATACCGGCATGGTAAACGACTGCTTCTTGCTCTCATCCCCGGGTAAACTTTCATTCTCTTTAACCTCGACAGTTCTATTCTCTGATAAGGTCCGTAATTCGCTCGAGCTTTCGGGACTATCTTGCAGAGTGCCGGGTTGTACAACGATATTTTGATCCGCCGGGTCAGAGGTGCAAGTAGTTTGGAGGCTGTCTACAAATTGATCTCGAGAAGTTTCAGAACTGTAATGCGGGGTCTCGGAAGCCCAATCCCCGGTGGCGGACTCAAGTCGCGGGATATCGGGTGACTCGATGCTGTCCGACGCAGGATGACTATCTCTAGAATCGTACAGCTCATCACTGTTCTTAGCTAACTCATCGAATATTTTTCCCGCAGTATCAACAGTCGTCTCGTCTTTAGCAACATGTCGCACCGTTAGACTAGCAATCTCATTTCTCAGTTCCTTTAATAACGAAGCTGACCTCTGGCTTAGCCTCGAGTCGAAATTTAGTGAGGAACTCAAACGCTCCGAGTCAAGAGAGCCGTGAGAATGAAGAGCCCGCAGTCTAGAGGCCTGATCAGCGGATGTCGTTCGTAGTAGCAGCTTCTTTTTCTTCTTTCCGCTGTCGGTTTTAGTCGGTGACGCCGACGAGTCCGACGTTTGGCTGACGTCACTGAGTGAAACGTCGGCTTGGATCGATGGTGATGTTGTTGTCTCGCTTCTATCCGTGTCGTCGAGTTGGGATGAGTTGCTAGGCGACGTCTCGTGATGGACTAATGAGTCGCCCCCATCAATGTTATTATGTTTGCTCGCCATGTTTGCTTGGTACTTCGAATCGACATCATTGTCATCACTTAGTCTCTCAACAAACGATTTCTTTTTGTAATTTGTGGCAGCTTGGTCCCGGCTAGGCGTAAACGTTGCTCTTTCCTCGCTCTCCTCTACCGCCTTTGCACCGACTTCTTTGGTCCCATGCACGAGTTCATCAGTTGAAGACCTTTCATCTCTCATTTTGTCAAAATCGGAGCAAAATTTTGTGTTTTCGTTGTACTTTCCCTCGTTCTTTGCCTCTTCTTTGCTTGTTTTATCAGGTGATACAGCCACAGTAGTTGTTTTGTCATTAATAGAACTAGTTGTTCCATCACTATCGCTGTTTCCTTTATTCTCTACCTCTGTGACACTGTTACTATCGAATACTTCTTGATTGTTCTGTGACTGATGACCGTTTAAATCATCGACAAGTTTTTCATCATTCAGCACATCAATTGCCTCATTATTGTCCATTTTGTCTTCTTTACATATCTCTTGTTCTTTGTCAGGCAGTTGCTTTTCTTCAGTAAAACCGTCACTTTGATGGCGACCATTTTCTTGCTGATAATAATCACTTTGGACGTCGGTGTGTTCATCGTTTTTGGACAACGCGGGCGTTTCTTCATCGTCGTCCTTCTCTACCTTATTTTCGTCTTCTTCATTATTCTTCTGCATGTCTGACTCATCTTCTTTAACCTCACAACTGGACGATTCATTCATATCTGAATCCAACGCCGATTTCTCCACGTCAAAAGTCGTATTACAAGCATCGTCTTCTTTGTCATATTCTCCGATATCTAGTGGTTCAATGTCTACGTCTACATCGTCAAGAACGGCGTCAAAATTGCCTTGTTTCATTAGATGTTCTTTAGTCGAGGGGTCAAGCTGTAGTTCAGGAAGGATACACACTGATGGTCGTATTACCCGAATCGCTGGGATAGATTTTGGAGGAGACGGTTCTTCTTCGTCTTTATTTTGTTTGTCACTCAAATTTTCTGAAATGAAAATGAATTACACTTTGTTTTATCCAAGCTTTCTTCTTTTTTTTGCGCAATCCAGCTTTTCAATTGCGCGGCCTCGATAACGTGTTAATTATTCTTTTGAATTCAAAGGAAAGTCACTGTTCACATTGCCGCAGACTGCAGCCAAATTCAGAAGAATAATTAGCGTGTTAATGAGGCTGAGGTACTACTGAAAAGGTCTATTAGATTTCAGTGTATTTATACTTACTAGATTTTAACTCCTCGACTTGCTCTTTTAGAATGTCGATCTGAAGTGAAAAAAAAGATGCAATGCATTACCATTCATCACCTTCATCATTACTATTATCACCATCATCATCATCACCACCATCAACACAATCATCCTCGACTTATCCTCATCACCATCATGACAACCACTATTATCACCATCACTACCATCATCATCAGTATTACCATCATCAGCATAATCACCACCATCATCATTACCATCACCACCATCATCATCATAATCATCTTACCTGTTCTTTCATATCTCTGCACATCGTTACTAAACATCGGTATGACGTCATAGTAGGACGTTGGGGGCTTGGGTGCGACTTTCTGACCAGGTAGCCCCTCCAATGTTTTTGTATTTTGACAGCAGCGCGGTTCTGTTGGCTCTGTAGCCAGGCCACATATCTTTTGTTCTGTTTCTCTAGTTCGCTCCATAGACATTTGATAGCCTTGGCCATTGTATGTTTGTCATGTGACGCTTCTTCCTGGCATCTGATTGGATAAATAAATTTTACACAGGGAGCCCATTGAAGTGATTTGCAAACTTAAAAGATCTATGCAAACCAACAAACACAATGGCATTTAGATTTGTAAACAAATGAGAGACAAAACCACAAACCAAACAGATAGATAGACAGATAAACAAATAAATATCTAGAACTGAACAAACGACCAAGTCACATATAACAGACATATGTCACTTTATTTTTAGTTTCATATGTGCTAGCTTTTTGTAAACCTTCACGTTTTGTTTGAAGGTGCGTATTTATTAATGAAGACCATTATTTTACATTAAAGCAGCACAATGAGAGACGGAGGGACATAAACGGTGATGGACAATTACTGTAACAAAATGATCGGTTGATCACCAGGGGCCGGTTGCTCAAAGCTCGATTAGTGCTAATCCAGGGTTAACTCTATAGGTATTCTTAAGAGTTAATCCAAGATTAGTGCTAATCGGGCTTTGAACAACCCAGCCCTGTCCTTGCCTGGTTCCGAGTAGGGCGAGGTATATAAATCAATAGAAACAAACAATCAACATACTTACTTTAGAACCAGCCGTGATAAGTGGTTAACATGGGCTGTTAATCGTCTTGTTCTGATCTCATTTCTTGCTGTGATGACTTTGATATCATAGGTCCGTGTACGATAACCTCGCCTAGAGTGATTAAAAATGTTTTGTTTTTTTAATTTAAAAAAACGAATGAATGGCTTTTTTTTTTCATTAGTCGTTCAAAATCGTTGGAATTTTCAAAACAAATTGACATAGCTGTGAAATCGTCGAGTGCCTTCAAAAACGTAATCTCCTCTCGCAGCCGTTTATAGTGTTGGGCTCCCTGTGTCCTACCCCACAAAAGGCTGCTCAACTGAGCGAAATTGCTGCGAGGGGAGACGACACCAATGTCTGAATATCATATTGAGTTTGACCTTACCATACAGCCTGTATCAGCGCCGCTGCTTTATTCGTGTGTCTGTATCGATAGAAATCAAGTCTCTTGCGAACCAAGAATCCCCGAACACGACATTGTATTATAGTAGCCGCTAGATTAATCAAGTTGAATGCTTCTTTTTCCGTCATGACAGGCTGATCGGCTTCCCTTTCTTCCTGGTTGGCACTTGAGACTTCTAGTCAACGGAAATACGTAATTTTAAAAGACGAACGAAGGAGCTGAGTAAGGAGACAAGAAGGAAGGCAAAAAAAGATAGGAAATAGAAATAGTTAGAAAAAAGGGGAGGGGGGAAAAAAGACCGATGCAAACCTTGGATATCTGGTTCATTGTTAAATCCACGTTTTTCTTCTGCATGGCTCCCTTCCACAGGAAGCCCGGTACTGACATTTCCATTTTGTCTGTCAGGATCATGATATACATGTCCTTTGAAAGTACTTGTTTGGTTTGGTCTATTAGATATAAACCAGTCTGCAACGGTATCTGAAAATACAAAATAATAAATGAAGGAGTTAGCGGATATCCAAATAAATGCATATCTGGACGTATGAACGAAAGAGGAAGCAAACAAACAAATGTATGAATGAATGAATGAAAAAATGAATGAATGAATGAATGAATGAATGAATGAACGAACGAATGAATGAATGAGCAAATGAATGAATGAATGAATAAATGAATGTGCGAATGAATGAATGGATGGATGGATGAATGGATGAAGGAATGAATATATGAGTTAATGGATGAATGAATACATGACTGAACAAACAAACAAACAAATAAAAGGGTTAATGAATGAATTAATCGATAAAATAATCGATCAATCAATCAATCAATCAAACAATCAATGTATCAATGAACATACGAGTAAATGAATGAATGAATGAATACTGAACTGAATGTCTGAACAAACAAACACATGAATGAATGAACAAACGGACGAACGAATTTAATGAAGTAATTACCTAATAAATGTATGCATGCATTAATACCTGAGCAAAATATGTGACAGACAAAAAAATTGAATGGACGAATTTTTAAAAGAAGGGAGTGTTGTTTAACTTACCAGTGTCTGTGCCAGGGCAAAATGACATTACTGATGAATCTGTGATAGATATGTAACAAGACTCTGACACTAACTGGTCATCATCAAATTCTATCAAACAAATAAATTAAAGATATTACAATCTACACACCAAGTTTCTTTAGAGATAACAATAATTACCCAAGCAATTATTGCTTTGTGATTTTATATGAAAATCCAAAAGGCCTGAGCAACAGTAGCTTAAGGTATCAGGGGACCCCAATGACCACTGTTTATACTCCGTTTTTTCAAAAAGTCACAGTACAGCAGAAATTTATCCGATCAAAACACACTTATTGTAGTCGTAAAGACGAAATATTGAACTAAAAAACCGTGTCTCCGATTTTTGAGTTATGCCCTCGTTGCAAAGATATCTGTTTCTAAAGTTATCGCATTTTTTGACGATTTTTATACAAATCACTCTATATCTCTTGAACGAGGCAAAAAATCAAAAATCGGAGACACGGTTTTTTTGTTCAATCTTTCGTCTTTACGACTACAATAAGTGTGTTTTGATCGGATAAATTTCTGCTGTACTGTGACTTTTTGAAAAAACGGAGTATAAAGTTATATTTTCACCACTTACTAAAAAAAATTGAAAAATTGTCAATATTTTCTTACATAGTTGTTTTCATCAACTATTCAGCTTTCAGATGATATATAAATCATAGAAATCGGTTGCATATTTTGCGCCCTATGCGAAGAAAAGCGAACAGTGGTCATTAGGGTCCCCTGATACCTTAACTAGAATTTTGAGGAAGATCCATATATGTTAAAATACATACCTGACTGTGGTACATCCTCTAGAGCTAGTTCTTCTGTCTGTGTAGATGGTTTATCGTCCAGTACAGGGACAGACCATCTATCTGACTGCTCACTTGATATGCTATCCATTGCTGGTGTAGGAGTCTACAACAAACAGTCAAATATAAAGTGAACTGTAGGGTATAACCCATGTGGGTTTGGCTTGTGAAAAATGTAAACTGAGCATGTTCAGTAGATAAATTTTGAACTGTGAAATAGTTGTCAGGCCTAAATAGGCCACTTGCACTGAGAGGTCACATGACCTCTAAACAACTGTGTTATTCCAGGGCCGTAACCAAGGGGGGTGCACGTGAACCCCCACCCCCCCAAATAAGCAAAAGGTCCGTTACTGAAACTATAAGTTATTTATAAAACTTGTTATAGACCACTGTGTAATGGATTGCAATAAGGTGGAAGTTTATCACCAAAAATGCAAAGTCATTCAAAAGGACTGTAAAGCCCAATAATTTGCAATATGGGTTTTCACAGGTTTTTGAAAAGCACACTGAAAAATATAACAGATAATAAAGAAAGCCACTAAAACCCATGAATGGTCCCCTCGGGAAAGGTCTGGTTACGGCCATTACTCTTTGTAACCAAGGTTCAGCAGGGTTAAGAACTCTAAATACCTTTGACTTTCTCATTGGTGTTGCTTGGGTAAGGTATTTGACAAGCTGTAGATGTCGTCCTGGTGAAAACGTCCTAAGCTGCCCTTCACCTCTCAGCTTCTCAGCATCAAGCCTATGTAAGTATATAAATACACAAATTACTTAATGGTCAGTTTTTACAACACAGTACATGTTGAAACACACACATTACTGAACTGTCTGTGAAATGGTCAGTTTTTACAACACAGTACATGTTGAAACACACACATTACTGAACTGTCTGTGAAATTCCACTTTGTGAAAGAGACATAAGATTTGCTGGTGCTGCAAAATGAATCATGAAATTATTCCATAGTGCTGTGAAATCTTCTCTAAGTTTATAGCTATAAAAATGGGTGAAATGATTTCATATACTGTAATAAAGACTACAATATAGTATCTTAGTTTGTAGGTGTAAAAGACTGAAAGTGTGGTGTACAATAATCAATACACTGCTATTATCTTATAATTTTCTGCCAACATTAATTTTGACAAGTCAAAAGACAGAAATCAAACACAAAACGTAACATCCAATAGAATTTATCAATATTTAAAACAGAAACACTAAAGTCTGATTTACACAGTGCCATTTGTTGCATGTGATTTATAGTATACGACTAGTCGTAGCTTCTTAAACTAGTCACTCGTGCTATAAAATGTTTTAGAATGTCGTACGACTACATTTTAGAAGGTTTTGAACCTGAAGACTTAAGTTGTATAGTTTATTACTAAAAATCGCACACGACAAATCGTACCATGTAAATCAGCCTTAACAAGTACATATGTCAAATCATGATGTCAGTACCTATCAGCCTGAGATATTCTATGTCCATCCAGGTTATACAGCTTGGGACAGTTAAACACAATAAATGGTCTGTAATTGAAACCACTGAACATCAAGTGTTAAGGTCAACAATCAGCAAATCAACTTGTACATTTACAATTCCTATAACATTATTATCAGCAAAGTAAGAACTGTGGCAATGGGAATATGAATAAAACAAATGATCACAATAACAATCTAATTCAATTTTAATTAAAAATTATCTGGCAAACATTTCTTTTTTATTAGGTATGTTATCATTCAAATGTGAAATAATATGTAAGTAATAGACCAAGGTGGTGATGATGATGGTGATTATTGGTGAGAAAGATGATTTTAATAAAGATTGTAACAATGAACGTTATTGACGATTGTGTAAACTACAGTCCATGGTTGTGATGCTGACAGTCATGATGATGACATGATTACAATGATCACAACACTGATGATAATGGTTGTGATTAATATTATACTAATAATTATAATCAACATGGTGATGACTGTCTTGATGATGACATGATTACAATGATCACAACACTGATGATAATGGTTGTGATTAATATTATACTAATAATTTATTATAATCAACATGGTGATGACTGTCTTGATGATGAAATGATGACAACGATCACAACATTGGTGATAACGGTTGTAATAATACACATGTATTATACTAATAATTTTAATTAACGTGGTGATGATAATGACTGTCTTGATGATGACATGATAACAATGATAATGAGGATGATAATTATAGTACTAATAATTATAATCAACATGATGATGACGGTCCTGATGATGAAATGATTACGATGATCACAAAATTGGTGATAATGGTTGTGATATTATCATACTAATAATACATGTATTATAATCGCCATGACAATGGTGACGATGACAGATCATGTTCATCATAGTCGTGATGATAGTCCTAACGATAAACCTGTATTCTAGGATACATAAGATTAGATAGAGCCAACAAGCAAGGGTTCCCAGCTATTGATAACTGCTCCAATGAGTTGAGAGCCTTTAGATTAGTTATCTAGAAAAACAAAAAACATTTTATTAATAGAGTGCACGTACCAAAAGTGTGCAACATAAATACCACTAAATAGTGCTATTTTATGCTAATTCTAATGTTTTCTCTTGTTGTTTAATTAGTGCTATTTACTACTAAATAGTGACAACTGTTGCACACCAAAAACAGATAATGCAATGTATTAACTTGCGAGTCTTTTTGAGTTGTATTTAGTTCCAGAAAATAAAAACAGGTAATGTAATGCATCGACTCAAGAGTCTTTTTGAACTGTATGTATTTCCAGAAAATAAAAACAGATAATGCAATGCATTGACTAAAGAATGTTTTTGCATTGCATTTACTTCCAAACAATATCCATACTCTCCCCCCTCCCACAGAAGATTTTTGGAAATTTAGGGGGTGGGGAAGTCCAGGAAACTACCCAATCATATTGATAGCTTAATCAAGTAGCTTTTGTCTACCTCATTCAAGTCTAGTATCTCATTATCCTCCAATGACAGTGTTACCAAACTGCTTGTTGAAACATTCTCTGTAATATTCTTGAGTGACGATATCAGGTTGCCATGGAGAAGAAGGGTCTGGAGAATAATAAATAAAACAATAATAAACAAAAATAACAAGCAATTTCAAACACACTTGATATATTTCTGAGAAATAAAAATTAGTTCCCTTCGAATATGGTTGATTCAACAATATCAGGTCAAGTGACTGAAATTTACCCTCAGTTTTGTCAAGCTTCTCAGATTGCTTATTTTCACAATGCTGCAAAGAAAGAGATTTCTCTGGTCAAAATTAAATATGATAATCAAATTTACATTAAACCAACCACAAAGACCATCATGACAACAGTCTGGTACCTGTTATCAGAGAGATCCAAATGGTACAGATTGATGTTTTTCTCTAGATTCTGTATTCTCTTAATACTGTTTCCAGACATATTCAACCACTCAAGACTTCTCAAGTGAGTCAGACCTGATGCAAATAAAAGTGCATGTTATAAAGAAATAAACATTGAGTCATTTAAATCTGTAAATGCATCTCAATTATTTTAAGATCCTTAGTGATGGTCCAGCTGAAGTTTATGCAGTCTCCCAGTTGACATCCCAGTTGTAAAATGTAATATAATGCAATGCAATGTAATGCTAAATAATGTAATGTAATGTTAAATAATGTAATGTAATGTAACATAATGTAATGTAATGTAATGTAATGTAATGAATGCTTATATAGCACATTTCTACTAATTTCTCTCTGCACTTTACAATCTCTAATATTTAAGGTATGTAATCCGGTTTTACAAACATGAGGTAAACATAGTAGTTGGTAACTAGTATGTAATGACACTGAGGATAGTCGTGACCTGTTACCTCAGTTGTTCTTTTACACCCCCCCCCCCCCCTTACTAGTTAATATCATTTTACTACTAGATAGTGCTCTCATGTATCAACCTCAGCTCTATCTTACCTTCTATGGTGATAATACTGTTGTTGCTGAGATCAAGAACTTTAAGACCCTGTGCTTGTGATATCCCTGTCATCTCCACTAGGTGATTGTTGGCCAGTGATAACTGCATGTCAAGAAAATGTTATTTATGGCCAAATTCATTGTATGACGCCATATTCCGTTTTAAAACTTTGTTTTGATATTGGGCTTGCCCCTAGACGTACTTACAGGGGAAAAAATAAAAGACCGGTCATGGCATTTTTAATGGTAAATATATAATTAACAATTAAAAAAACACCAATGGTTTTTCTGAACAATAACTGTCAGATGTGTGTTAAACTCTGCCCCTGGAATTGTTTAATGTCTTACATTATGAAAATAGTTTGTCTCTCAATTACCTGTTGTAGATGTTCAAAGTATTGCAAGTTTTCTATTCTAGCTATGTTGTTATTATTCAATAAGACTGTCTGCGCTGATAGTCCATCTTGTAATGGTTCAATTCTCCTCAACTTCCTTCCTACAAAATTCCAAAAAAAATACAAATGAGCCATTTTTGACAGTTTGATATCTTAATCCTACCATATTTCTACCATCATTTTCATTCCACAAGTAATACTTTGTCTCATCTGTGGTCTGGTGTATTGTACTGTAAGCCCTGTTCTAGACGTCAGTCCAGATCTACAGTGAACTTTTTGATGCTGATATCTGACATCTAGAACAAGCATCACAAGACGTCAAACACATGGATTTTCACATTTCTCTGTTAATGAGTACTTGAAAAAGAGTATTTTTAGCTGTGGTTCCTGAAGCTGCAAATTAGTGGAAAAATATCAAACCCACTGAATGTAAATGAGTAGGTGAGTCCAGGCCATATACATCAACCACTTGGGCTGTAGCCCTATGCTCTACATTGTATTTGAATTTTCATTTATTCTACAGCCTGTTTGTGTATATACTTGATGACAAATCAAAATAATTATTATTCTTTGATATCCATATATCAACCCTAGTTATCACTGACATTTATTTACAATTGTACAAGTAATGAGGTATGCAAACTGGGTCATTATCATTCAAATTATCATTTCAAAACAAATCATCATGATCACATTTGCAAATACTAATTATGACACGATATACGACGATAATAGATGATCATCACAATAATTAATATACAAATTTTTACAAAGTAAACGTGTCATTTCAAACAAAAGAAACAATGTTAAGAACAATAACAATGACCAAAATATTCCCACAAAGAAATCAAACGCAATCAATAAACATCTCCAAAAATTACAATTGACATATATATTTCAACACACTTCAAAATGTCAAACATTTTTAGCAAAAATGACAACACATAAAAACCAAACAAAACTTCGTAGATATTTCTACAGAAACATTGCTGTAAAATATACAAATTGTATGTAGCTAAAGACAGTGTTTCTTGTAAAGTTTCTGGATGTTGTGCTTTCACAGAAAAATACAAAGGAAAACAAGAAATTGATGACAAATTGAAACAGGTTTCACATAATTTTTACCTGACAAGTTCAACGAAGCAACCGCGGAACGCGAGGTGCCTTCCCTCTCGTCATCTTCTCTTTTTGCTGGGCTTCGTGCAACAGGCATAATGTCCTACACAGTTCAAAGACACTTAACTAGGTTATAAGGAACAGAAAAAGCCATTTTGTATTAAAATATACCACAGTTTTCTGTTTGTTGTTGAAGTTGGTTTCTTCAAACTGTTTTACGCGCCGAACTGCGGGCGCATTGTGATACAGCGGTAACATTTTATCAGGGAGGGGAGGGAGAGGTATTCCTTACTTTCTCAAATTTATTCAATAGTTCATCTATTTTTCTACAAATGTTATATTGTATGGTAATATGAATAAAATTATCAGGCAAAAATCACAGAAGAAAGATTTATTGTACACAGACATTTTAGTAATAAAAAAATAAGGATATTTTTAAGACTTTTAGGCTAATCCGCAGACCAAAAGTATATCGGCTCACCAATCTTATGTAATGGTGTTATTGCAAGTTGTGCACTATGCTAATGTGACGAAAATCATCCTTGCTTTTAACTTGACGCACAAAATAATGGTTTAGTCTTTGACGCAACATCTTCAATATGAGATCTGCCAGTTTTCAGAGAATTTATCGGCTTCAATCATTTATCAATCGATCGAAATTCGCGTCCACTCGGCTTCTCTGGAATCAAGAAAACTTAGCCAAGAAAGACGATTTCAAACAAGCTCTTTCTGAAGCAGAAAAACTTGTTGGTTATCCAACATCTTTCCTAAGTTTACGTTGTCTCTTGAGCGACGAAATATCCAATGTAGCGATGTATATGAAGCGATTGGTAGGGAGTAGGCACCCTTTGCTAAAAACTGCTCGTGGATTTGTGTATGATGGCCAATACAGTGTGCAAACACGAGGGCTTTTGGTTCTGTTAGTTGCAAAAGCTGCTCTGCCGAGTTTATGTAATGACGAAGCTACTGATGGCCAAGACGTTGTATCGGGGATTTATCCTGGTCAACGACAGCTAGCAGAGATCACAGAAATGATAAATACAGGTTGATTGATTGATTGATTGATTGATTGATTAAATGATTAATTGATCGATTCGTTGATCGACTGATTGACTTTTTGATTGATTGATTGACTAATTGATTGATTGATTGATTGTTTGATTGATTAATCCATTCATTCATTAGCTGGTGTATTGATTGTCTTCACTCATTCATCAATATTTATTTGTGTATTTATGTACTCATTCATTCATTGTTTTAACCCATTTAAGGGTCCTGACTACTTTAGAACAACAACGACGCTTGAAACCTGTGCCCGCGAGCAATTTACCGCTGAGAACGCCGCGAGCGCGCCAAATCCCGCCAAAAGCCAACATAAGAATAATACAAGGAGCCTTCGAAAATTATACTTCAACCAGCCAAAACCCTCATTTTTTGCGCGGGACTCTATATTTTTCTTAATTTTTATCTGAAAGATTTTGTAAAAATTTTTCTTTTGGCAAGATTTGAAAAAATCCTGATGATTTTTCAACATTTCACGCGATGGTAAGTAGTTTAGGGTTTCACTTTTCAAAGCGATTTTAAGTCATAGACGACAACAAAACTGTAAATTTTGACAAAATTTTAAAACATATATAATTTATTTTCACATATTTGTGTAAAATAACGTCTGGTTGAGATTGCCTGTAAAAACTACGTCAATAGCTTTATTAGTTTTTGGTTAATAATTTTTTTGGTGAAAAATGCATTTTTTGTCATTTGTTCTTCAAAAATATCAAAACATGGTTCCGTTCAAAAAATTTTATCTCAAAAAACGGGCTCGGGACCATATAGATTTCTATCCATTTTTCGATCAATCGATAAATTCTCTATAAAATATCTTTCTAAGAAAAAATCGTGATGACTTTTTGCTTAAGTAATCAGGACCCTTAATTCATTAGCACATGCATTTATTTATTCATTTATTCAACTATTCACTCATTCACTTGCCCTTTCACTAATTATTCATTCATTCATTCATTCACTGTCTTGTTCTTTCAGCTTATTTGATACATTGTGGTATAGTAGACTTGGACTCAGTATCCCCACAAGACAAACTCAAAGACATGGAGTTTGGTAACAAGATGTCTGTTCTCACCGGTGACTTCTTATTGGCCAACGCTTGTACTGGACTGGCACAGCTTAATGATACTGTTGTGGTTGACATGATCTCTCAATCAATAGGGCATCTAATGGAAGGACAAATGATGCAGAATAGCTGTAATGTTGATGATTTAACTGTAGATTTTTGGCATAAAGTTATTTCAAGGTGTAAAGGTAGTCTGTTGGCCAATAGTTGCCATGCTGTGCTTAAACTGGTGAACCATTCAACCAAGGTATGAATGGATTATTTGTTTTAAAGGTGTTTCTTTTTTTTTAATCTTGGGATTCCTGTGGCATAACATAAGGAGGAAAGGAGAAGGATTTACAGCTAAAATTGTTGCATCTCATCACGGTGCCTTTGCAATTTTGACTGGATTATTATTATTTTGTTTTCATTTTTTTGTTTTTTTGCAACATCAACCTTTGATCCAGCGAGGCGGCATCATTGATGTTGCAGAAAAAAACAAAATCCAGTCAAAGTTGCAAAGGCAGCCAATTACTATGCAATGCTTTTGTCTGTTATTTTTAACCATTTTTCCTTATCTTGCTCTTCCATCCTTGCTGCACTTGCAGGGCTAGTGAAACCTAGGCTTGCCATAATCATCACTATCATCATTCGTTATTGTCATTGTGATCCTAATCATCGCCATCATCACTTTATTTTCCATACAAATTCATTTAAATAAATGATATCACAGATAATTTATGCATTAATGAGCAATTTATACTCATTTGTCACATTCACTAATAATTCCATCATCAGTTGATTAAAATTATTTCAATAATATCTGACGTGCATGTCACAACCCACAGGTAAATTTGCTCACCCTTTGAATCCTTCCATTAGAGCATAAGCCAGATTGCTGTGGGTTTGATCGCCATTTAGGAACTTGATTTCTTTTCAGAGCTCATTTCCAGTGGGTAGACACAAATAATTCACTTCACTCAAATTCATTTTATTTGACATCTTTTTGACATATTCTCACAGATTTCTCATGAATTTCTTCTATTCTACAGCTGCAAGAAAAAGCTTTTGAGTTTGGTCAAAACATTGCTTTTGCTCATCAGTTGAAAGAAGAACTACAATCTGTGCAAAATCAGCAATCGCCAATCAACATTGTTAGTCTTCCAGCCATCCTGTCCTTGGACAATAAGGACTGCAAAGAACTTATGAAAACCTTGATCAAAACCAAGGCCAAAGATGATTTTGAACTTTATGAAGAATTGAGCAAAAATATTCATCAGTTTATAGACAGTGCAAGTGTTGCTGTGATCGAGGATATGATGTCAGATTATAGTCAAAAAGCTTTGGTTGCTTTGAAAGAATTTCCTGATTCAGAGACTAAGCTTGCACTGGAGAATATTGTAGATGCTGTTTCTCATTGAAAGCATTAAAAAGACTGCTAATTGATGTTATCTTGGATTGCTGTTTGAAGAATAAATGCTTTGTCAGCTATAAAAGAATGAGATTTTCCTAGCTTGAGACTTAACTTGCAAAAGAGAAAATTGTTCTTACTAAGATCCTGCTGAAAGAGATGATAAACATGCTCCATAAATGCTATTTTAGAGTGCTGTTAGAGAGCATCTTTTGTTTATAGTAGGTCCTGTGCTATGTTGTCAAAAATCATGTATACTTTAAAAACCTTTGGCTGCTAGGAAACAAAGAATTTCCTGATTGTGACAACAAATCAATTCATTTCTTACTGATAAAATTGTAGTATTGAAGTTCTTCGTTATGCGAAGTCTTCTCTCTAGTATTTATTAGCCTAGTTTTTCGGTGATCTTTTTCATCTTGATCGTCATGAAAAAGTGATCTTGCAAGATTACATGTTGGAAAACTGTTTTATACATAAACAATATATCATGCCACTTTTTGTCCCAATCTACGAAAACCACACTTATTTCAACTTTTAACATTTAGAATTTTTTAGATAAATTGTGGGAAATTTCTCGCGAATTAACATTTGTGTTGCACTTGCTTTCAACACCTTACATGGCTATACAAACATGCTATCATCTTGAAAATTGTATTTTTACGCATCCAAGGTTCTTCATTGACACTCAATTGCTTAATCGCTCTAACTTTATATATAGATGAAAGTTTTAATTTGAAAAGCAAAATTAATTGAATACAAAAAAAATATCTTGATGAGTTAAATATCGTGTGTAAACCTGGACGTGTAAAACTGAATATGTGTAGTTTACTTTTCATATTTTTTTTATTGTGGATATTCATTGACAATGAATACTTACAGTTTGTTTTGGCGTAATTTTTATGTCACCGCCAAAATGTCTGTTTCCTTTTTATCAGACATTTCGTAAATGTAAACTTCATTGTGTTATTTTAATTGGAGTACGAAGTTCTACTATTTAGTTTACACCTGATATGAACAAAACTCTTGTGATTTTCAATAATTTTTTCCAAGTGTTTTCATAATTTTAATTAGATATAATTGATGATTTTTATGAAAATTGATTGTTCTTCACATTTTTTCAATTTCAATTTCTGATTGCAGACTGCCATTGCGTTTTGAAACTTTTTCTGATAAACCTAATAATTTTATTAATTTTTTCTTGTTTTCAAAGAATTTGTGGTGTGTTTGCCGGACACTTAACTTCACGAAAGTAGGAGCGATATTTCTTTTCACAAGGATGGCTACAACAATTTGCAGTAGAATTTCTCTCGGGGAAAACTGCGTGCATTTTTCTCCAATAATTTTCGTTAACAATTGTTTAAAAAAAATATTTCCTTTCTGAGCATATTTAATGAGAGAAAAAACTCTTTTTCGCACACCTCTTAGTCAAATTACCCTTTCATCATAATCAGGTGACTGAAGAAATTACACAGCTGTTCGGTAGATCGACATTTTCACTTCGCTTTGGACAGTTTTGAGAGCGTCCATATCCGTTTGTTTTTGCCCCACATGCTAACAAAAGACCGACGTTTGTTTGCTTTCGTTTAAACAAGATAAGATGTACGACGTTCTTTTATTGAAAGTCATCACAATTTACTCAATTTTAATTCCATTTTTTTAAATAGATTATACATACATTTGAGCTGTTTCGGTTATTGCGTGTTCTACGATCAGTTTACGCACGATATTCGTCAACTGAATTTCAACACCGAAATTTAACTTGGGAGTGAGCTCTTCCAATTTGCTTTCATTTTTGATGTATTAGGAAACGACATAGTCTTGAAATTGGAGATATTTAGTATTTTAATCCAAATAAGTCGTATTTTTAACAACTTGGACAAACAATGGTTCGGGTGACGGTCTTCATGATGCCCATAATGGTCGTGGCTGCTGTTTTTGTGGTAAAAGCAGAAGGTGTACAATGCGAAACTGAGACAGCCCACAACGGATCTTATTTGTTTCAAAATGGTAAGTCTAAAAAAGTCATTTGATTTGTGATGAAATCATTAATTCTGAAAACTCAATCAGTCGTATTTGAAGTAATGAATTTCGTGTCTGCATGTGAGAATTTGCAGGACCGCATTTCTGGAAAGTTCAATATGGTGGTTAAACAAAATGGGAAGCACCAGTGTCAATCTCTTAAAAAACTTTCTTAAAAATGTCGTGCGATAACTTGCGGTTAAACTAGTACTGTGGACTGCGTCAGTATTCACACAAAAATATTTGAAGTAAACTATACTGGTACGATAAGTAGTCGGCCAGTGGTTAGTAGGAAATTAAGCTAGCATGAACTGCATTATGTCCATCATTGTTTCCAAGAAGAAAATATGGTTAAAAAACTTTTTTTTTCACGATTAGCGTCATTATTATCACCATCATTGTCATCTTCCAATAAGTCTTTTCGTATCTTCTCAGCGAGTACCATGTTGTACCTTCTGCCACCAAATGTAAGTATGGCCATCAAGATCTCCATGGCAACATGCAATGGTCTCTTGTTGTTAGGGTCATTGCTAGGCAACGTACTGGTAGTGGAAATTGTTCGCTCCAATGCACGCATGCGTACAACAACCAACATTTTAATCATGAACATGGCGATTTCTGATCTCCTGATTGCACTGATATTTATACCGTCACAGGTAGGAAACACTACATCTTGTAATGTGTCACTGTCACAGGAAAAAATATGTGATTCCCAGAATGGGTTTATTTTGGTTTTTGTTGCACTTTCCCAACAATAACCCAAAATAAACCCATTTTGGGAATCCCAACCCAATGTTGGATTTTGTAGCACTTTCCCAACCATAACCCAAAATAAACCCATTTTGGGAATCATAAATTTTTTCCTGTGTGTAGCATCCGATAAAGTCAATACACTGTTCAAATGCAATTTAATTGATGTCTGCAATCTTTCCTAGGTCGTAATGATTTTTTTTAATCAGTTTTAAAATTTTATTCAGTTTATTTATTTCTATTATTATATATACATATATATATTTTTGAATAGTGAATATTGTTCGATGTCCTTATCCACCTCCGCTTCTGATAACAAATGAACGGTCCGTTAGAAATATCGATCAAATAGTATTGCGGTAAACATATGCATTTGGGTAAAAATAATTTTCTTCATTTCAAACAGCTGTCCACGGCTGCTAGAAGCACTGGAAAACACTTTGTTTTCTTCTTTTGTGGTTAAAAGGCCATTGTGCCCTTTCAGGAACCGCCAAAAATATTAATAATAAACTTAATTTAAACATATATTTGATTTTTCTTCATGCCAGCCATCCACAACCCCCCCCCCCTCCTCCCATAAACACTCCGGGATCCCTGCCTTTCCACTACTGAGGCCTAACGGCTATTTCAAGGCTCACAACTTATCTACTACGTATGATCAATCTACATTTTTCTTATTGCGATTACATCTTTCTTCATTTCAGACGATTCGTCTGTTCATTGGCAGCGCTTGGCTTTCTGGGATAGCAGGCGTTATCACATGTAAAGCTGTAATGGCATCACGCCTTGTTTCCGTGGCCTGCTCCACCCTCAGCCTCGTTGCCATAGCAATTGATCGATACAACGCCGTCTCTCGACCATTCCACCAACGCGCAAGTCATAACTCACTTCGGACAAAAGTCGTTGTTTGCGTAATTTGGTTGCTGTCGCTAGTCATATGTGCTCCACCAATGAGCTCTTACAAACTGATCACAATGGACGGCAGTGCTTATTGTACAGCGGTGTGGTTGTCAGGCACTTCCGGAAGATTGTACATAATAGTCGGCTTTGTGGTGACATTCATTGTACCTTTATCAATCATCATGACGCTTTACGTTATCATCGCTGTTAAACTCCACTGGAGAAACTTAAAACTGCCAGCTAATGAAATCTTCCAAAAGCGCGCCATAGTTACATCGCGTCAAGTGACCAAGATGATGGTTACCGTGGTGATTTCCTTCGCTCTATGCATGCTTCCAATCCAGCTCTATCTCCTTATAAGGTTTTTGCGTGATGACGTCATGTCTTCAGAGTGGATGTTTTGGGGAATGACTGTCGCGGTTTTTATCAGCAATTTAAACACTCTTTCGAACCCGTGTATTTACGTTCATTTTAATGAGCAGTTTAGACGTGGGTTCAAGAAACTGCTACTTTGTCGCAAAGACACAACACTTTTTACGATGTCTAGATCTGCAGACAATAAAAACAGTCTTTATCCAATGTGCAATAAACCAAGCTTAGAGAGGATGGCGGGAAGTGTTCGCGAGGAAAAGGACAGAAACGAAAATGAACAAGAACTTGTTCTTAACGATGTAACAAAACTTTAGGATGTACTGCGTCAAGGTGTATGCAGTACAAGGAGAACTTTTGAAGATAACATCCCGTGAACCATACAGCTGATCTAAGTATGGAGGTGGGAGGGAGAAAAAATGCTAGTCAGTAATTCTGAGTAAAACGGCCTTTATCCCGGTGAACAATGATAACTAATAACATTTAATAACAGCACTTTTATTACATGAAAGTGGTAATTTCAAGATAGTTTTAGACTACTTACAAGTCAAATGTTAGCTAATAATATTGTCTGGTTCAAAACCATTTCTATAAATTATGAAAATTTGGTAGATAATATAACTATCAGCTTCAAAGTCAACACAGGAGGCCCATAATAATATAGAATCTTTTGTGATAATGGCAATATATTATATATCCATCTTATTATCAATGTGTTCTAACATATACTTTTTTATTTGATTTGATCAGAAAATATACTAATAGATGTAGGCTTACTCTGGGTCCTTGCCCTGCTGCGGGTAATGGCAACTTAAGGTATTCTAAGGCAATCTAAGAAAATTTGTCACAAAAATTCATCAAAACTAAGGCAGGACAAGGTAATCTATGATCTATTTAAAGACTAAGTAAAGTAACCAGAATTCTAAGTTTAGTATTTTTTAAGGAGAAACAGATGTATAATTCATATGAAAAGCAGTGAATTATACATAGATTTCTACTTTTGGCTAAGGCATGCAAGGACCAAAGAAATCTAAGTCAGAATAAGTTGATCTAAAACAATCTAAGGCTTGGCAAGGACCCAGAGTAGGCCTAGATGTTTAATGCATTATATTAATTAAATTGCTTCTTCAAACCTGGTGTTAGTTGCACAACACCTGGATATTAAGAAAAGTACAATACACTCATCCAGGTCTTTCACTATCTTACATAACTAACAAAGCCTATTTGGTAGTATCATTATGTATCATTTTACAACAGCGTCATCATTTTCTTAACATACAAGTGGGACTTGCATACGAAAAATGAGCATATTGATAAATTCGCCTGTAAATTCCCATACATGACTATACTACCCCCCAGCCTACTCCCCAGGTGTGTTCCCTCTCATTGAAAAAGAGTGAGTGGCAATCTGTGAGATCATGCATCACACTGGGAACCGGATAGCCTGGGGACTAGACTGTATTACTGTAGGATAGCACCATGGTCAAACATCAGCGCATGCATGGCATTTGCATTAAACAATTTGTAAACAATCAGATTGATAGCAATTGAATTTTAAGTCAATTTATAAGAAATTGCATGAATATGTAGGCTAAGCCTTAATTTTTTGTCTAGTAGACATAAACTCTTTGTTAAACTCTCTTTTTCAATTCTGTTTACATTTATAGAAAAAACGGTGCTTGTTTGTAGCTTTCTTTAGAAATCCCTGTATACAGAAAGGACACTGGATGTGAGATCGTTTTATTGGCAATTCTTATATTTTTTTCAGGCATGCACACACGTTTGACCATGGTGCTCTGTAGGATGCCCCTAGAATTTAAGGATAATTGTGTCCCTTAGAAAACAAAATAATTATCTCTACTTCCTATGGGATCCCTTTCTCTGTTGAACAGGCCCTTAGTTTGAATTTAATGATCACATCAACAGGGGTGTTCGCATGCTTTCATTGGACACTGACAACGGAACAGGTAACATATTAAACCGGGACACGACCACCTTCACCTTGATATTCTTAAACTCCCCGATAAACGTGAGAATAAATATCAGCAATATAATTGCAATGACCCACTCCATCCCATTACTGATGACATGAGGAATAAAACCTGCATCTTCTCGGTCCCATTTTCTGGTTGTTTTATTATGAGGCACGTCAATCCATTTCTGGTCAGCTAGTCCCTTACAGGTTAAACAGATGACAGCAAATAGCGATACGGTCACTGTACAAGCAGCTCGTGTGTTGAAAAGACATGTTGAGTTGATGCCACATAGTTTCATTTTGTATGAGATGACGGTCTGTAGCCAACAGTATACGACGCCACAGAATAGAACCATTACTGCACCAATCAGATGCACGGTTTTCACTTTTTCATCCGTGGACACAGTCTAGATGATAAAGCAACAAAAATTCAGTTGTATTGATTCATGAATCATTGCTTATGGGATGCATTAAATGAGCAGTCTCAAGCACTATTTGTTAGTGTGTGTTTAGTTTGTTTTATTTCATGGTTTCCCTGTGTTTGCTCTCTTCAGAATATTCAATGATATATTTTATTCATATCAATATTGCAGACCCTTTATACACAAAACTAAAATGCAATACCTGGAAATTCGCTATCAAGCTGCCACCTATCGAAACCAAAATCCCAAATAACAATCCCACTTGATTCAGCTTGTTCACCAAAGGTCTCGATTCCTCGTTCCACTCTCCATCGTATTTAACTTGCAAATATCTCACAAATACGATCACTAACAACACAACACTGCAGATATTGAACAGCTGGCTGAAGATATTGCTGAGAGGATGCTTGTCATCCGTGTCATCGAGGTTTGGTATCAACGGGTAAATGTCGTGTTCAACCAGCGTTGAAATGAGATAGTTTGTTAATGCAGCTATAACGCATGACACTGCAAAAACCCCTGGCAGAATAGCTAGAGTACGGCAAGGTCGACACATTTTCAGCTTCTCGGAGATTTCAGACCAACAAGTTTACTTGCAAACATGGCGGAAATGAAACACTCTGAGCTCGATTCGAATAGAAAATAGGGTGTAGACAGGAAGCCCAACCAAGGTAAACAATCTAGCTTCCCAGCCTCCCTCAGTTTGAAATCATCTTTTTAAAATATATGTTAACGTCTTTTCAGCCAATTTTTTACTCGCCTTGTAAAATTGAAATATCCTGAGATTACTACATTATTGTTATTTTCCGGTATTATCGGTATTATCTCTATTCCCCTCCCGTCCCGTCACATCTGTCAAAATTTGCGTGGGAGTGAGGCTGTCTCAAATGCGCGGGAACTTGAAACAAATATGGTTGTGGATTGTCGTCAAAATTGTGAAGTTGGCAATTCTCTGCGATTTACAACTCTTTCTCCTACTTAAAGAACGTTTTTGCAATTCTTTTAACTGAGAAATGTTTCTTGAGTAATTAACAAAGGTTTTGAGTCAAACTTCGCGCTGGAACCTCAGAAAACGGAGATTTTCGAAGCAAAGCTCTGTCTGGCTCGACTCGTCGCGAAAGACCGGCCAGTAATGTCGGATGTAAAAGAACCGGAGAAATTCCCCTTTCCTTTCACACCTTATGACATACAAGAGGATTTTATGAGAGATCTTTACCGTGTCATTGCTAAAGGTGGTATTGGGATTTTTGAAAGCCCGACTGGAACGGTAAGCTTATATATGCAAAATAAATATTGGGAAAAAACCTGTGAATTTTGATGTTAAGTTTATGTTGGTGATGATGTGGGGTGGCTATATATAAAGCTGTTTTGTCAATCTATTAATTTCATGGAGACGGGATAAGGACGATCAGGAATACACATATTATTACACAATCACATCATACATGTATATGTCAACATATTCCTAATCAATCAATCAATTGATCAATCAATCAATTAGTCAGTCAATCAGCCAGTCAATCAGTCAATCAATTGGTCAGTCAAACAGTCAGTCATTCAACAAGTCAATCATTCAGTCAATCAATCAATTAGTCAGTCAATTAGTCATTCAGTCAGTCAATCAATCAGTCAATAGGTCAGTCAATCTATCAATCATAATAAATAAGCTATACAACTGTTTGTAAACGTAATTTGTCACACTTTTAGGGCAAGTCATTGAGTTTGATCTGCAGTGCACTAACATGGCTGAAACATTTTGAAGAACAAACAGAAAAAGACAGCATAGCCCCTGTTGAAGATGCACAGGCATCTATAGGGTAAGACTTGGAATTGATGTTTAGTGAATTACTAAAGGTTTTGATTGATTTATTGATTCATCAGTCGATTGACTGATTGATTGATTATTTTGATTAATCCTGGTTGATTTTCAAGATAGTCTCACAGATGATTTACTAATTGATTGATCATTCTAACTTCAATATGCACAGAGCCCAAGGACAGCAAAAAGGCACAGATTTAAATAATAATAATGGTAAGTATAGATTGATTGACTACTATATTATAGTGACAAATATTTACTTGAATTAGCCATTTCGAGGTTTTTATTCCATTATTTCATATGAATTTCATTGCAATTATATTATAAACATCTTGTAAGCAATGTCATGTTGTTGTCTATGAGTTATCACGTTCCCTCATAGGCTTACCTGACTGGGTTGTTCAGTTTGGAGAGAAAAAGAAACGAGAAGAAGAGCAACAAAAACTCAAGGTACACAACTATCAATAATAGTTTTCATTTACCATCCACTAGTCTCCCTTGCATCCATTTCCGGTTTTGTTCAAAAAATCTCCTAAGGTCAAGTTGAAAACAGGAAGCCTATCCAGTAAAAAGGATACTTGTGAAGGATGCTATAGCAATACCTGGTGAATACAGTAGTTCACTTTGATATTGTGGTTGAGCAGCTATGTACAAAACAATAATTGAAGACAAGGCTCTTGGAAAACAATCAATATTCCGTAGCCTCCTTCATAGGCGTCTCTTTTTAGCATTTTCCTTTCTAGTTTCTTGGATGGGCTTCCTGTTTTGCAATTGACTGTTAGGGATTATGGGATTATGTCACTCTCAGTCGAGAAGGCATCAAAGGAATCCTGAACAAGTAAAAAAAGGGCTGAAAAAGGGTTGGCAAGGGATAACCTTAATATTCCTAATGATATTCTTTTGTTTCCTTGGAGCCTTGTATTCAATTCTTTTGTGCATGGCTGCTCAACCAGAATATTGAAAGTGAGCTACTTCACTATTTTTGATGACTGGGAACCCTGTTGAATATCAACCACCATATTTCAACGCCATTAATTAAAGATTGAAAATCTGGCCCTTGATAATAACTCAACGCCCCTGAACAGTCTTGTACATCGGCCTTGTTATATTCTGAATAGGAGCATTGTGACAGGCTTAAAAAGCAGAAAGCTGAACTCGAACAAGTAAAGAAAACTACATCAAAAGGATTCACAACTAAAGGAAAAAGAAAGGTATGCTGTTTATTTTTTTTTTTTAAGAAAAAAGCACTGATCCAATGTTCAATGCACAGAAAAAAAATGAATTCCCAAGTCTTCAAAAATGGGAATTGCATGGGAAATGTTCCCATCTAATGGGAAAAATATGGGTAAATTTGAACTCAATATTGGGTTTTGTAGCATTTTCCCAATGATAACCCAAAATAAACCCATTGTGGGAATCTTTTTTTTTTTTTTTTTTTCCTGTGATGTACATTATTGTTAAGCAAACACTGTTGGACATGCAATCATCATCCATCAACACAAAGTATGTAGTATATACACTGTTCGTAGTATAGTCAAGCATCTTTGAGTCATTTCGCATGAGTAGAAAACACTACTGTAATCATATTGTAACTGACATTCAAATAACCTGCCCTATTGTGGCGGTATTGTAACCGTAGCGTTTCCCACTCATTTAAAAAGGACTCTAATACCTGCCTTCCAATGAAGAAATGCAAGTTACATATTATTGATAACAAATTGCATAATTGATAACAATTGATGATTCGAAATAAAAAATCAAAATCAACGAATAAAATTAAGTCACTATTTGGATATCAGCCAATCAATGATCAATCAAAGGTCACACAAATTAAGTCAATATCAATGTTGATCAGGAATTCAATCTTGACTCTGTTGGTTTCAGTTATCAGATGATCAAGTAGATGAAAGAAAGGAAAATGAAATTGAAAGTGAAATAAATGAAATATTGGGTTCGAAGGAGCCTGACGCTGACCTTCTTCTAGCAGAGTATGACAGTGATACTGAAAAAGATGATAGGTAGGTCACTGGAATGAATACCTGCAGTGTTATTGCTGAGTGTCCTATATCCATTCATTACATAACTAAAATGTGCTCTTGTTTCCCCTTAAATAGTTCAGATAATGAAGAGGAAGTTCATTGCACTAAGGTCAGAGAACACTGTCTTATAAAACACTTGATAAATGTGTTTGAGAAAATGTACTCTTATGGTACACTAAATATTTACACGAATATAACAACACATATTGGATAGATATCATCTGATATTTAATTAATAATAATAATAATAATAATAATAATAATAATAATAATAATAGATTTGTATAGCACTTATACAATTCAGCTCTGAACGCTGTAAAATAAAAATTGAAAGAAAAAAATGCTAATATAAAATAATTAATTACAAACAGTCAATGTTTCGGATTGAGGTAATAACTACTTATACCAAATGACATCTTTATCAGAACTACTATACTACCACAGCACTACAATAATTACAGTTAATGTTAATATTATGACAGCAATCACATTGAATGGTACTCAGCACATATTATTCTTACATATATATTTGTTTAGATTTACTACTGTAGCCGCACTCACTCTCAACTGGCTCAGTTCACTAGAGAAGTACAGAAGAGTCCTTTCTCTGACACACGACTGGTAACTCTTGGATCTAGACAGGTAGGAATATAGCTAGACCTATTTGTTAGACCTAGTATCTTCCGGGGGTGTGTTTTTAGTCCTTCCTATTTTTTGTTATTTCTTTTTGTATCTCACAGCAACTTCAAAATATATTAACAATGATTGACAAATGATTGTTCCTTAATTTTGAATTACTGGATGTCTGTAATCCCAGCCATGTGATCTGCTATCTGGCACACTGGCACCCAGTTGATGTCCAACTCTTATGGTCAAGTTGTCTCTAGATCCCAAACAAGACCGACAGCCTTCTGATACTTGCAAATAAATTGTAGTAGCGTTTCTGTAGCTTTTATTTAAATGATTAAGCAATTGTTTTCTTTGTTTCAGAGTTTTTGTATCAACGAGGACGTAAAGAAGTTAAAGTCGAATAATAGGATCAGTGACAGATGTCTGGAATTGAAGAAGAACAAGAGTAAAGGTATGACTCTGTCACTGCCGCATGTCATCTGTAATGCAGCCATTGACTTAACTTACAGGACAACCGACCATTTAATGGTTTGTTAAATTATATTTAAGGAATGGATCATAAGTAGCGTGCATCCATCAAGTAATAAGATGCACTCAGGAGGTTGCTAAGCACGAAAAAAAACGTAATGAGTTGCACGATGCGTGATGACAGCGTGCGCAATCGTGCACCATTGTGAAATGGTTCATAAAGAAGAACCAATCATTGCGCATGTAATAACTTATCTATGATATAATACTTGCAGGAGAAGTAAAGATTCATGATGAATCCTCAGGTAAAAATAAGAGGAAAAAGAAGGAAAGTGGATGTCCATATGACAAACAGCAACAAATGTTCAAAGACCAAGTATTGGTGAGACTTCAATTATCTTATATTTGATATCACAAGCATTATATTAATAATGATAATTAATACTGGTAATTATAATAATAATTTATTTATTATTAATAGCAATCCCATTATAGCTCAATGTTTTATACAAACTACTCAATATGAAAAATTTAAAACTGAAGACATATCCAAGGATCATTCGATATGTGTACCTCAAGTGGTATTTAATTCTATAACCCTGGAGTACATACACTATAAAAAGCCCTGCTACCATAGCTGTCAGTTCTAATTAGTATTTAGTGGTTATTGAATTAATTCATTCTCTCGTAGGTTGAGATCAAAGATATAGAAGACTTGGTGTCTCTTGGTAAGGAACTACAATCCTGCCCATACTATGGGACAAGAAGAGCAATACCAGCCGCACAGGTGCAAATACCACATCCAGAAAAAATTGTTTTTTGTCGTGTTTGTTTGTGGGTTTGGTCCTTTTTGTATGGTAATTTGTTTGTTTATTTGTTTGTACAATGTATTCTAACTTGTTTGTTTGTTTGTTTTTCTGTTTTTGTTTTTATGTTTGTTTGTTTTTCTGTTTGTTTTTATGTTGGTTTCATTCTTTGTTTGTTTGTTTGCTTCTTTATTCATTTGTTTCTTTGTTTGATGTGTGTTTGTTTGGTTGGTTGTCTCCTTCCTTAGCTTTTTTTTGTTTTTTTGTTTGTTTGTTTGTTTGTTTGTTTGTCTGTCTGTCTGTCTGTCTGTCTGTCTGTCTGTCTGTTTGTTTGTTTGTTTGTTTGTGATTTGTGTTCCCTTCATTAAAGTTGACTTGATTTCTTTCCACGTCAGCTTGTTTGTCTCCCATACAATCTGCTACTCAACAAGTCAACTAGACGGGCATCAGGTATTAAGCTAGTTGGCAACGTTGTCATCATTGATGAAGCACATAACCTACTGGAGACTATCAACAATATACACAGCGTTGAAATCACTGGCTCTCAGGTGTGCCTTATTTGATTTTAATCGTATTCTATTCTATCCACCCAGGGTTAACCAATATATACAATGTACAGTTATTGTGGAAAGCCTGCACTTTTAAATAGGTTTAGATATTGCTATTTTTAAAAAATTATGAAAAAATGTCAAGTACTAAATACAAAATATGTCTATGTCTTCCATAAGAAAGTACCATTAATTTTGTGGTCATCCATTTCTTATTAGATTGCAGCTTCATTTTCTCAACTGTCAAGGTACTTGGAGAGATACAGGTAACCAAATTATTATTTTAGTTGGATGTTATGATGTTGATGCCAAATGTTGTGTTGATAATGATTGTGATAATGAACATGATGATGGTAATGGGGATGATGATAGTGATGATGGTGATGATAATGAAAATGGTGATGATGATGGTGGTGATGATGATGGCGATGATGATGGTGATGATGATAGTGATGATGGTGGTGGTTGTGTTGATGGTGATGGTGATGATAATGAAGATTGTGATGATGATGGTGATGATGATGATGGGGATGATGGTGATGGTGGTGATCAATTGTTTTGATGGTGGTGATGAAGGTGACAGTAACAGCGATGGTGATGATGGTGGTGTTAATAACAATAATGATGATGGTGGTGGTGGTGGTGGTAGTGGTAGTGGTTGTGATAAGAAGGAATACAATATGATGATGATTATTATACTCTTGCAACGTTTCTAATAGTTATTGTGTATAGTTGTGCTAATGGTGGCAGATATTGCCAGTTAGCAATAATTATGTTTCTTTATATTTCCAGGACCAGACTAAAAGCCTCCAATGTCATGTTTGTAAAGCAGCTTTTATTTGTTCTGAAAAGTTTTCTGACATATTTAGGTGAAAATACTGAAAATAAAAGTCAATCCGTCAAACCAAAAACAGGTTTGTAATTTTTTTCTTCTGTAAGCCATAATTTACCTAGTAATTGATATACTGACATATTTATAAACTCATTCATTTACTTGTCCAATCATTCATTCATTGGTTTCATTTATTCTTCTGTTTGTCCATCACTTTAATCTATTCATCGATTTACCAGTATGTATTTATCCAGATATTGTGTAATAATAAAAGTGTTTCATTCTTTCATATTTTAAGTCCATAGAATAGATACCCTTAGCTTTTTCAAATTATTAATACATATTTTTCTATTGATTAGAAACAAAGCTCTATAAGATCAATGATTTCACATTTGTAACACAAATCGATAATGTCAACTTATTCAAGGTAATGTTCTTGATATAAAGCATGCAGATCATTTGAATACTGCTTAATTGGTCAATTGATTGATTGACTAAGTGACTGGTTGGTTGATTGATTGATTGATTGATTGATTGATTGATTGATTGATTGATCAGTGGATTGATTGATTGATTGATTGATTAAATGACAGATTGATAGTTTGATTAAATGACTTTTTGAATGATGATTGATGAATTGTTTGTTTGTTTGCATGTTTGTTTGTTTGCATGTTTGTTTGTTTGTTTGCATGTTTGTTTGTTTGTTTGTTTATTTGCATGTTTGTTTGTTTGTTTGTTTGTTTATTTGTTTGTTTGTTTAATTGATTGATTGACTAACTGTTCTCTCCACAGATCTGCAGATTCTGTGAGAATAGCTTGATATCTCAAAAGGTAAACCATTGAAGTGCAAATCTATAAAACTATATCCAGACAGAAATATTTCAGAGTGTTTTATTACCCAATCAGAATTACTTTTCAGTTGGGGTTTATTAATGTACTGTCTGGGATTGGCCAAGGAACAATAAGAACATTCCTGAAATATTTTTGTATTGCTACTGTCACAATGGACTATCTCATCCAAAATGCATTGCAGGCAAGTGTTAATGTCTATTTTCAAAATAAATCAGAAAATAAACAAATGAATAGCAAAGAAACAACATTATTCAAAGTTTGAAAATAAACTGAAATCAGCATTATTCAAGAGTTTTCACTTTATCGAAAATGACATCTGCTGGAGATTTTGACACCAAGAGGACAATGCATCTTGGGTAAAAGTGCCCTTTTAAACAAAAGTATAAAACATGCTGTGGATCTGAAAATACAGTATCTTTCAACTGTCAGATTTTTCCAACAATTACAAGTATGATTTGAGCAAATTCAATGAAACTTTGTTTTCTTGCTTTTGCCAGCTTAATGGTTTTGTTGATAGATACAAAGATACCCCCACACAAGGTAATTAATTTACAAGCATAATTATTATTTGTATAATCGTCATCATAATATTGTCACCACAATCATTATATTGAGCAACATTAAGTAACTTTTCCTTTTTCTCAATTCCAAAAATTACATACATCTTTAACAGTGTGAGTTCAGTGGTGGATCTAGGGAGGGATGCATTGGGTGCACACCCCCTCCTGGAAGGATTTCAAGTCATTGTTTTATGAAATATTTTTCCACAATAACCTCAGTATTTCATGTTTACTGGGTAGTGCACCCCCTCCTGATGATGATGCACCCCCTCCTGGAAACAAATCCTGGATCTCTTCCAAACTTTTCATCTTTCAATTTAGTTCTCCTTTGAAATAGAAAGATATCTCGTTTCTAGCATCAAAATAAATTGATAATGAATTTATTATTTATATAGCGCAAAATTACATGTTTATATGATCTAATGTGCATCATCACAACCCTCAACCTTCATCATACATCGCCGTCACCCACATTGTTATTATCATCATCAAGTTTCATTGTGACAACACAAATGAGCTCTGCTAAATTATGTTTCAATAAATAAAAATGTATTAAAATTAAAATAAATATTAATAGAGTGAAAAGGATTGTTATTCATCATGGATAAAGCACATAAATAAAAAGTTTCTTATCGTTTGTCTCACGATGTAAGGCGAAGTGCATAGAAATGGATGACCCAACACTTTATTCTCGTCTATTCCCATGAGAGTGCATTTTGATGGTGCGAATGTATTCCTCTGGGATTTCAATGCCTGTATGGCCTCCTTGAAATAAATATTGTTTTGATATAGAGAGCAGTACAAACAGTGAATCAACAAGCTTCATCTCACCTATGTACCTGATGGAGAACTTCCTACAATCTCTAACAAATGCTGATTTAGACGGGCGTGTAGTTGTAACTAAACTGGGTAAGAGAACATGTATTCTGGCTTGAAATTGTTGATATATTGATGCCAGTTATAATTGCAACAGTTCCCAAAAGAATCAAGAGACAAACATATCATTGTGCATTTGTGGTAGCATTTTTAAACACTAAAATCATAAAAAAAATCATCAATATAAAAATCATTAACATCATCAACGTTTCCTACTTTCCCTTTCAAGAAAATGTAAACATGTCTCGTATGAAGTTTCTGCTGCTGAACCCAGCTATCCACTTCACAAGTGTTGTACAAGAAAGCAGAGCTGTGATTGTAGCTGGAGGGACGATGCAGCCGGTAATGATTATAATGATGACAATTATGGTGATGATAATGATGATGATAATATTGGTGAAGATGATGATAATGATGGTAATGATAATGATGACAATAATAGGGATAATAACAACGACGATAAAGATAATGATGCCAATCATGGTGATAATGAAGGTGGTGACAGTGATGCTGATGATGACCGCGATGATGGTGATGGCGTTGATAATAATAAGGATGATTTTGGTGATAATGATTCTTGATTGTCATTTCGTAATCATCCAGACGTCAGAGTTCAAAGACCAGCTGTTTGCATGTGCTGGTATCAAACCAGAGCAAGTTCACGAATTTTCCTGTGGTAAGTACATGACTGTATACCTTTCCCTTATTAATGTTCCGTTGAACCCTAACACTATTTCCCAGGCAGAGAGAGAGTACAGTGCTAATGACAGAACAATAAACTTTACCCCACTCCTAACCCTACCACTATACTCTCTCTCTCCGCCCGGGAAATATTGCATTTTCCCACTTTACACACTTACATGTAATGCGACCACACTATTAATCTGGCCATTTCACACTGTTCCTTTGGTAACGGGGTTCACTGTAGTTGGGAAAGCCCTATTTCCCGGGCGGAGAGAGTGTACTGTTTGTGACGCAACAATAAACCTAACCTTGCCACTGTACTCTCTCCGCGCGCGGAATAGTGTTTTCTTAGTTGTTGGATGATTTTTATTGTCTGACAAGTGCTTTATTCTATAAATAAGGTCATGTTATTCCCGATGAACAGCTGTTGCCAATAGCTTTAGATAAAGGACCGTCTGGAATACAGCTCGATTTCTCATACCAATCCAGGTTATCGCCACAACTGGTAAGAACACAGGAAACCCAAGCAATCCACTTGTTCTCTTGTCATCATGGCGGTTCATTGAATATACGCGTGTTCGAAAACCACGTCGGGCGACTTAAAAGTTGTTATGTTGAAAAGACAAGTGGACTGCTTGGGCTGCCTGTGAAAGGAATAATTTCCATTGTCACATGACCCGTTTCCGTGTAAATGAAATGTTTATGAGACAATTTTTGCCAACTGAACTTACTAGAAATGGGCTCCTGCGGAATGTTGATACTATATTTTGCCAATATCGAGTTTGAACGAGCACTCAATGCGCAGATGGGTTCCCTGTGGTGGCATGATGTACGTTTGACATCACACGGAGCACTTACTTGAACGCAGGCAACAGGGACAAAATTGATAATCATCGTTATCGTTGTCATCAACAGCGTTATCATCATCATTATCACGATCATCATCATCATCAATTTCATCATTGTCTTTGTTGCGATCATCACGATGGTTACCTATCCATTGTTACCTAGATCAATGAATGTGGTCGTTTGTTATTGAATGTCTGTGCTGTAATTCCTGGTGGAGTGGTATGTTTCTTTCCGTCATTTGATTACGCCAACAAAGTGTACAGTCACTGGGAGAGTGCAGGCCTATTAGAAAAACTAAACAACAAGAAAAAAGTCTTTCAGGAACCACGGACAGCCAACAAGGTTGAAAATGTTCTAAACTCGTATTCCAACTGCATCAAGGTATGTCGTTGATGCTTCTCTAGAACTTTTTCTTCCTTTCTTCCTTCCTTCTTTTCTTCCTTCCTTCCTTCCTTCCTTCCTTCCTTCCTTCCTTCCTTCCTTCCTTCCTTCCTTCCTTCCTTCCTTCCTTCCTTCCTTCCTTCCTTCCTTCTTTCCTTCCTTCTTTCCTTCCTTTCTTTCTTCCTTCTTTTCATTATTCATTCTCTCCTTCCTTTCGGTCCTTCCTTCCTTCCATCTTTCTTTCATTCCTTCCCTTTATTCCTTCCTTCCTTCCCTGCCTTTCTTCCTTCCTTCCCTCCTTTGCCAAACACTCTCCCTTCCATTCATTACTTGCTACTTTTGTCGTTTTTTTTCTTTGATATTCAATTCATTTTCTTGTGTCAGAAATCAGGTGGGGCATTACTACTGAGTGTAGTTGGTGGTAAAATGAGCGAAGGAATAAACTTCTCCGATGATTTAGGACGGTAAGATCACGTTAGAGTGGTTTTACAGCCAAATTCGTTGTATCGCAACCCGCCGTTTAAAATTTTTGTTTTCATTTTGGTCTTTTCTAAACCGTCAATCAATTTCAAAGGGCGGAGCTTGCCCTAGCACGTTCTGTCATTGGTTAGTTTAAAACAAACTCCGCCCTTGAGATTGATTGACGGTTCAGAAAAGACCAAATCAAAACAAAGTTTTTTAACGGCGGGTCGCGATACAACCAAATTGGCTGTAAAACAAAACGTAACAACTAATGTGTAATAAGATATAATAAAGTGTGTTTACTGAAGTGTGATAACTAGAAATAAAGACAAATAAAATACTAGTGTGTGTTGCATCGGTGTTTCTATATAAAGAGTTGCAAAATATGTTGGTAAATTAGATACCGTAAAGGAATGATAAGTAATACGAGAAAAAAATTAAAAAACATATGACTCCGACGAAGGACTGACGTCCGAAACGTCCGTATCGCCATCATCCCTTTACCGTGTCTAATTTATCTATATATTGTATAACTGTTTTTTAACTAGAGCTTTTGAAACTTGCATTTCTCGTAGATGTGTGGTAATGATTGGCCTTCCTTATCCGAACATCACCAGTCCTGAACTACGCGAGAAAATGAACTATCTCAATACCACTGTTTGCGTAAGTATCGTACTACAGTCAAACTGTAGATTACACTGACTGCTCATCATTATAATCGTTCTCAAAATCGGCATTATCATCATCATAATCATCAGCTATCACCACCACCCCCACCGTTGTTCGTCGTTTCTATCACAACCATACTACAGTCAAACCTCGATTATCTAGAGTACTTAAAGTAAATTGGATAATCCGGATATTTCCAAGGCGATTATCAGGTCTACTCCGGACCAAATATAAAAGTCCGGATAATCGAACGATATTTTAAAACGTTTACTTGAATCTTTATATTTAGCCATCAGCAGGTCAAGAATATTACGAGAACCTTTGCATGAAAGCTGTCAACCAATCTATAGGTATGTACGGGAACAATGCAAAATCACTACCGTGAATTCATCTGTAAATACTGATACAGAATTCGTCCTGATTTGCATAAGATTAGCTTGAAACATCTCGGCCAAATTACAGTCTAATTTCAAAATTCTAAATCTAAATTAGCAGCATTAATCTAGACATTTGATTAGTAATATACAATATTCGCGTCTGATTTGTATAAGGTTTAAAACAGCTCGCTTGCAGCTCGTTTGAAATCCTCATACAGATCTCCTGCCCATAATGTATATAACTTATTCATGATGAAGATTTTTGTACCTTGAACTTCTCAGTTCGAAGCTCATATAGCTGTTTCATATACCAACAGGTCGTGCCATTCGCCATCGTGGTGACTACGCTACCATACTACTATTGGATCATCGATACAGCTCAATTAAAGTTCGCAACAAACTACCAAAATGGATATCAGGACGATTAGAGCATCATGCTCGGTTCGCTACTGCTTATGGTGCAGTGCGTAAGGTATGGGAATGATAGTAGTAATGGTGATGATGATGATAGTAATGGTGCTGATGATGATAGTAGTGGTGATGATGATGATAATGGTGGTGTTGATGATAATGGTGCTTTTTTGCGGTTGTTGTGAAGATGATGTTGGCAAAACGGTGGTGGTGTTGGTGATGATGACGATAGTTGTGGTGATGATAGTAGTGACGATAATGATGATGATAACTGTTTATTGTTGCGGCTATTGTGATCTGATGTTGTCGGTGATAACGGTGTTGGTACTGATAGTACATTACCATTATTAATGATAGTAGTGGTGATTGTGATGGTGGTAATAGTGATGATGATGTTACTAGTAATATTGATGAGGTGGTGATGATGGTAGTAATGGTGCTGTAGTAGAAGTGGTGAGAACTTGGTGATGGTGGTGATGTTAGTGATATTTGTTCTTTTCTTTTTTCAGTTCTTCGTCGATAAAAGAACGTGATAGAATTCGGATAAAAAATTTATTTATGAATGAAAACGTTAGTTTATGTATAAAGTTTACTAGATCCGTATGAGCTACTTCAAATAATAAAAAATATGATAACCCTTGCATGCCTCTTATATTGTGTTTTTACATATATTTTATTATTATTTTTTTAAAGAATATTCAACTGTTAACACCCGTCATTTACTCAACTTTCTCAACGAAATCCTCGAATTGCCGGCTCCAAAAGTTGCAAAAACAAAATAATATGGGGTTTTGTGAAGACAGCGTCCCCAAATTGTCCCCAAACCATACATTCTCTCTAATTTTGAAGATTTTTTGAACCCCGGTTGAATACAGTTTTAGTGAGCTTTTTCATGTGTCGATTCATGTGGTTAACTCCAAAAAGATCGAATGATGTTCTCGACCTCAAAATTTCGGTTTTCCTGTGTTATTATTTACCGGGAGTGATCTGATAACTAGCAGTTCTTCGTGGCGATCGAAGTTCAGATTTATTTCTGTTTGAAGATTTACCTCAAAAGCCCTAAATTTTCTACTCTTAAACCATGGATAGAAAGTTCTTTGTTGGTGGAAACTGGAAGATGAATGGTAGCAAGGCTAAAATTGATGCAATTTTGGAAAATTTACATGAAAATTTTCTATCTGCGGACACAGGTTTGTGGAATTGAACTTTTACATGCCAAAATATCTTCGCTTTGTATGCTTATAATTTTTCATTCTCAAGATTGCAGACTTCGAAAATAAAGAATTGCTCATGATTAGAGCTCACTCTCTTTTGTATTTAATGTGTGTCTGGTGTCTCTTGTAAAGAAAATATTTTTTTACTGGAGAGATTTGCACATACTGTTATATAGTGTCAGTCTTAAAATCGCATATCTCCCAAATACCAATATTGAGCATGTTCAGTAGATAAGCTGTGAGCCATGAAACAGCTGTTAGGCCTCAAAAGTGGAAAATTTTATAATGGCTCTCTTAACCAAAGCAAAAAAGAAGAAACATGTTTGCCAGTGCAACTACATGTAGCACCCGTGAACAGCTGTTTTGGCCTTTTGGGCCTCGTCAGCATGGTTCAGCAGAGCACTGACATGTACCCCCCAGTGGGCAGCATGTGTGTCTGAATTGATATATTTATACAAATCATATAATGTTCGTAAACAATTGTAATATGTCATAAACAGGGTATGAAAGTTAGGTTTTTATTTGTCATAAACAGGCTAACCCCTACAAGATTCCAGCGTAATACCCCTACCCAGATCTGAAGGGAGTACCAGACCCCCCACCCCCAGCCATGTACACACTGTAGAACTATAAGTGAAATGTAAAGGAATAAGCCATGTGGATTGGCTCATGAAAAATGTAGATTGAGCATGTGCAGTAGACAAGTAAATTGTGAACTGTGAAATAGCGGTTGATGGCTTATTGTCTTTACTGTCACACAAATGGGTTATCAGTCATTTTGAGCTTAATTTGAATAAATCGATGCATAAAATTTATTAATCAATGTGCAATCGAAATATGCTATTACATAATGATTAAGACTTTCTAAATAACTAAATAAACAAATTCTCTCGCTGGGGACAATGGTGAAGGTTTTTAATTAACTAATTGCTCAACTAAATTAAACTATTATTTAAATTGGTTATATTTCAGAGGTTGTCGTGTCGCCACCAGCTCTTTACTTAGATTATGTACGCAGCACAGCTAAACCTGAGATTGGAGTTGCTGCACAAAACTGTTACAAAGTTGCAAGTGGAGCATTTACTGGTGAAATTAGGTTAGTAACTAGTTAGAATATAGGAAATATTGTAGTAAAAAAAAAGTAAATGTCTGTGTTTAACGTCCAAAGTTCCTTCAGCATCTGGAAAATAGCGTTGGTCTACCATGGACGATATATATACTCTGACTATATTTACCCCCAGCAAATTCCGGTACTCATTTATACACCTGGGTGGAGAGAGGTACTGAGAATGCAAAGTATCTTGCCTAAGGACACAACATGATCACCCCGTCTGGGAATCGAACCCGGGCCAGTGGACCCAAATTCTGATGCCTTAACCACTAGGCCACCACGTCTCTCTACCATTTTAATCTGCACTTAATCACCGTTACTTTTTAAGTCTTTCCTTTTAAAGGGCATGTTCAGCAATCATTCATGGGGGATTTGAGGGGAGTTCCCATAAAACATACCTAATTATGTAAAGGTTTTGTTTGGAAAACATATAAACTTGAAAACAGGATCCAAACAATGTTATAATTAAGGCGCGCTGCTGCACAATTAGACTGTAATTGTAAGGCAAATCTCTTTTTTCATTCCTACTGGCATAAGATTTATGCCATTAAATGTACCAATTGAAAATTATTAAGTGTAATTTTATTTGTAACCATTAATTTCAACTACAGCCCTGATATGATCAAGGATGTCAAGTGTGAATGGGTCATTATTGGGCACTCTGAGAGAAGAAATGTCTTTGGAGAGAACGACCAGGTATGAACTCAAATAGAGAATGATGCATCCAACATTTAAATCTTTACTTGACGATTGATTCTGCGTACATGCAATAGAGTAAAATTGGTAAAAGCAAATACAGCTATTCTTGAAATGGTTGTCCAGTTGAAATACTGATTTAGCTAATAGCAAAGTCATTTGCATATCTCATGATTTTTTATTTTTCAAGAAATAATTAGTCAAAATGTACAAAATAACTTCATCACATAATTATAATAAACTTTGTAACTATATAATATGTGCAGCTTTGTATTTAAAAACAAGAAAACTGAAAACTTGAGATATGCAAATGACTTTGGTCTTCGCTAAATCAGTAGTTCAACTGGACAACCATTTCAAGAATAGCTGTATATGTAAACTAAAATGTCAGTAATTACATTTTGCTCATCATTATCTTCATTAACTGTCATCTTACCATAATTATAATCATTACCATTTTGATGATGATCATGACTTCTATTTCTGTAATCAGCTAATAGGCGAGAAAGTAGGACATGCCTTGTCGTGTGGAATCAAGGTTATTGCTTGTATTGGTGAACTGCTGTCTGAACGAGAAGCAGGAAAAACTACAGAGGTTGTCTTTAGACAAATGGCTGCTATTGCAGGTACACAAATAAACTCTCTTTTTTTGTACCTTTTACTACCTAATTTTCTCTGTTGTGGTTACTTTTTTTTCTTTCTTGCAACTTATGGGTCAGTTCTACGAAGGCTGAGTAGCGCTATCCACTGGCTAAACTCCCTATCCAGCAGATAAATTCTAAAGAAATTCTATGGAGTGGATAACATTATCCATGCTTTGTACAACCCAGCCACAGATAGACAGTTGGTGTTAATGAGGTATTACTTGCTTAATTGTTGCAGAGCATGTGTCTGACTGGAGTAAGGTTGTTATTGCTTATGAACCAGTATGGGCAATTGGGACTGGTAAAACAGCAACGCCACAACAGGTAGGCAGCATCACTGTTATTATCATCATCATTATTGAAAATATAGCCATGTTCACCACCATCACCATCATCTAAAACATCATCATCATAGTTATCGTTATTATCTTCATTGTCATCATCAACATCATCTTAATCATCATCACTATCATCTGACATTGTTACCACCTCCATTGCCATCATCATCATCACAATCATCATCATAGTTGTCATTATTATCATAATCACCACCACCACCATTTCATCATCATCTTAATCATAATTACTATCATCATTATGATAGTCGTCATTATCATCAAAATCATCATTACCATGTTGATCATCATTATTGTGATCAGCATCATCATCCTTATCATCACCATTGATTTCAAAGTCATCATCATCATAGTACTGCTGTCATTTCCCTATCACTACGACCATCACTACAGTTATCAACAACACCACCACCACTTTCAATCCCCCATGGTCATTATTATCATCGTCATCCTGATCGTCATCATTATTCTGAGACAATTATAAATATTTTTTTTGGCAGGCCCAGGAAGTCCATCATGAGCTTCGTAAATGGCTTAAAGAGAAAGTATTACCTGATGTTGCACATAGTACTCGCATAATCTATGGAGGTGAAACAATATACAACTTTATATCAATAGTTTTTTTTCTATTTTTTGTTTGTTTGTTTGTTTATTGGCTTGATTTTTTGTTAGTGTTTGTTTGTTTGTAGTCCCCTCAGTTTATTTCTGCTGGTTTTCTTTTTTTGTTTGTTTGCCTTTTTCATGTTTGACTGTTTGTTTTGTTTTTTGTTTGTTCAACTTGTCAGTGAGTTGTTTTTGTTTTTTTCTGGGGGGGAGGGATGGGGGGAACCTTACCTAAAGGCTTGGACAAAATAAAATGGTTAGTGAACTAATATTTTTAACATTTAAATTTTCTTACCACAGTTGATGCATTGATGCAAAACATGTCATTTGACGGGAAAAAATTGGTCAAATTTGCAAGAAATATTTTCCAGTGACGTCACCTGTTATTGAAAATCAGTGTTAACTGTTGTTTTAATCTATTTTTTGTAGGTTCTGTGAATGCAATGAACTGCCGTGAGCTTGCAGCAGAAGCAGACATCGATGGTTTTCTTGTAGGAGGTGCTTCACTTAAACCTGAGTTTGTCCAAATAGTCAATGCTAGACTCTAAACTAGCAATTATACAACATGTTTGATTATTAAAGTAATAGAGTGATATTCATATGACCGTGAGAGAATTAGGCAAACTAATGGTTTGTATTAGACGCAAATCCATTGTTATCTTTTGTTGTTTATCAACTAGAGTGCACGCACTAAATGTGTGTAACAGTTGTCACTATTTAGTAGTGCATAGCACTAATTAAACAAAAGAAAACAATAGAATTAGCATAAAACAGCACTATTTAGTGGTATTTATGTTGCACACTTTCAATGCGTGCACTCTACTACAAACTAAGTGGTTTATTTTCTTTCACGGTCATATGACAATCACGCTAGTGGAAATTGGAAGAGATTTGTACTAAAGTAATGTCACTTTAATCTGCGATAAGCCATCGTCGGGAATCCACGGGTTATATCTGTCACTCGTTCCAGGGAGCGAGGAATGATAACACCTGGGTTCCCGTGGATGGTGGTTTGCTGGATTGTTGTAGTTGGTTCAGTTTAGTAAAATGACTGCGATGATATAAATCTAGATAACTTATATTTTACAATTAATCAAAACTGCTGGAAATATTATCTTTATTTGGATCGTTGATTTCTTAAAATTTGAAATAAATAGTAAATATCTATAAATCGATTATTAAAATCTTTGATATAGAAATAACGCTAAGAGACCACGTGACCCCATCTAGTGAAAGAAGCGCAAAATGGTCGACTATCTCGCAATCCATTTTTTTGCCACGCCACAAGTACATACAAACATACATAGTACGTGCAAATGAACCCTGGGTCTAGTGGCAAAGTCATGTAAACAGCCCAAAAATCTTCCGTTTTCAAGGCTAGTTACATTCTTTTTTCACCCAGTGTGGAAGACCTGGTACAATGTGATTGCTTCATAAGAAAAGCCCAATTAGTCTCCGATTAGATGGACATTTATCCGGGGCTGGAATTGAGAAGTCTTGACGTTTAATCCAAATGTATTCGCGGCCTTAGATTTCGGAAGATAAGTTTTGGTACTTTGTACTATCATAGTTAATAGAAAGAATGGTTTGGAAGCCTATTGTTTTATGTCTTTGTTCGTCTTTGAGGTTGAACTGGTCTTGGCCGTGAACAGGTTTTTATTTATGCTCATTCGAAATTGTGAAATAAGTCGAAATAAACTTTGTCTCTGATATTATAGTACGAATTGTTGAATATGTTTACATAAATTATTAAGTATTTCGTGCCAGCAGCTAAAAAAAACGATTTTGGTCTTTTCACTCAACCTTATCCAACAAGGGTAAAACAATAGTGAAACAAAAGATTGTGCACGGTCACGCTTGAAAAACGTGTACAATAACTTATAACAAAGGAGTTTCCTGACCATTTCGCTCTATTAACTATGGTACTATTCTACATTGTCTATGTGTGAAAAAGCACTTGTATACTATGCGGATATTCTCCACTACCGTCACAAATAACAAACAACCTTCTATCCTTAGTCAGTACCATGTCTATAATCCCTGATATCGTACCATGATAGCTTACTAGACTACCGCTAGGCGTGTAACATCTAATAACCTTGAACAGCCCGCTGTAAGACAAAATCAACCCAGACCAAGGATCTGACGCGATTACCAGGGGATGTGAAGAGTGGTCTTCTACATCGCCTTTTAACATGCAATCCCCAAACACCCTCAAATATCTGCCTTTGTTATCAAAGACTTTAATCGTGCAGCAGTTAGTCGACTTATCGTAGTCGGAAACGAAATATTCATTATTTTGGAAGATTGTTTTTTCGGGAGAGATGAGCTTGCCTTCGCCGGTGGCGCCGAAGGCTAGCGACACAGTACCGTCGGTGTTAATGACTTGAACGTACGATTCGTACTCTAAGGCTACGTGGTTGCATGTCAAGATCATTTGCTGGTTGTTTACAGAGATGTGTGTAAACCAATGAGTGTTCTTAGATAACTCGCTGAGACAGCGGACGAAACGACCAGACGTATCAAACGCTTGCAAACGCGAGGGGTTTCCAAACAGACAGCCGTCTGCCACAGCTAAGATGTGAGTCGACAGAAAACTTACCCCTGTTGGACATTCAAGCTCACCTCTCGCGCTTCCTCTACGGCCGACTGCTTGGCAAAACTCTCCATTATCTTGGTAAAGAAGAACTGTATGAGATCCATGACAAGACACGGCAATTTTGCCTTCTTCGTTACAAGAGATTGCAAATGGTTTAAACTTGGATTCTAAAGTTGGCGGAATGTACAGACTTCGGAAACGAGTTCCTGGTTTTATAATGTCCAAATCCGATGTAAGCCCTTTATTAACGATAGCAGAGGCGCTTCCTTTTCGGGAAGAATTCTTGAAGTGTACAGAGCCAAATAACGTACTGCGAAGACATTGCATCACTTGACGGTTCCGTTGGAACTCCAGGGTAGATGTCTTTTTTGGTATATCCGGATAGACATGTCGCATTTTGGCCGCTGCTAGGTTAGCCTCTGCTAAATGCTGGATAAAAATATCTTTGTCTTTGATAATACTCTGGGAGTCATTATGCTTCAAAGCGTTTTGTATATCCTTCGTTAAGTTTTCAGTTTTTGCAATGAGAAGAGCTGGTGGATGACTTTGTTGCTGTTTAGTTGTATGTTTGTCGACTTCCTTGTAAAGTTCTTTCGCTTGCTGTCGAACTAAATCTATAATGGTCTCACAAACTTCGTGTATTCGTTGTTTTAGTCCTTCGCCCTCTTGTGCGAAAGCTTTATTCAAACGTTTAGAAATTTCCCTTGTTTTATCCAAGCTTGCTTCACAGTCTTCAATTGCGTCTTGGATTTCCTTCTTGGCTCGAGTAGCCGGAGCTTCTTTCAAAAGTTTCACAAGTTTAGAACTTGCCGGCAATTTTTTTGCTCCTCCTTCAGGGATCTTGCATTTTGCTCTACATAGCGGGCAATTTATGAATCGAGTTTCACTGCTTGAATTCGAGATATCATCGATGCATTTTCGACACAAACTATGCGAACAGTCTAATAGTTTCGGTTCTTTAAAGTCGTCCAGACAAATTGCACATTGTAAATCCTCGTGAAAATCTTTCTCTTCTTGTCTTGTGAAAAGAAAAGCCATGTTTCTTGTTTTGAATTAGTTTTCCGAATGAATAGCCACGACTATGAATAATATTATTGATTCTTTTGACCATAACAATAAAATTTGCATATGAATTGAATACGTTGTAAATATACAGCGGTTTTCAAAAAGCTTGAGCTTGAAAAATTAATTTTATATGACGTCTCGTTGTTCTTGACTACGTGCGGCGGCTTTTTTACCTAAATCACTCTAAATTGTTTAATTTAACAATTAAGTTTTTAGGGAAATGAAGCAAAAAATTTTTTAATTCTTTCACGACCAAGTCGTCGTCGAGAAGAAAAATACTAATGCCTTCAAAACAAAAACTCACCACATTAAATTTCACTCACTTTGTTCCCAAAGCATACCCTGCGAGCAGAGTCTTCTTCCAGCAAAAGAAGCGCTGGAAGAACGTAAAAGAAGACTCGGCTAGCATGATACCAAAGCATGAGATCTGATTCATCGTTTCATACTCTCCCCAGTCTCTTCTTTTCTCTCAAAGACAGGAACCCCGTGTACTGTTACGTCTGCGTGGAATTGAGGCTACTTCGAATCGTGACATATTAATTTACTGCTATCATTTTCCCATCCACTTGATAAGCTATTAGATTGGACTCGCTCTTCAATAACGCGATGATTTCATTACGAAGATTCACTGCATTCTTTGCATACTATGCCCATCTACGTTAATTCCTTAAAAAAAATAACAAATCGCCTTCGCTGTCCCTTGCCCTTTCAAGCATTGCCTACTTCAAAATGTTAATAGAATTGCTTCCGCTAGTAATAACTTTAGAGTTCATTTGGATGACCAAAACTTCGTATGACATTTTTGCAAAACTTGTTTAATTTGAAATATATCTTGAAGTCCGCACGTCCCGCGCTCAAAGTTCTGCACGTTTTTGCGTTAAAATCGATTTTATAAATGCGCTTTTCAAATAAATTTGTACAATTATTTAAAAAAAAATGAAGGGATCTTTGTATTCACATCTTTTTTGCAATTATCTATGTACATGGGCCACTGTTTTATGAAGTTTCAAATGCCCTTTTTGCGCGATTTCAAATGTTGTACCTTTATCCGTCAGGAATGCGTCTTCCTAAATATTCCATATTTAGTAGATCATTATCAAATTCCAAGCATTCTTTTCCTGACCTTTTTGGGATGTTATACACGATTATTCCTTTTTAGCAAACTTTAATGGCTAAGGTAACGCCAAGCGATGTTTAAAGGTAACTCGAGAAGATTATATTCAATGCTTTTAACTTCGACATCGTCAGTCGACGCATCGTCCGCGCTGTGTTTGCTTGTTGTCCGTCGATCGTCTTTGAGCTGAAGCAAATATGACTGAGGAAAATCATCCCATCAGGCGTAAAGGTTCAAATCGCCATAAACCCTATGGCTTATCGGCTGAATTGAATCGTAAGGTAAAGTCTCCTTGTTTGTTTGTTCAAAATTGCTCCTGATTGGACATTTGGATATGTACTGTAATTTACTGATTTGGGAGAACAGGAATAATCGTTAATAATAACGGACAACTAAAGATTTCCCTCTCGTTAATTTGCTAAATAATTGCCAAACATCTTTGATTGGTCAAAAGCAGTCATAAGTTCGGGGAGCTGATGTTTTTCGACGAATTAAGGTACTTTAAATTAAAATAAATTATATAATTAAATTTTAGATTGGTCTTTTGGAACTTTGCGATTTGCAGCTTATAATGCAGGATAGAAAGCTAAATTTGTGGGGTCGATTGATGTTTTAAAAACTCGAGATGAAGTTCTAGTACAGGCTACTTTCAAGCTCTCTAGTTTTCACCATTTTGCCCGTAGTAGTTGATAAAAAGCTACATAACCAAATAAATGTATATCAATGTACAATGGATTCTGTCGCCTCAGATTCTTCCATAGCTCCCAAAAGATAGGCCAGCTTCATTTACTCAGTTTAAACATAGTTAATAGAGGGGGAAAATAACAATGGTTTAAATGCCCATGATACAGAAGTACAAATGTGCAGTCAATGGCTTCCATCTGGCCCATATGTGAGAGTCCTAGATATTTGGACTTAACGTAGACGATGAAATACTGATATCGCATCCCTTTGTCACGATGAGTGATAGCGGAAAGTTTTTAAATCGCTACTTGATGGTTTTTAAGGTGGTTGCAGTAGTTTCTGAAGAAGTCTTTGATTTAATAAAATGTATATAAAGCTTGCTACTATTAGATTTATCATTGACAGACTTTGAGGGTTATTTCATTTAATTCAGTACTGAAAAGGTATTGATCGAGGAATTCGTGTTTGTTTGTACTGCTCCTTTGTTTTTATTTTATTTTTGACGGACCATTAGAAAAGTGAGGCAGGGGGGAGGAGGCAAAAAAAATTCAAATTAAAAATTTTAAGCACAACTTGACAGAAAAAAAAACATACGAGCCCAAACATCCAAACCAACAAAAAAAACGGGGGTTTGATCGAAGAAAAAAAACCATGCATAATGGGAAGGCCGAAGAAAAAAAACATGCAAGGTTGAAACCTCCACACCCACTCCCCCATTCACGTTTCTAATGGTCCGTCCCTAATTGCTGTCTGCTTGCTTCCTTGTTCATTTGTTTATACGTACTAATAGTTTATTTGGTTGCTTGCTTGCTTACTAGTGCTGTTTGTTTGTTTGGATGTTTGTCTTGGTTTGTTTGTCCGTTCGTTTGTTAGCATGTTTGTTTGTTTGTTTGTTGTTGTTTTTTCTGTCATATTTGTGATAGTGCGTTTAATGTTTCAAATATACTTATTAAGTTCTAAGCTGCATTGTATAACTAACTATATAATATATTTCACATCACTTTCATTCCTTCAATTATCATGGAAAATTCAAGAAAGTCGATCACACAATAAGCGTACCTGTTGTTGGTCTACAATGAAAGATATGTTATTACTATTATAGAGACAGCTTTCATACTGTGGACACAGCTGTTTCTACTATAAACGATCACCCAATATGTGCGATCTCCCTGGGAAGACCAGACCCATTAGTAATAGTCCATGAGAACTTATATCTAATGTCAGAGTCCGGCGGGATATGTTTACGGGCGTGTCGTCTTGTTAAGAGGCAAACATGCACCAAATCAATACACTCCGGTCTAATTGCAGGATCAGGACGTTGAAATTTTGCTTTTTTTATGAGAATCCCCTAAAAAGACTCGATGTTTTGGATGGATGATGGATTTTCATTGAGGACTTGTGAAGGATCGAAGAGACGCACTTTAAAAGGTCAAGTTCTTAAAAGTCTTGAAGAGCTTTCTCCTGGTAACTCAATTTATAGCTGTATTTTTACATCGAAGATGTGTAGAACAGCTGTTTTCTCTCTGTATGTGCTGTGAGGATAATATAGATTCTAATCTATGATAAATGGATAAACAGAGCATCATAACAGTGGCGGAGCCAGGATCTTTTTAAGGAGGGGGACCAATGGGAATTTTCCAACTATTTTCGCTAATGCGATACTTCAGCTGACGTAAGCCTTTGTTATTCATGTGCCAACCAGACAGTGAATTGATTGGCCGTATGTAATTTCAATACATTTAGAGCTTATTGTAGTTCTGGTTGGCATATTAGCATAACAATTTGTTTGTTTATAAACAAATTATCGCTATATATCCCTTTTTGGATCCTCACTAGCATCTTCTAGTACGTCATTCATTGCAGTTCATTTATGAGAATAAAACACAAAAATGTATTCGGTTGATATCAATTATTTTTTATTATTATTAATTGTGAAAGTGGTGAAATGACCTCCGAAAGCCTGCAACACAGTATAAGTATATACACAAAGTACTACCGCCAAACAACTCGACTGTACGTTGACTGTACCCCGAGGCAGCAGATCGCGCACATGTTTGCGCAGTTGCCGATCAGTTTTGTCATCGATACTATTCAAAACAACCCCATTTGACTTTGGTATAAAACTGGATACATTTTGTTTGCTAAATAGTCTGTTGACTGTCCTGTCATTACTTTATATGGACCTGACCTGGTTCATTACTGTGAACTCAGTAGTTTATCTGTGTGTTGCAGTCTTATGGTTTGACTTTGTTCCCAATGACGTGTTGCAATTTAATCTACAAATAATGATACATTTTCACAATAATTTTATCAACAATTTTGTGGTATCTTGGTGTAAGTTCATCCATTGGAGTTAGGGTTGTCTCGAGGCTACTCACATGCAAGAAGTCCACTGACTTGGGGGCGGGGTACTCTGCGTGCAGAGCCACTCTGCACGCAGAGTAGGGGCGGGGAGGTGCCAGGAAGGAAAAGTGATTGGAGGAATAGGAAAGAAAAAAGAAAAACATTCATGTAAACGTTAGCGGAGTTCCGCTGCTAAAAAGCCTATACTTTTAAAAGTAAACTAAATTTATGCAGCATGAAACTTTCTACCATTGTTTCGTGTGTTTTCCTTATTAATACTTGCATCTACTTCCAGATGAACGCAAACTATCCAAAAGAGCTGGAAATGCAATGTCGAGAATGGATCGAAATGATGTTAGGTCAAAGTGTTCCTTGGGGTGTTGAGCACGAACACAGTAAGCCAGGGGACGCTTTTGCCGATGCCTTAGATGATGGGATCATACTCTGCAGGTACGTATGTAGTGTGCGTAATCTCGTGCCTGGATTGCGTGACGCGTGATACTTTGCAGGTCTGGTCTGCGTGACGCGTGACGATACAAACAGGTATTTAGAAGAGGCCAGAATGAAGGTCAATCTACAGGAAGCCCAACCTGTAGGTTTGTAAGTGAATTAAAAAGGAATATATAATAGGATAGACGGGTGTTTTTCAAATGTGATTAAAGAAAATACCCACGACACTCAGTAAGAGTTTTATTCACATTTTATTGAGTTTGCCTCGGGTCCTTCGCTGCAAAAAAAACCCGGATATTTCAATAGCTTTTGATAAAAAGCTAACCCTATCCCAGACAGGGATAAAGTCCAAACTAAGCAAAAAAAATCATACCCCATAGAGCGGCACATACCCGTATAGCAAATATAGGGAAATCTCCCAGTTTTAACGTAAAGTGCGCGCAAATCAGCAGCATGGTGTACCTGTAGTCTGTCGAGTTAAATTCGATTGTTTTCTTTACCCTTAGGATTATAAACGAAGTTTTACCAAACAGCGTTCCAAAGATACACCAAGGAGAGAAAATGAACTCTTTCCAAGTAAGAAAACCATTTCATTTCTTTGTCATTTGTCCCCGGGGGGGGAGTACTCCCTTCAGATCTGGGTAGGGATGTTCCGTTGGGATCTTGTAGGGGTTACCCTGTTTATGACAAAAAATACCTAACTTCCATACCCTGTTTATGACAAATTACAATTGTTTACAAACATTATATGATTTGTATAAATATCTCAATTCAGACACACCTGCTGCTCTTATCTTTTTTTTAAAGTTAACGATCTTATTTCTTTTTTCTCATTTCATGAATGCAAAATAATTTCTCTCATTTTTTGGGCCCTGAGTATGACAGGAAGTTTGGACTAAATCGGAAATAGAGTAGAATTGGATACCCTGTTCATGACACCAAGGTCGCAAAACCATACCCTGTTCAGCGGATCATCCCCGTATAGTCAATATAGGGTAGTACCCCCCCCACTCCCCCCCCCGGGCATTTGTCTTAATAAGCGACCATAAGTATAGTCAGTAGCGTACATGGTGTCAGATCGTTGAGATTAAGTTAACTAAACTGCACCGCCTGCCACTGCTAATGAGTGCTACGTACGTATTACTGCTTAATGTGCGTCAAATCTAATATAGCAATGGTCCGGATTCCAGTTCCCAAGTAGAGGATTTCGAATTCTAAGAGGTCAAATTCCGTTTTCCAAGTTTTCGGAATATGGATTTCAGATTTTTGAGGATTCTGGATTCCAAGTGAAGGATTCCGCATTCCAAAAACAAATTTTGGATTGATCCGGATTCCGGATTCTCTTACATGAGGCATTTGTTTGTGTATTTGTCCGTTGTTTTGTGTCCATTGTTCAATTGGTCCATAAATTGATTCATTTGTCAAGTAATTAGTTTCATTCATTTTTTTAATTTATTCATTCATTTTTTCAATCATTTTTATTAAGTCATTCATTTATTCATTTTTCATTCATTCATTAATTAATTAATTGATTCAACTATTAATTATTGCCTATTGATCGTTTGTATCTTTTTGTCGTATTTTTCCCATCCACTAGGGTCAAGAGAACGTGAACAACTTTCTCGAGGCATGTTATCGACCACCATTCAACTGCGTACCAACAGAGATGTTTCCTGTCGTCTACTTGTACGAACATCAGAATATAGCTCAGGTAATGTCAACTTTCCAAGAGACTCGGTATTGCTCACAGACTTTTTGGGCTCCTTAGAGGGCCCGGCTACCAAGACATTGAAATAACTTGAAATAGCTGGTACGTCTTGCAACGATATAAACGAAACACCTTGGCCGCTGTATAAACTGTGTTCGACTTTGTCATTTCAGGTAGTGAATGGTATCCAAGCTTTTGCTCGACGAGTAAGTATCGCTTCATCATCGTCATCATTATCATCACTATATAACTACCATAATCACCACGCTTATCATCACCATCATCACCACCACCACCACCATCGTCACAACCACTATTGTCATCATCATTATCATCATCATCTTAATAATCATCATCGTCAACATCATTACCATTCTCATTCTCATCACCTTTTTAATCATCATCACTATCATCATTATCATAATCGTTTTCGTTATCACACATCATCATCATTTTGTGTAATGTAGGTCATTCAATTCATACCACATTTTCAGCTTCATCATCATCACTTTGTGATCATAAACACCATAATTATCATTCCCTCTGCTGATGCCATCATCAGGCAAATTTTAAGGTTCGTGGGCTGAAAGAATTCGTTTACACGGCCGTTCATCAGCCCTGCCGTGCCGTGCCATGCCGAAACATCGTCCCCAGGGCCACTCTGTTCGCTCTTTTTTCAAAATGGCGGTCGCTCACACATTGACCCTGGCACCGGCTGGTTTGACACGTGATCAAAATCTCCAAGATTTTTGGAGATTTTGACCACGTGACCAATCAAATCAATATGGCCGACAGTCACGTGTCAAACTAGCCGGTACCAGGGTCAATGTGTGAGCGACCGCCATTTTGAAAAAAGAGCGAACAGAGTGGCCCTGGGGACGAGGTTGGCCATGCCGTACATAAACATTTTGGCCAGCGTACCAAATTATAGCAGTGCCGTGAAGGAAATCATAGTTGTGTTCATGGACCTTATGATAGTGTTCTAATGGATTGATCTGTACATCTATTATGATAGTGTTCAATTCTAATGGATTGATCTGTACACCTAGGCCAATGCTTATGACAAGACAGTTCCTTTGTTCGGACCTAAACAGTACGCGAAGAACCCTCGACACCATGAACCGTGGATTAGAAGCTATAGAGGTGATCAGTAGAAAAAACCAACACAGGATACCCGACATAATTACCGCAGGAAACCCATCAATCAATAACGCATTTACCACAGGAAAACCGGTTGACCAAAACCAAATTGATGACCACAGGAAACCCAACATTTTAAATAATCACCGCAAGAAAGCCAACATTATATCATACAAGTACCAAATCGACAAAAACCTAACCCTATCCCAGACAAAAAACTTACCCAATTCCAAACTCGAAACCAAAATTGATATTCAAAGAAAGCCCAAGCATTACACAAAGCAGTACACAGGAACCCCAACAAAGCACAAAACCTTTTCACATGAGCCAAGCTAAGCACAACACAGGACACCCGTGTAATCAAAAACAGTTTTCTACACTTGTAATTAGTTCGTTATTAGCTGAAGACAGAAAGAATAAAAGTTGTATCAATATACTTGTTAGCAGCTGATATCAATGTGTTTGTATTGATAAGTATATTCCAAATATGTGCTTAGGTAATAGGGTAATAAATAAAATGCTGGGACGCCAGTGCAAACGGGTCAAGTTTAGCCTGCTTTGCTAACCACAGACAGCAGGCATCGCAGGCTTGATAGTGTTGAGCAAGACTAGTTCCCAGTAGTTACTTTTGTTCCGCACTTCTCTAGAATGAATGCTAGTCATCTTAAGAAGGGAAAAATGAAATACCAGAAAACATATATACCAGAGTTACTAATATGGGACCAAACGTAAGTCGGAAACTAATGTGGAATGCAGAACGTTTCCTTGTCTCGAAATCTTGGAGGCGTCTTTATGGGTCTCGGAGTCTCGTCTTTTTTTTTTTTTTTTTTTCGCGGTAGTCTCGGAATCTCAGCTTCTTTAATTCGCCCCGTTTCAAACGATCAGTAACAAATTAATCAACAATCGAAATGTGAACAAGCTCGCACAAAGTTAAGAAATCGTTTCAGTATCAAAACGATAGTTATATATATTTATATTAAGTTAAGTTTAAGTCTCGCTTCTCGGATTTCTAAAAAGTGAAGAGTCTCGGGCTCGGAGCTAAAACAAGGGTCTCGGCGGCTCGACGAGTCTCGACGCGCGGATTTTACCATTCGCCACCCGTTGTTAATTCTATAAGTTTTTCTGGAGTTTTGCAATGACCTCACCTAAAAAGGGCGTTAAGCTGGAAGTCCATGAAGTACTATCCTCGTAAGGAACTTGTATGTCCTATTGTTAGTACACCAGGGCCTAGAGCCGAATCCTCATAAATAAATAATAACTTAATACAAAGTTGGAGGTGGGCTTCTTTAACAGTATACAAGTCCCAGTGATTGCACAATCTAGTCAGGCCTCGAGTGCATGAGACGCCCTCCCTCACTGGGTCATTTTCTACTCGTTGTAAAGTCATTTTAAAAATCCCAAAATTTCGTCTGATGCCCTGATTCTCTAGATGCCATCCATACGCTGTGTTTTGTTCTTTAACCAATTGATATAAACAAACGCATGCCTTTATTCTTTTATAGCAATGTTATTGCATCACAATCATTTAGCGTAACGAGCCCTGACTGGGAGTTGTATTCAACGAAAATTCCACACTCCCAAATTTGAAACATACTGCTTTGCTGCAAGACGAGTTTAGTTTAACTTGTAAAAGCTTGAGCTGAATTGAATCTTAGAATCATGAGTGGGTTTAAGAGGAGGGGCTCCAATAAACATAAAGCTTATGGAGATATGGCTGAATTGCAAAGAAAGGTAAGTGACAGATTAGAGAAGATTTCTGTTATATGTTGAAAAGTTTTTTTTATATTGTTTCGCTACTCACTTTTAAAACACCAAAACATTGAATGTTAAAAAAATGTTTTAAAAGGAATTTTTATAGAACGTTATATGGTTTGCAACATGAGCATCGTGTTTAGTGGAGTTTGGATAAATTATTCTAAATTTCAGTTCGATTCTCAATTCAACTTCGAATTCTGTTGAGAAAGCGCAGGTCCTGATCTGCAAGAAGTCTGTTTTTTAGGTTGAAAATTTAACAATCTTTCATACTCTAATTACAACAAGTCTTTTATCAAGTTTTTTTTAGTTAATTTCACCTTTGGAATGCATAATTCAAAATGCAAAAAAATAAAATTGGATTTTGAAACAACAAATATATTTGATTTAATATATCTAATAACTTTAATTACAATTAATTATAGTGCAAAACTATTCTGTAAAATATTGTTTAATTCTAAATACAACTAAATTATAGAAAACATCTCATTTCAGATTTTTCCTTCAACGAGTACTTATATTCTACAGTTTTGCAGATTAGTTTTGCAGCTTAGTTTGTTTTATAGTTATATATATAACTAAGAACCGAATAATTCCATTTCACGGGGCTAATTCAATTTAAAACAATCAATTACCAATTACGAATTATTTCAGAACGAAACATCTAAATTGCTATGGGCAAAGTTTAAATCTCAACCGTTTTTTGTTGTCTATTTTAATTTATTAGTTCATTTTTGCTAATACCAATATTTATGTTTTGATATTTTTATTTATGTTTATATCGTTGTGTGTGGAGTAGAGTATATGCAGGAGATTCAACACTGTACAAAAGCGTCGCAAAATTTTACTTTCAAATTCGTCGTTAAGCGCATCTTAGCGCATCGTGTTCCCAGCTTGAAATCAGCCATCAAAAACTGCCGCCGCACTAATATTGTTTATTCAAAAATATTTTGTACAAATTTGTTTCTTATTTACTAAACTGTTTATGTTTTTGAAATAACAGCAAAATCCTATCTGTGGAAAACAGTGCAAACGCGTCACAACCACGGCAACTGAACATGATCGAATTGTTACTTCGCGAATTTGTTTGTTATCTAAAAACAGTTAATGTTTAAAATAAGTGGAATAAATCGCAAAAAAAGTAATAGTAATAATAAAATGATTTAAAATGAAATCAAACTGCAATCGTGGAATGCTTCTACATCCATGGGATGAATTTAAATTGCTATTGCGGGCCGAACGCAAACGCGATATCATGTATGTAATATTATATTATTCCATTAACTGTGGAATAGAGTGCGTATCGGCTCTTCGAAATGACTTTGCTGTTGTGTATGTATAGTTAGAACGCCGACAAGCACTGATTTTATCAATAAAAGTAAATCAAATTGCTAATTTTGTTTTGATCAATGTTATACGAAATGTTAAAAACTTTGACACTCATTTTGTTAAGGAGTCCTAGGGGGTCTTGTTAATTGAATTGTAACATACACTACTGATTTTGTTTCAAACGATTAGGATATTTATTTAATCTGATAGTAAAACATGATTATAGCCGATTAATCAAACTGATAATCAGCTTATCTCAAATCAATTTATTCATTTTAATTTCAATTCATTTTCTCGAACCTTGGAACATCGGACACTGACAGTCTTCCTCAAGAATGATCGAAACGTAGATCGAAATATTCTATATTAAGCAAACACATTATGTTAAGTTTTTTTCTGGACTTGTGTTCTTGTTTAGATGGACAAGAAATACGACAAGCAGGCCGAGGTTCAGTGCAGGGACTGGATCGAGATGATGATTGGAGAAAACCTGGACTGGGGAATAGAACACGATACGGGGAAGCCTGGGGATGGGTTTGCTGACGTCATGGATGATGGAGTCGTTTTGTGCAGGTAAGACGATTATAGAAATAAAAGACTGATGATGATGATGATGATGATTATCATCAATATATACAAGACCGAATCACAAACTGCCCTCTTTTAAACGCTTGGACAGTGGGCGATAATTATTCCGCCTCGGCCCGCTGAAGATTGAATCAAATATTTTTTACAGCGATTTTAAAATTCATAAATTTTGATTTAGCTTCGCTACGCTCGGGCGCAAATGAAGCTACTCGGACCATAAATAAACAATATTCTCTCCAAAAGTCGTGTTATTGCCCTATTATGATTTCTAGTATGCCTGATTTGGAGCAACACTTGACTGGGCTATTATATTCATTAAATAACGTGGATAGAATTCAAAACTATTCAGTGGCGGATCCAGGATTATTCAAAAGGGAGTTCCATTTTGGTTTCACATTTTCCAACGAGTAGTTTTCGTATTGAGTGGGAAACGGTACTGCCGTACTGTAACAAATGTAATGTAATATGAATGTTGTTATGTAGCGTATTTCACAAAGTCTCAAAACACTTTACAATTCTTTAGGCGCACGTCGCTCAGGGGGGGTTCCGTGGAACTCATGGAACACCCCCTGGATACGCTACTGCTATTGAAGAATTGCGTTGTTGCAGCATTTCCTGTTTTCTCAATATCCTTGCTTTCTTTGTCACAAAACCTCCTGAGCATTGTGCTTTCTCACCTGGAAACAATTAACTTTACTCTGATAATCGGCTTTTGTTTTCAGAGTGATGAACGAGGTGAAACCAGGGACAATAAAGAAATTTAACACAGCACCCAGGAACGACGCACAGGTAGCTGTCATCAACATCATATATTATCTTTATTGTCCACATCGAATATTATCAGCATCGCCAACGTCTATCATGCACATCAACGAAATCTCCATCGACACCACCATTTGGCATCATCTTCGTCATTTTCGTTATATCCGTTATCATCACCATCAGCATCATTATATCAACAACAACAACTTCAACATCGTCGTCGTCATCTTTGTTATCATCATCATCATCTTCACCTTCATCATTATAATCATGCTAATCAGTTTTGATGCTTTTTGGACATTTTAATTTCATAATTGTTTGTTCGAACAAGTATAAATGCGGTAATGTTTGTCTTATTGTATATTGTCAGAGACAGGAAAACATCTTTCTTTTCATCAACGCATGTCAGCAGCCACCTTTCAACTGTTTCCCTGGTGACATGTTTGACACCGCTGACCTATTTGAACGAAAGAACATTGGACAGGTAATTCCCCCCGGGGGGGGGGGGGGGGGACTCCGAGGGTAAACGATCGGGGATGCTCGTCGTATCTTTTAGGGGTAAAAATCGACGATTTGGCATCTTTTAGGGTTTAAAAATATGCAATTGACAAATTCTTACTTTTTGATATCTTTTAGGGGTTGAATGTCACTGAAACTTGGGATGTTGGTATCTTTTAGGGATGAGAAACTTGTGGAGCCACGCCCTTTTGAAAAACGTCCGGTATCTTTTAGGGGTATTTTTGAAAAATTCCGACGAGCATCCCCGATCATTTATGCCCGGAGTCCCTCCCCCGGGGGTAATTCATATCTCACTCTTTCAATAATTTCTATTTTTTACTTAATGCCAAAAATATATTAGTAGCAAAGTATAAATCATCTAGTATAAACGTGAAAGCTTAATACAAAGTTCTTTCATTTAATATCTAAAATCAGCACTTTTCTTTTTCAGGTGATAAATAGTATTCAAGCCTTTGTTCGAAAGGTATAACAAAAAGATGAACTAAATAGATGGTTTTCAACCATTCCCAGGAGACAATTTAAACAAAAGACATGGCAGCCATGCTCGTGGACTTTTCAAAAGAAAACCACCAACGCGACTGGTGGACCCTTTTGTTCCACTCACTCTCCTGGGAATGGTTGAAAACCAACAATATGAATAAATGAATTGATTGGTTGGTTGGCTGCTTGGTTGGTTGGTTGGTTGGTTGCTTGGTTGGCTGGCTTCTTTATTGGTTGGTAGATTGAGTGACTGATTGATTGATTCAGTTCAGGTTGTTTTGTTGGTTGGTTGCTGACTGACGAATTGACTGATTGATTGATTGATTGATTTCTAGGCTCACAAATATGACAAGACAGTCCCTCTATTCGGACCCAAGCAGCACGACAATCATTTCAACCACAAGAGTGAGATCTAAGCTAAACACAGGAAACCCAATCGAACCACCTGTACGACTAATCGTTTGGAAGAGGGCCAAATACTCAACTTACTTTACAGAATGCATGGATATTTTTGTGACATTTAGTTCAACACATATGGTAATTAATTTGAAAAAAAATGTCAGTTGATTTTCAAACTTATTATTATTTGTTTCATTGTAAAAATTACCTTCTTTAGATACTGAAAATCAGCCTCATAATAGCGCACTAACCGAGTGATATTTTGAGGTTCTTGAGACGCCATCCGGTCGGCATATTAAATTCAGAGATTTTGTAGTAAAACAATATAATAAGCGCAACAAAGTTTTTTTTTTCAAAATAAAGTTTAGTGACATTCTATCTGGTTTTATTGCTTTATCATTTTTCATTAATTTTCTTGAATATTATTTCTATTCCTTTGATTTACTTTCCTCGAAGCCTAAGCTCATTATCTGACAATGTATAAAAATCATTTCAGTGTTAAACTTGCAAATATTAAGAATATAACTCAAGGTCATTAAAAAATGATCTTGGGCTGCCTGTGCTTTCCTTCTTTGAACGTCTACAAGATAGTAGTTATTCATTTACGTAGAATATATGCATGTATAAATCATCAAAATATCCACGTGTGGTCAATGCGTTGTCTCCCTCGGGGCATAGAGTCGGTAATATCTGCAAGGCTTTGAAAAAATATCCAAAAATAGATTAGCGTCCAGGCTTGCCACACCCAAATCTCATGTAACCATATTCTCGGCATATCTATTCACGGAAAGGTTATTTATAAAAATACGATAATGAGACAGTCAAAATAGCAGGATGACACTCACAAGTATGGCGTACACAATACGTCAGTATTTCTATGGAGACAGTATAGTATTATATAGTGTGTAACATAGAAATACTTGGAGACTGGCGCTGCTCGGTAGTATTTCGTCTAGTAAATGAATAAGTTTTTTATTCACGTATATAGTTTTTGCTACCTAAAGTTTGTCGTAGTACTAACTGTGGATATGGAGTTTAAAACCTTTCAAATAGTTACAAACTATAAATCACGCACGCGAAATCGCACCGTGTAAATCGCGGCATTAGGCTAGTCGAACACGCCCTAAAACCTTATTCTATACTACTTTTGTAAGAGATTTGTAGAGCATTACAATTCGTTACTAAAGTGCACAACAAATCGTACCGTCTAATCGTACTGATGTAACTTAGATCCATTACGACTCGTCCTATGCATGATCGCTAACATGCAGAACAGATCGTATCGTTTAATGGAACTGATGTAACTTAGACCCATTACGACCCGTCCTATTCATGATCGCTAACATGCACAACAGATCGTATCGTCTAATCGTACTGATGTAACTTAGACCCAGACGCAACAAATCAACTGAAACAAATCATGGCCATTTAATCTCACTGATTGGACCTCTTCACAAGAAACCCCACAAAATAACCATGAAACTTAATAACTATCGACCACAGAGGTCAATAATGCTTTGCAGAGTAGTTGTCATCAACCTTCTAAAAATTATGACCATATAAGGTGCTATGCCTATTATCTAATCGAAAAATTTATAGTAGGATTTCCACGTTTTTTGCGTTGTCGTGCTGGTGGCATTTGATCGTCAGGTTTCTCATACGTCTCTGCAATATGTCATTTCGTCCTGCCAAACACGGCTTCTCAGCCGAGGCTTCCACCAAGGTAAATATTTTTTTAATGTATTAATATTTCAATATTAGCTTAATAAATTTCATTAATAATTTTGTTATTTTGAGTCATTCAAGATAAACATCGAACTCATAATTAAAGACTTCAATAACTCATTTTCAAATATAACACAACACTTTTGAGTTTAAAAGACATAATTAATTATTATTAAATCGGTATTAATAATTGCTTGCTGCGCTTTATCGAAAAATAAAGCACTTGGGGATAGGCAGAACACTCTCGTGTTTTGCCTATCCCCGCGTGCTTTATTTCTCGATATTTAAAGCACGCGCGCGCGTCTTTTATTCCTTTAATAAAGATTTTGTTATGCCCCAACTATATATATATTTTGTTTAACATTCTCAACACCTGCTACTCAAAAATTTCAATCATTGTTTGTTTGTTTTTGCACGTCCATCATTTTTTTTTTTTTTTTTTTTTTTGAATTTTGAATTTTGGACTTCTTGTGCCACAACTCCCTAATTGTCATCCATTCCATTCATCAGACGGGCAGATCAAAATTGGCGTGGTATTTTAGATGTTTTAATTTTATTACTATCAAAATTGTTTCCATAAATGGATTAACATATCATATTGTTATAGCACGTCTAGAGTGGCGGGTTGTTCCGGAAATATCGTTTATTTTGTATTTGGAAATGCTACGATATGATTTCAGGAAACAACTTGCCAGGTGGACATGCAACCTTATAGTCTAAAATTATGTTTAAAAATGTAGCATTATGGGAAAAGATCCTTTCGTAATTATTACTCGGGCTTCCGAAGGAACGCCCGAGGTATAATTTGAGCGGGTTTTGTGTTAGTTTTCTGTCTGACTTCGTTTTAAATTTTCCGCACTTTACATTTCTTTCGGCTCCAGGTTTGTGATTGGCTAAATTCATCACGTGTCATATCAAACGTCATGAGCACGCGGTTTGGTCGCTGCATCACTCTGCTACTCTGCTAGTGCACATCTGATTGGACTGTTTTCAGTGGGATTGCAATGGAAGAAATGGCTCAAAATTCTGTGTCTAGTACGCTCAATCCACTTACAAACGCACACACCTTTCGTAGTAGACCCACACCAAAAGATGTCGAGCGTTTTCGAAACGGGTCGGTCTGCGAACTTATCGAGAGAGTCACTCACTTTACGAGTGGATTTATCGAGAGAGTCACTCACTTTACGAGTGGATTTATCGAGAGAGTCACTCACTTTACGAGTGGATTTATCGAGAGAGTCACTCACTTTACGAGTGGATTTATCGTGAAATTTATCGTGAAACTTATCGTGAACTTAAGCAAAAACTATACACTATCTAATGAACTATATTCAAACTACGCAAAATTCCTTTCAATCCATGGGGGTTTGACTGATGAATCTTTAGACGATGAACCTGTAAACCAAAGAAATGAAGAATGTGGTAATCTGTTGTCTGTCTACAAACCATGCTGTGAGTTGAACAAAACAGCCTCCTTTCAAGGTATACCTTCTGTCACAAAGATAGTTACTTTATTTGTTTTCTTATTCGTTGTTTTTGTATCAGTAATCAAAGTCAATCAATTTGTGTCTCTGGTTTTATAGTATTATGTGGAATTTATATTTTGGTAGCTGGTAGACGCTTCGACGTCCATGTTGAAATGTACATTACTTCATTATTCAGTGATTGTGATATACTAGATAAAACTAATAACTTGACTGTAAATGTATATAATGATGCAGTAGTTACAATAAATATTTCAAAAAACACCAGATCTCGTTATTCTCAGTATGTTCATTACAATTATAGACGGGTTTGTAAGTCTTCTGTTCGCCATAAACGTGATCGTGAGCCCAGTAGATTACCAACACGTGCTCTAAAGCGTCTTGCCACAAAAAGCAGAAAGTTGAGACGGTTTGTTTTTGCAAATATACGGTCTAGTGTACCAACATCGTCCAAATTGTATAATTATATCATTAGCACAAGAAGTCATTCATTTACTATCAATAAAAGAAAGCTTTCAATTCGACTGCAATCTTTTAAATTTAAGGCTAATCGTTATATGGCATTATTTTCTTCTTATAAAGTGTTGTGTTTGTATAAGACCCACACACATTTAGCCCACTATTGTCAATCAAAACTAATCACTGACATTGAGAAGAATCCTGGTCCTGACAATATATTATATGTTGATCCAAGCAAGACAATAACAGCACCGTATAGTCAAGGGAATGTTGCTATATTTGGACAGAATGCAGGACAGCAATGTGTTGCAATGAGCTTATGTTCTCTGATTTATAATAATAAACATGGTATCAATTCATCTAATGATCTTGTGTCTATTATGAATATTGGAAATCAATTGCATTCAAGGTTGTCACAATCTGCAAGACAAAGTTTTTTAATGCAAACTGAATTACCAACAATGCTGAATGTGTTTGACACTGACTATCAGCTCCAATACAGTGAGAGTTTCACAGGTAATTTACATCAAGAAACTGCAATTGAAGGATACGCATACTGTACATCTTTACAAACTGCATTTCAATCATTAATGTCTGAGAACTATACCAATTTTATATTAACAATAGGCTCTAGTGCTGTTGCTATATATTGTCATAGTGACAATATAATCAAAGTTTTTGATTCTCATTCAAGAGATTTATGTGGTAATAGTTTTTCACAGGGTACTTGTGTACTTCTTGAATTATCATCTCCTAGTAACTTAGTTCACTACTTTCAAAGTATACATTACAATGCATTGTTTGAGCTAAAAGGAGTACAACTAAATGATAATTCTATTCATACTGATAGCTCACCAAGTAAAAGTTGTTGTGATGAATACACTTGTTTCAACTGCAGTTATACTGTAGCGCTATATTCACTATGTTACTCTGTAATAAAACCATGTCGCTATTGGAATTCAAACACGCTGTCCATTACTGTAAATAATGGTAAGCAATTATGTACTAATTTGAATTTAAATAAATATATAACAGCAGATCAATTACCAAAAACCGTTAATGTGTGTGATTTTGAAGTTGGTTTAACTTTGTGTAATAATACAAGTAATGGGGTTTTACTCAACACATACCAAAGCAAAGGCATTCTTAGACAACTTATTATAACCAATTGTGAAAATACTGGGTTTGTGCTGTCATTTTTATCATATTCTATTGGTTGCATTTTCAAACCTTCAAAAACATCAAAATATGTGTATTGTCTAGTGATTTATGATGAAACTAAATCACATCAACCTCAATATATCAAGAATATAAATGGTGTTAATTCACTTGTTGATGAAATAGTCAGCATTCATGGGAAACATCAATCTGTTCAAGATAAAAATGATTACAAAATACAATTTTTTGTATGTTCTGGTGAAAATGCAGATCATTATGAAAGAAAGAGACTAATGAAAAACCAGAGAGCAAGACAAACTTATGATGAAATGGAACCAGCAAAGAAGAAAATATTATTAGAAAAGAAAAGATCAACAAGCAAACAAAATTATAAAACAATGAACAAAGATAAACGACAAAAGTTGTCAAACAAAAATGCTGAAAACTACAGAACAATGGATAGTAATAAAAAACACGATTTGTCAAACAAAAAAAGAGAAAAGTACTTTACAATGGATAGCAATAAAAAACTACATTTGTTAAACAAAAAAAGAGAAAAGTACAAAACAATGGATAGTACTAAAAAACAGGATTTGTCAAACAAAAATGCAGAAAACTATAGGACAATGGATAGTAATAAAAAACAAGATTTATTAGAGAAAGTTTTTAAGAAAAAATATAGTAATAAAAGTATCAACATTTATTCTTGTATTGCACAATTTAAAAAGAAAATAAGAGAAGGGCCATATTATATATGCTGTGTTTGCAACAGGAGTTTATACAAAAGGTCAGTCATGAAACTAAAAAGAAACAAATATCCCTCTGAATCCATGTTTACCATAAAATCATCATTTAACGGGAAAGACTATATTTGCAATACATGTCACTCAAAATGTACTAAAGGGGTAATTCCATGTCAGGCAATTATAAATAATTTATTTGTTGATGATATCCCATCTGAGCTTGAATGTCTTAGAAAGTTAGAACAAATATTGATAGCACAGCGTATAGTATTTGAAAAAATCATAATTATGCCAAAGGGACAACAACGGAAAATTAAGGGTGCCATATGCAATGTACCAGTACAGTGTGATCAAACATGCAATATCTTACCCCGTCCTCCTGAAAGGTCTGGTATTATTATGTTGAAATTAAAGAGAAAACTACAATTTAGAGGTCATGTTTATTTTGAAGCTGTCAGACCAGCATTTCTTCAAGCAGCACTTGCATGGCTTAAAGATAACAACCAACTTTATAAAGACATTTTAATTGAATGCACAAACATTAACAACGAACTAACAGATCTAACACAAAGTGAAATAACTGAAGATATTTTACACCCCCCCCAGAACAGTTACTCTAGATCTGTTGATCAGGAAGATTCTATTGACTTTCCTGAACAATCTGCACAAAACGATGTAAGTAATACAGCACATAATATTCATGACCAAGATAATTCTAATAGTAATAATGATGAAGAACAGGATGATCCTTTGAATGAATATAGATCAGCTGCCAATGAGACATGCCTTCAAGCAATTAACCCAGATTACCCTGTCATTATAGAAGAAAACAGCTGTAGTAATGTTGCTACTGGAAGAGAAATTTACAATGTTGCACCAGGTGAAAACAAACATCCTGTATCTCTGATGACTGATAAATCATGTGAAGAGCTTGCATTCCCAGTATTATTTCCAATGGGTAGATTTGGATACACAGCTGAAAGAGACATAAAATTATCACCTGTTAAATATTTCAATGCCAGATTGCTACATTACAGTGGGCGCTTTGCTACAAATCCAGAATATCTATTCTTTGCACAGTTTATAATAGAACAGAAAAAGGTATCAGATGCTATTAATATTGCACTGAAGAAAGTTCATGGTCAAACTTTAACAGCTTCACAGGTTAAATCAAATACACAAATTATGCAGAATCTTATTTCTCAAGACCAGGCTTATTTATTTCTGAGGCAGATTCCAGGATCTCCACCATATTGGCAAAAATTCATGTATGAAGTGGTAGCGATGGTTAAACAATTAGGTATTCCAACATGGTTTATGACCTTATCATGTGCTGATTTAAGATGGCCTGAACTGTTTCAAATAATCTCACGAGCTAATGGGTCAAATATGACTGATGAGGAAGTAGATGCTTTATCATATGAAGAAAGATGTAGGCTTCTAAATCTCAATCCTGTCATTACAGCAAAGCACTTCCAATATAGAGTTGAAACATTTTTTACTGAAATTTTACTCACGCAGGTTAACCCTTAATGCCAAATTACATCCCATCTGTAAATAACATGTGTCTTGCTGAATTTGCAGCATATTATTATAAAGATTACAAATCTGACATATCTTAAACAGCTGATGCTCAGCCTGAAATACTTAATGATGACATCATTGAACAGTCACATATGGATTCACATGATGACACATCCTCTCTCCCTAACAAAATAAAATTACTAAATGGCACTGAAGTCATGAAATGCAGGAAGGTTAAAGCTGTCATAAGATACCATACTCCTAATAAGACAAAAGAACCTGAAAAATACTTCCATCATATTCTCATGTTATACTATCCATGGAGAGAAGAAAGTGAGCTTCTAGGTAATGAACAAACATACATGTCTAAATTCTGTGAATCAAATGTTCAAGCACTAGTAGAACAAAATAAGAATGTATTTGAACCAGATTCTGATGCAGTACTTGAAGCACTTGAGACATTGAGAAATAATGACATGAGCACACTTCACTCATATGATGCTATCAATGATCAAGAAAATGAGGACTTACAGTCACAACTACAAGACAACTCTAATGATGACGAATCCTTTAGCAATTTGCCAGCAGAACATCTAGTTGGTAATACAACAAATGACAATTCAACTACTGGTGCAATAGCAACATACATACAACCATCTGAAATTTCTGATGACGATCTCCGCGAGTCTGTCAGATCACTTAACACTGAACAACGTCTAGCATATGACACTGCACTTACATGGTGTAGAAATAAGGTTAAAAACATGAACAGTGTAAAACCACAACATGTACCTGCTATACATTTATTCATAACTGGAGGTGGTGGCTCTGGAAAATCTCACGTAATCAAAACAATATATCATACTGCAACAAAAACATTTAGACATGGTCCAACTAATCCAGACAAACCAACAGTATTGTTAATGGCACCAACAGGAGTAGCTGCTATCAATATCAGTGGTACTACAATAAATACAGCATTAGCAATACCAAAGGAATCAGGTGACAATTTACCACCAATGTCAGATCAAAAGAGAACACAATTAAGAATAGCACTCTCAGAATTAAAATTAATAATTATTGATGAAATATCTATGGTATCAAACACTACTTTGCTTCATATTCATCAAAGGCTAAAAGACATTTTTGCCACACCAAATGATCAACTTTTTGCATCACTTAGTATTCTAGCTGTAGGTGACCTGTATCAGTTAGGGCCAATTCGCAGAAAACCTGTATTTGAGGACTATAAAAATAATGTGTTTAACTTATGCCATCCTTGGTCTGTGTTTAAAATGATAGAGTTAATTCAGATTATGAGGCAAAAAGATGATCAACCATTTACAGAATTATTGAATAGATTTCGAACAGCTTCTCAAACTGAAGATGATATCAAAACCATACAATCTAGAGCTTTGAATCCTAATGATCACAGCAATTACCCATCAGAAGCATTGCACATTTTTGCAGAAAATGCACCTGTAGACCAACACAATAATGCACATCTTGATCAACTTAAAACACCATTGTACAGACTAAAAGCTGTCGATCAATACCCACAAAATGTAACAAAACAGGACATCGACAGAGTACTAGCAAGAGGCAGATCTGAAACTGGTGGTCTTGACTCAGAAATATTGATTAAAGTAAATGCGAGAGTAATGATAACCACAAATATAGATATAGCTGATAGATTAATCAATGGTCAAATGGGTACAGTGGCAAAAATAGCAATTAATCACAATACAAACAGACCTTCTATCATTTACATTAAGTTTGATGACCCTCAAGCTGGCACCAATGCTATACAAAAACATGCAAATCCATATGCTAGAGAAAATAATTATGTACCGATACAACCTGTACTAGCTAGAATTAAAGTCAGGCCAGGAAAACCATCTTCTCCAGAATTACAAAGACTGCAGTTTCCTATTACACTAGCATGGGCATGTACAGTACACAAGGTACAGGGATTGACACTTAGTGAAATTGTTGTTAGTTTTGACTTGAATAGACAAAAGTATTTCAACTATGGACAAATTTATGTAGCATTAAGCAGAGCAACATCTTTACAAGGTTTGCATGTAATTGGCCAAATAGAAAATAATCATGTACGAGCCAATCCTAAGGTAAAATCAGAATATGAAAGATTGCGACACGAGACTATCTACACAGATTCATCTAGTATTACAGATCCTCATACTCTTACTATAAGTTTATTAAATATACGATCTTTAAGAAAACATAGCATTGACATCAAACATGATGCAAGACTGACACAATCTGATATCTTAGTTCTGACAGAAACGCAACTTTTGCCTCATCATTCAGACAATACTATTAGAGACACTTTACATCCTTATGAACTACATAGGCAAGATCACCAAAATGATAAGTATCTAAGTTTGGCTTTATGCACTAAAACTAGCACCAACATCTTGAACAAGCAATATTTTGAAAACATTAATGCTTTGATGTTTGAAATACTACAGACAAACACCAACAAAATAATGACATTTTTATTAATTTACAGGAAAAACAACTCCAACGTACAGGAATTCTGTCAAAGTCTCTCTAACATTCTTCAAACAAATAGAATTCAGATTATACTAGGTGATTTCAATGCGAATTATTTTATTGCAAACACACTTCAACAACTAATGAACTCTTTGGGGTATATTCAAATTGTCAGTGAGCCTACATTTGTATCAAGCGGAAGTCTACTGGATCAAGTATTTGTTCAACAACCTATTAACGATAAAATTTCCAATGAAATGATAACTGTTTATTATTCTGACCATGATTGTGTTAAGACTGTAATCAAACTGTAAATATTATAACACTGTATAAAACAACTACATTTTCTTCTTATTGCGCCATTTTTCTTACTTTTTTGTTATAATAAAAACCATGATTGAAATGAAATATCAAAATGATGGACCATCGACATCCCATCCACACACAGAGGTTATGTGGCCTCGGTGTGCATCGAACAGCAGAGTTGATATGCAGGTAAGTACAAGACGAATTTTCTTTGTTCTCTATTCATTATAACTACTTACCTTCAAATCCATGCAATGGCAACATATAATTATCCTTTATCCATCCAAATTAACTTTAAAAACTCTCTTTCAGAAAGACAACAACCTTCCAATCCACCATCTTGACGATAACAAATCTTTTGATTGGCTGACAGCTGAACGTCAAAATGTTTCCAAGGTTACGGTGATGTCACAGGAAAACCTCAAAAAGAATCTACAAACATTCTTTTAAAAAAACTTATACTTGGTATAATTTTGTCACCTAGGACCTTGCCTAAAGAAACAAACATGTCGTTTTCACGCAAAAAACAACAAAGCTATACAATCATTGCCAAGCGCATCAGTCCAGAGGCAAGAAGAATATTATTCGGCGTACTTATAATACCCGTGCCGATACTGTGCTCCTTCATGCAGTTCCGAGCTTATAACAATACTTGAAAAGTCTGCAAATACAACAAATGGTACTGAGTTATCTTCAAGTCATTTAAGACATCATGATTATATCGAACGCATCCAACAGATCTATTACAGTGGAGATACAGTTCAACATTTCTCCTTTATGCTGAAAACTTTGACATCTTGTAGTGCACAGTTTAGTGCAATAATATGCAGCCAGTTGAGAAAATATAGCACGTTGACATTTGCGGAACAACTTGTTGCTAATACACAACAAAGTATCAATATCAAGTAGTTGGAACTATTGAACTGTCCTTGTTCTTATTTGCCTTATGTATGATAAAGAAATAGTTGTCAAGCGTAATTGATCAGTTTAACAGTAATTGAGACACTGTCTGTATCATTTTAACTACTACATTTGTGTAAAATTGGTGTTAGAATTTCATTACACTATATCAACAGTTCTGTTGTTTTTCACGTGTGTGCCGTATACCCTAAGGAAACTGCCCCTAGTTTGGCATGTGTAGTGGGTGATTGTGGCGTTTACAGTGTGTCAATGGGGCCATAAAAATAAATTGCCTCTAATTTTGGAACCGCCAAATCCACAATCTGACAAAACATTCTCCCTAATTTGAAAACTCCCGTTTTGACTAAATTGTCCTGGTCACTTAGAGTATTACTTTTCTGAAAATTCACTGTAATTGACAAATAACAATAACACAATAGAATTAGCATAAAATAGCGCTTTATAATGAGTAGCACATTTTATGGACGTCTTTCTTTAGTTTTTTTTTTTTTTTTTTCGCTAAACAAAGTGCACCTCAGGAGTCATAGATTAATCGATTTTCCAAAAGCAGCCCGAGTTCACGCAGTTATGCGTCTAGTTAAATGTGAATCCACCGTGAAATGCAAATCAGCACTTTTTTTCTTTCTTTTTTAATACTTTAGCTTACTTAACGACTCATGGGGTAGGGGTAGGGGAGGGGTTTCAATCTATTCGTGAAGTTGTGCGAATACTATTGACATTTAACATGTACTCAAAAAGCGGACAAACGTAGATTTCTGACAACCCATTTCAAATTGTTGTACTATATCTACCAAATCTGACAGCTTATTGTAACAAGTTGTACTAATCAATGACAGACAACTATTGAATGTCTCTTAATTTGATCCTATCGCATCAATTTCTCATAATTGCTCACACGATTAAAATCTACTGCATCTGCTTGCTTGTTAAAGCCAAAAACCTCACAACCAAATCTCTAAAATTTATAATCATTGCTGTATTTTTTTATTCTATGATCACGACAATTCGTGCGGTGGTGGAGAGTCGTAAATATTTGTTTTGTTAGGGTGACGTGTCTGTTGTTGTGAGACAGACATAATTTATTATGACTAGAAGAGTTAAGAGGCTTAGTGTGATATCGTATCTCACTGTCTGATGTATAGACCTGTGTGGATTCTTAAACATATTCGTGAAGACGGTACCTACTCGGGGCGACTCCGATCGGAATAGGGTGGATATGATCGAAGAAATTGTTCAAATTACCCCTAAAAGGTACCAAAGTTCTATCGAGAAGGGCGTGGCAATACATGATTTTTACCCCTTAAAATGTACCAACAATTAAATTTAATGGTCGTGACAATCGAAAACTTGTGTGTGATTATCCGCGAATACCCTTAAAGGTACCAACTTTAATTCTGAGATTCTGAAAACATTTAAGAGACCTTAAAAGGTACCAGATCTCCGATTTTGACTTCTAGAATGTACGACGAGCATTCCCACCCTCCGATATATGGTACTCACCCACCCATCCCCCCGGTACCTAGCTATGACATAATTGAAAATGTCATACAACAACCGAGTTTTATTATTACAATTGTTGTTATTGTGCTATAAAGTACTTGCTTTTGCTGTTGTTGTAATTTTTTATTGTTCTTTAATTTGAATTGGACAAACTTTAGCGTTTTTATTAGTGCAGTCATCATGTTAGGGGCGTTTTACAAAGATCATTGCTAGGCCCTTTTGATGACAGCTTTCAAAATAAAGCTAACTATACAAAAAGTAAACATACTCTACTTTAGGCATATTCGGGGTATGCCACAGGGATTTATTCAAGTACCCTTACTATTTCCTCCTAATATCCAAAATGCTTCCAATTTTCGACATCATCTCAATGAAATCAATATTAATTTAGACCTGCAACGGGACAGTTGGCTAATATCAGGGAAGATTGATATATTTTATACTCAAAGTCGTCAGCTTATAATTAAGCTCACTTATCGCTTCATGTCGTCACGTGCATGACGGCTAACATGTCCAAAATTCCTCGACGCGTAGCATAATGGAATTAAAAGTACAATCACGATAGAGCTCAAATGCTACACATTAATAGTATTTCATAACATTGCACTAATTACACGAAGGAAAATAAAATAATTAGCATTAAGTAGCACCAGCTATTTAGTTATATTTATATTTACTCTGACGCATACAAAGTATGTTTACATGTTTCATATCAATAGACGTGGGTAAGATATACTTACAACATGACTGAAAAACATTAATGCTATTTGAAAAAGTTCGATCAGTACGGATATAAGGATCTTTCTATACAATAAGTCAGGGCGTGACTTCTCCCTCTATGTCACGTCAGCTCTGCATGTTCTGAATTCCTCGGCATTTTTCATCGGGGCTGTGCCGTCTGTTTGATTGTGTAGCTTATTCAAGGACGTATAAGGACAAATCTCGACAGATATGTCTAGGTTTTTTATATTGCGTGACAAGGTCTTCCTACAAGAACAGCTGAGAGTCCAGTAATCGGCGTTGTTTAGTGAGCTCTTCTTGCAGACGAGAGAAAATGTCTAACACTCGCGCAAAAAAGCAAGGCATTTCGGCAGAGGCTGATAAGAAGGTAAAAGTCTCTTTCATATTGTAGCTTTATTATTCTGAAACAAAGCTCTATGGTTTTGAATGTCTATTTAAATTTTTGAAAGTAATTTTGGAGCTGTAGTGATAGCATTGTAAGCGATGAGGTGGCGCTCGACGCTGCACAATCAATATCGCTTCATGCAATTATCTTCAATCTCTATGTTAGGACCTTGGTGTAGCACAAGGGGTTCCTTGTGTGGGGTAGTTTTCAAAATAATTCGGGTTTTTTTCGTATAGGGTATTTCACATTGTCTCAATGCGGTTCACGCAATCATGGTTGATTATGCAACGCAGTCAGTGTACACAGTTAAATACTTGCATCAACATATTTATATATATGAAATGAAAATAATGAAAATGTACACTGTAGATGCATAACAAGCAACAATGCATATGCAACGCGGTGCTTAGCGTGCGCATATTATAAGTCTCCATAAGCTCTAAGACGTTTACAAATAGACCTTTCCCGAAATTCGCATGACCAGCGTACCACACATAAATAGATACAAGTTGCGGCTGATGTGGATGAGGCTATACTGTATTTATAGTACTCTAGTATCAACTTGAGTATATTGTTTGGTGTTCGGTCAATACTGAAAGCAGATTCGTGAAAAAAAGGCGTGCGCGGCATTCGTGCAGCTTTATAGCTAATATGCTCACGACCGCACAATGTAGAACACTTTTTAAGTCAAATAAAAGTTAGAATGTCACAACGTCATGGATTTGCATATATTTGTACCAAAAGAAGTTTGGTCGTTGAAATATTGGCAAAAAATATGTTGGCGTAAGTCAATAGTATTTTTAATATAATTTGTCATTTTACTTGAGTCTCCGTTTATCAATTACATCGTTACTTTTATTCAAAATAAGCATGAAAATTCTGAGATATCATATTTTTCATTTTTATTGCAAGAATTGCAATTTTGCATGGCGCCCAAAATCCCGAAAATGAAAGACCAAAAGTAAAGTAATAAGTTTACACAGAAAACAGATATACCTAAAAAAAAATACAATCCATGAAACGCTCTTGTGGACTGTCCAACTATTCTATTAACGCGATGGCTTTCCCGTGTGGTTTAAATCGTTTTTGTGACATTGTTATTCACAAGAATTTGACCTCAATAGTAACCAATCTAGGCTAGGCTTATCATTTTGATCGACAAACTCAAAGTCTCAACCTAACAAAGACAAAAAGCAAAAACTTTTTCGTCAAAATATTTTCCAACCATAGAACCTTTTAGTTATGTAATAAACACTTATCAAAATTCTGGGATTGTTGGATAACGTTTGTAGAAAATACAAGCAACAGATGTAAGGATTTTGAGAGATTTGCGCGCTTTCTATTGGGTCAAGGGTATAGCCTTCCAGTTAGGTGAAATGTCAGATATTTTCAAAGTAGATTCGTCAAGAGGAAAATGAAAGCAAGGCGTCGTCAAATTGAGAGAATTAGGACAATCTGTTGTTTATTTGTTTATCTGTTGTTTCTTGTGGTTGAGTTAATCTATGTTTATGTTATTATATTTTAGTATACTTTATTTCTATGATCAATTTAAGACAATATGCTTGATAAGTGATTATAAATTGTTTTGGTATTGGTACATCAGACTGTCATGCTGGGGCACAGCGTCCTATTCGCATATACGCACGTGCGTACGTGAAATTAACGAAAATAAAACGAAAATTGCTGCTGAGCGCATGCTTGAGGATCCACAACCAAAGCAATGTTTTTGTTTGCGACATGTTTGCGCGAAATAATGACAAGACCTTTTGCTTGTATTCAAACATCTGTTTCGAATAAAAACAAAAACGCAGTATTACTCAGTTTACTTAAGTTTTTTTAGATCATATGTACAAGTGCGTACCTGATAAAAGGACCACGCTGCGCGCCTGCCTTGGTTTTGATTGCAATAATCGACGTCATCGTTTGTGATTTAAGGATTGAGAATTAATATTCATTGGTCATTGCTCGTTTTCCTTCAATATATATTCATTTCCGTATTCATTTATCGTTTAAAAATTGATCCATCCATTTTTCCATCCATCTATCAATTCATTCATTCACCAATTCTTCCATTCATGCATCCATCCTCTTCACTTTCTTAGATTGCCGCTAAATATCCGAGAGAATGGGAGGCAGACGCGAAGGCATGGATCGAGAAGATATTAGGTCAATCTGTCGCATGGGGAACTGGTGAAGAGGCTAGGCCAGGTGACAACTTTGCTAAACCGCTGATGGATGGAATAATAGTTTGCAAGTAAGTTAATGTTGCCTTGGCAACAGTAGAATACATTGATTACATAGGTGCAGCTCTTGTAAGAGCTACGTATAGAAAATCTTGTAATAATCGGTCCGTGTGGACGTCAGCTTAAGCCGTTTCTTAATTTGTGCAGAGTCGTCAATCACCTGTTTCCTGGGAGTGTAAAGAAAGTTCATGAAGAAAAACCAAACTCCTTTAAGGTAACAATACAGTAACAATGGCAACCGCATGAACTATCGAGTTGAAACAATAACAAAATAATTGCAAAAAAAAATCAACAGCCAAAACAACAACAATAGCAACGTCAAAAACAACCACACAAAAAAGAAACAGAAAAAAAAAATAAATAAATAAACTGAACAACATAACAAAACAAAAGATTAAAAAATTTTTAAAAATCAACAACAAAAATAAAATCAACAACGAAAATAACAATACCAATAGCAACAACAACGAAAGTAGATGGCAAACGCAACAAATGTTACCATAATGACATTTTCTTCCCTGTAAAAAATTTAGCGTTGTTCAATTAGCTTTTTCAACAACTACAAGCTTGATAGGAAAATTGAAAAAACCTACACAAAACAAAATGATGCAGTAATTTTGATTTCATGCAAGGCAATGTAAAAGCCAAATTTTGTGCTTTTCAGATGCAAGAAAACATATCGAATTTCCTGATCGCCTGCGAAAAGCACGGAGTCGACAGGGTGCACATTTTCCAGACAGTCGACTTGTACGAGAGACAGAACGTCGGCCAGGTAATAAAAGTATAAAACCTATATTTTCCTTCTTCAGGATTCCTTTGCTTTCCTCTCTACCGAAAGCCCTGGTACCCCAACTGTCAGTTACAAAACAGGAAGCCCATTCTAAAAGCTAGAAAGGAAAGCGATCAAAAGAGACTAGACGCCTGCGGAGGAGGTTAATAAGACTGATATCCATATAAGAAAACGCTAGAGTGAAATTGCACGACCGAAAAGAAATGTGGGACTTCAATAATGATAAGACATAACTCTATTCTGAGTATTACACTCAAACTCCTTATTTATTTTCAAACAGGTTATCACATGCTTACAAGCTCTATCACGTGTGGTAAGCCATTATTGATATATTGTCATCTCCAACATCTGATATCATGGATTGCGCATGTCATCACCACAACTGTTATCATCATCATCACTCATCTTCATTGTCGCGTCATCATCATCATTATTGCCACCATCATTTAATCTTCACAAGATAATGTGATATAAGAGAGCTTATCCCCGTTTTTTTTTTTTTTTTTTTTTTTTTTTTTTTTTTTTGAACTTGTTACCAATCTCCGTACTTTTATCTTGAGATGTTTTAACGATGTGACCACGCCTACGACAATCTGGCCAATCACGTTCCGTTCCCAAAATAATTTACAGTTTAAAAATAAAATGAAAAGATCCCCTGATGAGGGTATCACAAACATTCTTGTCACCATTACCACCACTGTCATCAAAACCAGCATCATCATCATCAGCTATAGCACCAACATCATCATCATCATCGTCATAATAATGATAATAATACTAACGGTTTTAATCTATCTATCATTAAAAGGCTAACAAGAAAGACCCCAGTAAGCCACTATTTGGACCCAAACAGACCGATGAATGCAAACGACAGTTTACGGAAGAGCAGCTGCGAGAGGCCGCCAAAAAAGCACATTAGAAAAATATGACGTGACTTCCCAGTAATGCATTGCGGTCATTGCTTTTAGCTTTTTAAGGATGTTTCATTTATAAGCATATTCGACCATGTTTTTAATTGCTTTGCTTTTTCCCGCTCGTAAAAAAATATGTAAACTTCGATTGTTGTTTTTAAATCGATAATATTTTATAAATTTATATTGATTTCATGTTTGATTAATAAATAGTTACTGCTGATCACATTTGCATATTAATTATTGACTAATTGGAAGCATAGTGATTAAAGTCATTTAACCCGGCGAAAGGACTGAATTTATTGAATGTTATTGTTATATTAAATGAATAAAAGTTGATCGATGATTGATTGATTTATTATCCTTGATTGATTGGTTATTGATTTAATTGCATGAGTAAAACTAAATCGATTATATAAGATATTATTGATTAATTGATTTTATTTGTTGTGGATTGATTTAATACCTGAAATAAAGGATCAAACATAGGATGTCGTTAGCATATTAAAAGTCTATCATCAAATACCATAGATCGATAATAAATCCTAATAAAATAGATAAAAACTATTCTAATGTAAGCTAATGATTCATTTCCTTCGACCGCAGCGCTTGGAGCTAGCTACGCTCATTTTGTTTAAATAAACGATTTTGTCATTTTGATGTTAAGTCTCGTTGATTTGTGTTGGGTGTTTTTAAATACCATAATACTAAATTGTCAATAGAATCATTACGTACGTCTCGATGACTACACTTATTTTCAAGGCGTATATCCTCATATGTCCAAACGCGTGTTGCACTTTCGCACAGCTTTTTGCTTGAACAAATGCAAAAACTATATTTATCACTACCTTAAAGAAAGACACTGGATGGTAAGGCTGGTCGACTCGGATCAATACCCCTAGAAGCTCAGTGATCGAGTCGAGAAGTATAATTTCGGAAGCCAGAATCCCGCGTAAATCAAAGGAAAAATGGTTTCAATCCATGAATCTGTATCGAAATTTCATGAAATTTTTTGTGTGTATAATGAATTCTTAGTTTTCACAAGGTCTAGTGCAAAAATTTATTTATAACATAAATATTCATTTCATGACGTCATCCACTTTTGTACTATTAATGATTCGAGCCATCACGCCATCTTAGAACATTTCCATCGACAAGTCTTTTCTCAATTACGCTGAAAAATATGTCTTCACAGGTATAATTTCAATTTTATATGATTATTTATAACGTATTTAAAATATCTGAGGAATTTTAGCTATTCTGTAGGAAAGTTGTTATGCCTTTTATAGCCAATGGTGGAATGAGCACGATTAGATCCAGCTTTGCAAAACACTTTTGTTATACATTGTTTAGATTCTTATACTTCCTTGTTTTAATACGAAGCACACAGCTTTTGCAGTGTTACATTTGTGAAATGTTGAATTTATAAAGCCAAAATATTTTTATTTTATAGTCGATTTGGATTTACATTTTCTTATCTGGTTTTCAAATCGTCTGGTGCGAGTAGATGCTAGTTTAATAATTCTAAAACTCATTGTTGACCCATTGTTTTGTTTCTGAATATCTATAACAAAAAGAAACCAAACCAAACTTTCCTTTATACACGTTTATACCGTACAGTTTCTTAGATTTAAAAAAATGCTTTTTCTAAACATTCTTATCTGAATTTTTGAACATTTTTGAGATTATGATTTGAATCGCGAAAAATAATTTTCTATATTCAGTGGAATAACAATGTTGCAAAGCAAGTCAGAGATTGGATAGTTCGAACTTCAAAGTGTAGTTTCTCAGCTGGCCATAGCCCAAAAGACTTCCATGATTCGTTAAACAGTGGCGTTACATTGTGCACGTAAGTAACGCACCAACATGTCACGCTACATCATGCTACCTTTACTCATGTCACGACCATCGTACATTACGATGCATGTTTCTCTGGTCATTACATGTTACGTCACGTCATGCAACCTCTCTTCTTATCATTGCCGGATTTCATACCGAGAGTGCCTGGGGCTAGTTTCCTTTATATTATGTGAATCAACAAAAAAGTATCTATTTTGAATGACCACCTCAAACTTTATAAAATCCCAAGAGTTCGTGTTGATTGAATGAAATCAGAGTGAGCTAGGAGCGTTCAAATTTGGAAAGAAATGTATGAAACCCGGACGTTTTGTCCGGTTCCCATACATTTCTTTCTAAATTTTAGACTTTTGTATGACTTGTATCTCATTCAAATCTTACTCTATCAACTCCAAACTTTGCCATTATATGTACTTTGATGTGAGCATTCAAAATATCGACTCATTTGTTATTTGGCAAAACGTAAGGGAAATTCGCCCCAGGCCTCACGGTATGAAATCGGGCAATGGTCACGATACTTCACCGTCATGCCATGTCACATAACTTGGCATACAATTATGTCACGTCATGCAACCTCTCTTTGTGTCATGGTCACGATACCGACGTCATGCCAGAGTGTCACATAACTTGGCATACAATTATGTCACGACATCCAACCTCTCTTGGTTTAATGTCACGATACTGGTGTCACGTCAGGCATTATCTCTTCATGTTACTGTCACTGAGCTCTTGTGTTGTTATAACGTGACGGTGCATGCTATCGTATCGCGTAACCCAGCCTCTCTTCATAACATTTTTTAATTCATTCATACGTCACGTTGCTCACTATATTAGGTCATGTCACACCATTGTTACCCCGTAACGACCAATCGTCATGTCACGTCACGTCACTTCATGTCATTTTGTTTATTTTCTATTTATTTATTTGTTTTTTATGTCATTTTGTAATCAGATCGAAAACAAAATATTCAATTTCATTCATTAATATTTAGATGTCTTCAATTTCTTTGATAATTTCTATTCTGTGTTGCATTTTGTTGTCAATAGTTTGGCCAACAAGCTCTCCCCTGGTGCAATTCCAAAATTTCGTCAGAATGCTTCAATGCCGTTCCATAAGGTATAATGATATAATACGAATATTTCATCTGTAAAGAGCACATGCAATATGCATTGACGCAAAACCCATGCATTGCCTCTTATCCCACTATCGTCATCATCATCATCATAACAGCATCACCATCATCACCAGTAAATCATCTCTATCACTTTATTTTAAGCCTACTTTTTCAAATGAATGCATCTACCATGTAACGCTAGCGACTGCATTTATTAGGAGATGAAACATTCTTTTGTTTCAACCATCATACAAGTGAGGCATTTGTCTGAATACTATCAAATTGACTAAAATGACCCACTTTTATATTGATTTTTATGACAAAGGTTTCTCCGCTAAAGGTTGGTACACACTGACGACAAGTCGCAGCGACTTGTCCCCTCGACAGTTGGCTTCAGTGTGCACTGGTTCAACAATCCAACCGGTTGGATTTCATGCGGCAAGTCGCAGCGACAACATTCTGTTGCGGCGACTACAATTTTCGCCAAAAATAGTACACACGGGGGGAAATTGTCGCTGCGACTTGTCGCCTAGTGTGTACCGACCTTAACAGGCTCAGCTCTTATATCAGCCATTGAATATACAGCTGTATATATAATTTGCCCGCCTGATTAGGATTATTTATCCTGTCACGCTAGCTAGCTGTCGATAGCCATATCCAACCGACCCTAGACAGACAAACAGATCTTTGCTTTATTAGTGAATCAGGTGTTGTCCTTCCTTTAGATGGAGAATATCGGTTATTTCACTGATTTCGTAACAAAGTATGGCGTTCCTGATCAGTACAAGTTTGTAACAAACGACCTCTACACTCAAGCAAACATGAATCAGGTACTAAATTACAGAACCCTTGACCTGCCCCATTTCATTATGACGTCATAGATGGTTCTAATACTCATGGGTTCAAACTTACTTACGTTAGTTTTTCAAATACGAAATCACAAGTAAAGCCTCTCTAATCATAATACTGATCTAACTAGGAAACAGGGGTGGTCTAAGGATTGTTTTCAGTGGGTACACTATCTTCAGGAGGGGGTGCACTTCCTAGTAATCATGAAATATAGTGTTTATTTTGGAAAATTATTTAAGAATACAAAGACGTAAACCCGTGCGCACGTACCCCATGCACTGGCCCTCTCCTACGATCCGCCACGTGGAAATATTTCGGAAAATATACTAGGACCTTAACTTAGAAATACTAGAATACGTGCACTATCACTAAACGTGTGCAAAAGCAAAAAAAAACACTTATTATTAAAAAAAGAAAAGAAAATATAATAGATTAATTCGCCTGATTTAGTGTTTTAGTATAATTTGTACTATACTACATAAATGCGTTCTATGCAAAATGTGTAGATTATTCAGGACTCAGGACTTCGAAAACAAGTATTTTTACGTTCAATTCTCGCTTAAGCACCAGCTTACATCATTTGCGAGGAATGCAAGTTGTTGTTTAAGCAATTAGACTGTAAACAAACAAGCCGGAGCTAATTTGAACTACACGTTTTTTTAAAGCTTTATACATCGTATTTAAGATACGTTATACTTGTTACTGCTTTAGATATGTCGTATTAATATTTATTTTGCATTATATTAGGTTTTATTGTGCCTGGATAACTTGAAAAAAGAGGTACTTCAGATAACAGTGCTGTGAGGATTGGCGATATGATGATGATGATGATGATGATGATAAAGACAACAAAAATGATCGATGATGATTGCTGATGACAATGATGATGATGATAATATAGAAAACAAAAATAATGACGCTGATGAAAGTGATGATGCTGATGACGATGCTGATGACGATGATGCTGATGGTGATGATTCTCATGACAATGATGACGACGATGATGATAATAGAGAAAACAAAAATAATGATGCTGATGACGATGGCGTTGAAAGAGACAACGAAATAATGATGAAGATATAATTGATGATTAAGGTGATGATGCTGATGATATTGACGGCAATGATGATGATGATGACATGATTAATGATGATTGTGATGATAATGTGATTGATGATGATGAAGATGATGATTGTGATATTGATGATGCTAATGATTGTAATGATGTTGATGATGATGTTCATAATCATTGCTGGTAATTGTGTAAATTGTTCGTTTGTCTTCTAGGCGGAAAAGAAAGGATTCAAATAAGAATTCTACTAGCCTCTCGATCTGTGGAACTCGCCTATTAAAATTAGCTTGTAATTTTGATTTGAATGTATGCATTTCTTTTAATTCAATAGTAAAATTAAACGACAAAATAGTCAGTAACAATAAATGTAAATTAAGATGTAACAAACTTTATTACAATAGTTTTCATAAAAGAACTATTTGTAATTGCAGTAGAATATTAAGCAATACAACAGATTTCATAAAGTAGTATTTACAAATACAGTACTATATTACAGTAATACAGAAGTTTTCATAACGTTCTAAACACAAATACAATAAAAGTTCACATGTTATTAGGTCGGTGTCTTGGAATGGGGGGTAATTTGTTTGGTCTGCGGACGTATCGAGCAAGAATCTCGTCATTTAAATGAGGTAAATCAAACGCTCTGGCAGCGCTTGGCTCATGAGGGCTTCTAAGACCAAACCTTTCTCCACAGTTTGAAGAACTAGCTAAGGAATGACGATCGTCATGTATGCGGCTGTGACTGCGGCCCAGTAGGGTATGATCTGCATTAAAATTGTGTTGATGTCCCAAGGCGGTTGGTAATGGACTTCGGTAGCCCACTGCGCTTTTGTCTTCCTGTCCAATAGGTAAAATACGTCTGTCACTGAGCATACCGTCAATGCTTCGTCGTTTAGCAATTGCTTTGTGTTTATTAGGACGGACTCTATGCATGGGAGAGATTGTGCCACCACCTTGGAAAGTTCCTATGAAGGAAGGGACGACTTCGTCTGGATCAACAACTCGTCTGCGTCTCTTCTTCATCATCCGTTCCTCGGCTCTCGTCTCTAGTTCTGTTTGGTGATGCTCTTCATGTGAAGATCGTCTGCTAGTTAGATGATCTTCATTGCTCGTTTTATGCAGTCTGTCATGAAGATAGTGTTCTTGTTTCGATGTATGCCTGTCGCTGTGGTCGTTGTTGTGTGTCTGGACATGCTCTGTGTGTTGGAGTGCACCGCTTTCTCTCTGTGGATTTCGGTTGTTTAGATGATCACCATATTGAGCCGCTTGTGGGCGGGAATTCCTTTCATCTAAATTGCTCTCCCTCTGCGGATTTCTGTTGTTTATGACACCTGTATTGTGTGTACCGCCATCATTTGCAGCATGACCTTCGTCTTGTTCCATTGGGTCATGAGCAGGACTGCAAGAGGTCACTCTCTTCGGGCCCTTTCCATGCCGACGTCTCGATCGCTCCAATGGATTTTCCACTAATGAAGGAAATTCACCCTTGAATGGTTCGTCTGTTGGGCTTGTTGTTGGATTAGGCGTGCGTTTGCGATTTCGCCCTCTCTTTTTTCGTTCCTTTTTTACTTTTTGTTCTTCTTGCTCAGTGTTTTCGTAGGGAAGCATGACTGCACTGATGCTGTAACATGTAAAGGTGTGTGTTTTTGTCAATTATGACGTGCGATGGCTTGCGCACGCTTGTTGCTTAGTTTTCGCCAGCGCGCGCGTGTTGCTGGAATTGAATTGAGTTGTGATTGGTCCGATTGACGTCCGTGACGTGGAAGAGGTGCCGCGGATGCCACGAAAGCGTCGAAGGCTTGCGATCAAGAAATGCTCCTAATATGTGGTGGCTCCGGTGGCTCTTCCTCTGTAATATAAAAAACACAATATATTGTATTAAATGTAGCACAATATCACAAGTGTACAAAAGAATTACATTAATATAAGTATGAAAACATATGCAGTTGAAGTGTTTGCACGATCTTCGTTCAATTCTTATAAGATTTTTTTTATAATTTAGTCTTCAATTTTCTTTGTCTTTGGTTTTCTTTGTTCTTCCATCGTCATCATCATCAGCATCTTCAATTCCTCCTCATGTGTTCAGTGTATTGCATGTTTGCCGAACGTTGGCAATACATAACTACTCGCATATCCAAGTGGGGGATCGGAGCTGGTTTAGCCTCCGACAACCTGACCATATAAGCAGGTAATACTGGGTTACATGTTACCAGTAGCGGAGCCGTCATATTCATTCATTTATTTATTCATTTTTCAAACCATTCATTCTTTCATTCATTCATACATCCATACATCTATTCATTCAATCATTCATTCATTCATTTTTCCCATTCATTCGTTTATTCATTCTTTCATTTATTCATTCATTCCTTCATTTGTTCATTCATTCATTCATTCATTCATTCATTCCTTCATTCCTTCCTTCATTCATTCATTCATTCATCCATTCATATATTTGTTCATTTAGTATGAACCGAATACCGCTCTTTTCCCCAAGACGAGTATCTGCTCTTCGTTCACTTTTACTTCATTGTTTTCTTCCTTTTTTTTCGCACAACCACCCACAGGCGGACCAGGGCAATTCCCTGTGGCTTATTAATCGAAGGGTCGGGAGATCGAGCCCCATCAGGAAATCACTAAAAAAAAAATTTCAGTCTATTTCTTTCTTTTGTTCTTCTTCTCTAGATAAACAAAATCCCTGTGTTGTAAATAACTTTTTATCTGAAAACAAAACATTTTTTAACATGTTTTTTTTTTATTTATTTATTTTATTTTTTTTTATAGTCAATTAGTTGTTTTTTCCACGTTTTATTCATAAGGCATTTTAGACATGTTTTTATATTTTTATCCCCCCACGAAATAAAAAATCTCTCTCTAGCCTAAAACCGCAGACCGCCGGCAACGAAGGCTAGGTCCGCCTGTGAACCACCTATCTATTCATGCTCCACTTGCAGTCAGGCAGTCATCACAATCCCGTGAAAATCCCTCGGGTGTCGAGTAATCTCGGATAATTAATTTTAGAGCTCATCTGATTATCACGTGTATCATTCATCCTAAACACACGCATGCGCACAAGTTATTCAAACAAACAAATCCAAGATGGCGGCCGGAGCTGTACAATTTTCGTCCATAATTATTTTACTTTACTTTACCTCATTTTCAACACAAGACGTTTTACCCAAAACTGACTTAAAAATCGGCCAGAAAACATTTAAACTCACAAAAACGTATGTAATTTTCAAAAAACAATTTAATTATTTTGGACATTTTCGCATTGTTGAAGCATGTTTCGTAACGTAATTATTTCCTTGTCAAACGACTAAACTCTTACTTTCTAAATTTCAGAACTTGGATTTACAAAGAGAAGGGATATACATATAGCATAAACCTTTTTGAGCCGATAAAAAACTGCAATGGTGCTAAAATCTGCAGAAGTCCAGCGACGAATTTAGGGAAGACTTACACCTCTTCGTTGTCTGTCGATGGGACGGGATTTACACTCAATTTCACAGATGGCTCTTGTGACACTTCATCGAGTTCAAAGCTAACAACTGTATTACAGTTTAGGTGTGGGAAGTATATGGTAAGTTGTAGAGATTGAGAGGTTGATTAGGGAATAATGAAGTTTCTTGTTATTTTCTTCAGTTGATATATTGGAACTATGATTGTCAATTTTAAAGCAGATATCGTATATTGAGCAAACGTTTCTTATTTCTGCATCCTGAGGCAAGACAACAGATCTTAAATTAAGCAAGACCACATTTTTTTGCTTAGTTTAAGGTCTACTGTCTTGTCTCAGGAAGCAGAAATAAGAAACTTTTGCTCAAGTAAGATATCACATTTTAAAGTGTGTTGTTGTTCTCAGTATTATCATTATCAATTTCAGTCTCATCATTGTCATAAGAATCATAATCATTGTCATCATCATAATATCATCAATGTCATTATATTATGGCTACATAGGAGTTTTGATATATAGCAAAGTCAACTAAATTGCCTCACTGCTCAGAAAAGGATATCTGTCGACGATTAGCACTAATCCAAATGACTGACTGCCTACCCATCTACTATAGGTCAAGTAAATTATTATGATTTTGTTACTATGATCAATAAGCTGGCCATGTTTTCTGCATATGGCAATTTCTCTCAGACAATTTTTTTAAATGAGAGTAGTTTGTAGAAAAATAGTTATTTGCAAAGGTTTTTGTGTCAGTCATATAAGAGACTGCTCCTCATTTAGCTGGGGGGGGGGGGGGGGGGGGCGGAGGAGGAGAGAGGAACATTTTCACACAGAAAAGGAGGGGCCGGTTCTGGAATTTATTTTAGGACTTCAGAGACTGGATTGTAACAGTATCTATGCTTGGATTAGAAAGAATACCCTCCAAATACTTAGGGCTGTGTTATTCAAAGTTCAATTTATACTAATCCTGGTTTAACTCTTAATAAAACCTTGGATTAGCACTAATTGAGCTTTGAGCAACCGTCCCTAGAATGTGGCCTGTAAAGTGAATGCAGAGAAGGTCTAGTTACAAACTCTTCCAACTGTTTCATTAGAAACAACAACACAGTCAACACTAGTTTTTAACAAATCATTATTTCTCTCCCTATCAGGGCTCACCTGTGCTTCTTGACGAGTTCACATCAAATACGCAATGTGTCAAGATTTTTGAGTTTGTTACCAATGAAGCATGTAAGGATAGTCCTGTTCCTGAAATACCATGCTATATTTACAATGGCACCAAAAAGATTGACTTGACACCTCTTATCAAAACTAAAGGTATGGTATAGGGTCATATTTGTATAAGTGGTAAACAGTAGCCATACTGTATTGTATCCTATTGCAGCCATAGAAAAGAAAATATTCAAATAACCTACTGTACTGAAGCACTCTCGTAACTGTATTCGTTTTCCACTCATTCAAAGACGACTTTATTGTTCAGGAAGATACTTCGGCTATATGGACTGGTTCTTCGAATAGTGCTAATCTATGGTTAACTCTATAGGTTTTCTTTAGAGTTAACCCAGGATTAGAGCTAACTGAGCTTTGAACAACCCAGCCCACGTGTTATATGTTGTGAATAGGGATACTCAGTGGGACTACACAATTGATTTTTGAAATTGATACCATGTTATCGAAATTGGGTTTGACTTTATAGTATCCTGAATCGAAAATAAAAGTTCAAAAACTTGTTCTCTAATTATACTAACAGGTGGTCATGAAGTTGCTAGCGATGTTAAAGGGCATGACTTCTACATCAATATCTGTCGTGATATCACACCAAATCCTAAAGATTCTACTGCACATTGTCCTGGCGGTGCAGCCGGTTGTCGGACTGGTTCAACATCGATATCAATTGGTAGTTTGAGTGGGGATTCCTTGCTTAAGTTGACAAAAGGCAGTAACAAGATAACTATGGTTTATAATACTACAAAGGTTGAGCCGTCATGCAAGGGATATGCGTCTACTAACATTGCATTTGTATGCCCAAGCGTGTTGGATGAAAAGGTAAGATTATTATAATTAACATCATTATCTAATAATCTTTTGCGGGAAAAAAAAGTAAATAAACAGTCTTTGTTTTTTTTAATGGTAAATTACATATTAGTTATTAATAATACAACCATGGTTAATCTCGAACACTAACCATTAATGGTTAATACATAGTTAATGGTTGTGAATATTAATGCTTTTTTAAACAAAAAAACACATTAATGAGTTTTACATTTTCCCCTGAGTTTTAGGGTTTTATATTAAGTTATCAGCAATTGATTTACACCCCCCTCCCCCTGTAACAAGATTTAGGCAAAGAAGGCAAGCATGATTGATTGGAAAAAAATTGTTCAAAGTTTGTAAAAAAAATGTTGCAGGGGATAAATTAAACATGAGTTGATTGAAATTCATCAACTGGAGGAGGCGGAACACATATTTTGGAGAATGATTTCGATTGCAATCATTATGTATCAAAATCGGTCATAGGATCCAAAAATGTTGGTTTCCTTATAATCAAAATTCTTTTATAAACATTATGGAAACCAAGCTTAAATGCCAAGCTGTGAGTTTTCTCAAGTGTTTACCGAATAATACCATCAGTGACAATAGGCTTTGTTTTTTGAATGATTGGGAAGACAGAAGTCCCAAAATTTATTTGCCATAAATGAGTCTTTTTGTGAGACTGAAATAACTTCTTAAACTCATGAATAATTAATGAGGTAAAAAAAAGAAAAATCACTATAATTGTGAAGATTAGAGTAAATTGTTTTAAAATGTCTTTAAACACTTGCAAAAAAATAAAGGAAATTTGTTGTGTGAATTTTTCCCATGCTCTTGTTTCATATTTTTATTGATTTACTACAATATTTATGCAGGTATGTCTCCTTTAGCGAGGCTACTTTAAAGGAAGTCCTGCTTAAACAAAAGGGATACAGTTTTTTCATGAATATCAATGATCCTGTCTTTTTGATTTGTTTTTTGGAAAAGGACTAGAAAAAGATTAGAAATAGTTGCTAAAACTGGGGCCAGTTGCACAAAGCCTAAATAGCGCGATTCAGCATATAAATTCTAAAGAAATCCTTTGGAGTGGATAACTTTATCCAGTGGATAATTTTATTCAGGATTCATGCAACCGACCCCTGGAGTTTATCATTGTTTGGGAAGCAAACCAATCTCATTTTTAATTGTCAATAAATATCTTAAGTTTTAAATGACTTGGTTTGAATTTGGTTACCGTAGAATTATACCCATCCTGACTAATTGATAGTCATATTTTCATTCCTGACTCTTCAATATTAAACTATTCAATTATACGGATTCTTGATTATCCAGACTCTTTTGCTTGTCTGAGGAGTCTGGATAATCAAAGTTCGACTGTAATAAGATTTTTTAATCACTCAAACATAGTTAATAGAATCAAATGTTTCCTCATGTTTGAAAATCTAATTATACATTCAGAATTGTTTCTAAAATATTACATCATCAATGTGATATTATGCCATTTCAGAGTGACAAAGGCCCTGTTATGACCTCAACAGAAGGGTGCACCTACGAAGTATATTGGGTAACAGAATATGCCTGCCCAGAAACTGACATTATGACTAATAATAGCTGTATCCTGTCAAACCAGTTTGTCGACTTTGACTTGACACCATTGCAACTGCCTGATGGACATAATTACAGGGTGCTGCATGAACATAAATATACATATTATATTAATGTCTGCAAGTCAACCAAGATACCTAACTGTTACCCATCAGGTATGGGATGATGGGTTTGGTGGTGATGATGATGGTGATGATGATGGAAGTGATGGTGATGATGATGATGATGGTGGTGGTGATGACAATGGTGGCGGTGATGGTGGTGGTGATGGTGATGGTGATGGTGATGGTGATGGTGGTGATGATGACGATGATGATGATGATGATGATGGTGGTGGTGATGATGATGGTGGTGGTGATGACGATGGCGGTGGTGATGACAATGGTGGTGGTGGTGATGATGATCTGGTTGTGGTGGTAATGATGGTTGTGGTGGTGGTGACAATGATAATGATGATGATGATGATGATGATGGCACTGATGATGGTGATGGTGATGATGTCAAAAATATATTTGATTATATGACATCAACAATAAAAGTAAATAAGTGGGCTATATTATCCCCCATCCCTGATTTTATTGTATAAAGTACCATAAGAAACATTTTAATAAAAAGTTTAATTTGATTTATTCCTTACTGCATTTGTTCATTTTATTTTTTTTAGGCTACAATGCTGCAGTGTGCCAAGAAATCTCAGACACAAACCAGGTGTACTCACTGGGTGTCTACAATGAACAAAAGCTGTCTTACATTGATGGGCAACTGGTCCTGAGCTACAAGAAAGGCAAGAAGTGCAGCAGTGGTTTCCAACGAGAAACAATAATCAACTTCAAATGCAATCCTCTCATTGACAAGGGTTATCCAGTCTTTGCTGGTGAGTTGATACACTGTGTGTATTTCTTTGACTGGGAGACAAAGTATGCATGTCCGCCTTCACGTCGTACTGGTTCAGAATGTCGAGCACTAAAAAATGGGACAAGATATGACCTTACAGAGCTCATCAGCAAGAATGGAACCAATTGGTTGGTCATTGATGGCGAAAGTAGCAACTCTACTAAGATGATTTATATCAATATCTGTGGGAGACTCAATAAAGCAACAGAGACTTCCAAGTGTAACATAAACTCTGCAGCGTGCTTGATTGATAAGAAGGATGGTACAGTGAAAAACCTTGGTCGTTATTTCGATGCACCAACTTTAAACCCTGACAATTCGCTGACATTGAATTACACAGAGGGAGATGAATGCTTCAATGGTGTCAAGAGACACACTGTTGTGACATTGGTCTGTAGTCATGGTGACCGTACCAGTCCACCTGTTTTAGTTAGTCACTCGGCTGATGATTGTGTGTATACTGTAATGTGGAAAACAGGTAAGCTATTTGTGTTGTATATTTGAACAAGCTAAAATGGTAAGGATGATGGTTTTCACAATGATGATGATGATAATGATGAAATGATCAATGATAACTATAATCATCATGATGACAATAATACCAGCAATAGACTTTTCAGTTGCACCTAGGCCTCAATAGCATGCTAATTATTATTTTGAATTTGGCTGCAGTCTGTGGCAATGTGAACAATGACTTTCCTTCAAATTCAAAAGAATAATTAACATTGAGGCCTAGGTGCAACTGAAAATCTGTAAAATAATTATGATAATGAATATTATGCAGACTATATGATAATGATGATGATGATTGATGATATTAGTAGTGATGATGATGATGATAATGGTGATATCATTCATTCAAGATCATTTTATTGTGCGGGTGTCTCCCCTAAATCAACACAATGTGTCATCCTTTGCAGCACTTGAAACTCCTCTATTATGAACTGTATTCTGGGAACAAAGAAAATTTCTGGTTTGGTGGGGTTTCAGTTTATCTGGGTTTTTTTTGTTGTAATTAGATGTTCTGTAAGATAAAAATATTCTGAGAGATTTCACTGTAGTCAAATTTATCAAACAAATGATTTATTTCAGCTATTGCATGTCCTCTTGGTATCAAGTCTGGTGATAATTGTAAAGTAGATGACAAGGATGCAGGATATGTGTTTGATCTTAGTGTAATGCAACAGACTCAGAGACTTCATCACTACTCCACAGCTAAATATGGGAAATATACCTACTACTTAAGGGTATGTGGCTAATAATGATGGTGAAGACAATGGTGGTGGTGATGATGGTGATGACAGTGGTGATGGTGATGATAATGATGATGGTGGTGATAATGGTTATGGTGGTGGTGATGATGGTGATGATAATGGTAGTGGTGATGATAATGATGATAGTGGTGATGATGATGATGGTGATGATGGTGGTGATAATGGTGATGGTGATAATGGTGATGGTGATGATGGTGATACTGATGGTGGTGGTGGTGATGGTGATGGTGATAACGGTGGTGGTGATGATTGTGGTGGTGATGATGGTGATACTGGTGGTGGTAGTATGTTGATGATGATTATAGAATTCTCAAAAGATATTGAGACACTTGCTTAATGGAACAGTTATTATTTCCATCAATAATGATAATATTTTCATTTTTACAGATTTGTAAGAATCTCACAGATACAAGCATCAGTGCTTGTAAAGACTCTGGTGCCTGTCAGTCAGAACAAAGTGGTAACAAAGTTGCATATCGTAAAACTGGTGTTGCTAACTCCAATCTGTTCTACTATGACGGCATCTTAAAGCTGATGTATAACAATGGTGATGCCTGCCATAATAAACAGTTGCGTCAGACACATATCTCTTTTATGTGTAAACAAGATGCTCCTTTCCAGGGTGAGGATTATATCAATTTTGTCATCAGTATCATCATTGTTCTAATTATTATCATTTCATTATCATGATTATCATCATCATCACTGCCATTATCATTATCATCATCATAATCATTAACATGATCATTGTCATCCTGACCACCATCAACTATATCATGTCAAACTTCATCATCATTATATATATATGTTTGTTTCTTCCACATAACATTTTACAAAATTACTACCAAGCTTTCAGAGACCACAGGTCCATCATCAGGGCTTACAAACTGAATGGTATTCACACACAACAAGATTTTAAATTAAACTTCTTATGCAGCTAAATTCTTAAATTTGTGTTGTGTGCAAATACCAAGAAAGAAGAAGGAAGAAACATTAACATATCTATAATTATTAGATTTCATCATCATCATCATCATCACCATTATCATCATGATCATCACCACCACCAAAACAACATCATTGCAAATATCATCATCATTGTCATCATCTTCATCATCATTATCATCATCATCATCACCACCATAACAACAATATCATGGCAAACATCATCATTGTCATCATCTTCATCATTATCATCATCATCACCATCATCACCATCACAACCATAACATTATCATGGCAAACATCATCATTGTCATCATCTCCATCATCATTATCATCATCATCACCACCACCACCATAACAACAACATCATTGCAAACATCATCATTGTCATCATCATCACCACCATAACAACAATATCATTGCAAACATCGTCATCATTGTCATCATCTTCATCACCATTATCATCATCAACATCACCACCACCATAACAACATCATTGCAAACATCATCATCTTCATCATCATTATCATCATCATCACCACCATAACAACAATATCATGGCAAACATGATCATCATCGTCATCATCATTATCATCATCATCTACATCATCTTTATCATCTAATTCTAATAGTTTATCTGATTTTGTAGTTGTCTCTATGATTGTGATAATTATATTGTTTCGACTTCAGTCACCATTGCAATGATTGTCATTCAAACTTACAGTAACTATTGCTGTCATCACTGTCATCATCATCATCATGGACTGTCATTTTAATAATATTATCTATTTTGTAGGAGATGGTGTCCCGGAGTTTGTTCACGAGGACCACTGTATCTATCATTTTAGATGGCCTACCAAATATGCCTGCCCTGCTCAGGTAAAATGGTAGTGACAAATAGTCTAGATACTATTTGTTAATGTTTAGTTTGTTTTTTATTTCATGGTTTTCCTGGGCTTGCTCTATTTCAGTTTTTTCTTAATTATAACATAATGCTGACTTTAAATTGTTTCACTTTTAAGGTGGTAGAATGTGCAGTCAGGTCCAACAGTCAACAGTATGACCTGTCCATTCTTGCCAGGCAGGATGACAATTGGCAAGAAAGTCCACAGGACCCAAATGTCAAAGGGACCTTTTATATCAATGTCTGTAGGTCACTCAATCTGAAACCTGATGTGCGCCAATGTCATGGCTCATCAGCCATCTGTTTGAAACAAAATGGAGACGTTTTTAATCTAGGTAGGAATATTTTGTATTTGTTTATTCATTCATTTGTTCAGTTGTTTATTCATTCACTTATTCTTTAATTAACTCATTCATTTATTTGTTTAATTGTTTATTCATGCATTTCATTTATCCTTTCATCTATTCTATATTTGGATGTTTGTTAATTTGCTCATTCACTCATTCATCATTGATCCATATATTCATATATGCATCCATCCATGCACTTTTCCATTTATTCATTCATTTATTTCCTCATTCTTTCATCCATCCATCCATTTATTTATTCATTTGTTCATTTATTCATTCATAAATTCATCCATCCATTCTTTCATTCATTCAATTTCATTCTTTTCTTTCTTTCTTTTGTTCTTTCTTTCTTTCTTTCTTTCTTTCATCCATTCATTCATTCATTTATTCATTCATTCTTTCTTTCATTCATTCATTCATTCATTCACCCATTCATTCATTCATTCATTCATTTATTTATTCATTCATTAATTCTTTCATTCATTCATTAATTCTTTGATTTATTTATTCATTCATTCTTTCATTCAACCATTCTTTCTTTCATCCATCCATTCATTCATTCATTCATTCTCATTCATTTATTCATTCATCCATTCATTTCTAGGTGAAGTGGACGGTGCATTGAATGTCACAGCGCCAGGGACTATCACTATCACCTACACTAAAGGAGGCACTTGCAAGGCTGATCCTTCCCAACGATACCGTTCTGAGATTATGTTTATTTGTAAAAAGGGTGAAATGGTAAGTGATTATGATAAGGATGAAGATAAATGTACAAAGCTCTGTTAATGATTAGATATTCCAAATAACTTTACATAGATAAAGGTTAACTGATATTTCAACTGACTTTAAACTAGCAATGAGTTGTTCTAATATCATTACTCCTACAGAGTTCAGGGCCCAAATTCCAATCCATTGAAAACAAGTGCCTCTACAAATTTCGATGGGAAACTGCTGCCGCCTGTCCCATCACAAACGCAGTTGGTGCCAACTGTACAATTCAAGACCCCAGATCAGACACTGTCTTCAACTTATTTCCACTCCGCCGACCTGAGACCAAACCATATATCATTACTCAGCTCGATGGTAGAATGTTCACTTTGAACGTCTGTGGAAAGGTCCATACTAGTGCATGCAATAAGGATGAAGGAGTTGATGTTGGTGTTTGTATGAATGAGACTGATAACAAGCTGTTGAATCTTGGTGTGGTTAGTCAACAAGTTGCAATAGAAGGAGAGACTGTGGTTCTCACATATAGGTAAATTTGTGAAGTTGAAAGTATTTGAAAATGGAATAAAAATGATAAAATGAGTGAATAAGCGATTGAATGAATGGAGGGGGATGGAGGGAGGGAGGAAGGGAGGTGATGCCAGAAAACCATCAAATAAATCAAACTGCTATTTTTTGTAACTATTTGTCGCTAGTGCTCAAACAGTAAACAATACCCAGACAAAAGAAACAGTAATGTTCTTGTTGAGTGAGAATGACAACTAGTTACTACATAGCTACTATTTGTAAGTGTTTAGTTTGTTTTTATTTCACGGTTTTTGGGTTTGCTCTAATTCAGCTTTTTAAAATTATTAAATCATATTGAGTTTGAATCATTTCAAGGAATGAATAAATAAATGATTGAACACTTGAATGAAAAGCAAACAAAAGAATCAACAACAAATCAAGCAAGTAAAAATAACTATATATTAATAAAAAAGACATGACAAAGAGAATGAACAAAAACAATGTTTTAAAAAACTGTTTTATTTTCAGAGGTGGAGACCGTGATATTCAAAGTGGTTACCCAAGAATTTCTAAAATAAGATTCTACTGTGACCCAAGTGTTCCTCTAGGTACACCAAAATACATAGAACAAGCCAGTGAGAAAGATGGAGAGGTCTTCTATTTTGATTTCAAGACTTCTTTAGTGTGCTCTGCCAAACAAGTACAGTGTCAGCTGAAGTCGAGCGATAATGATTTATACGACTTGTCACCATTAGGGTTGATCATTGGTAGGTGGAGATGTGGTAATAATGATGGTGATGATGATGATGTTGGTGATGATAGTAGTGGTGTCAGATGATGGTGGTGGTGATGATGATGGTAGTGATGATGATGGTAGTGGTGATGATGGTGGTGGTGATGATGGAAGTGGTGATGATGATGATGAAGGAAAGTGGTGGTGATGATGATGATGATGATGATGATGATGGTGATGATGATGATGAAGGAAATGGTGGTGGTGATAGTGATAGTAGTGGTGATGATGATGTTGGCGATGATCACAGGAAAAATTCCCACAATGGGTTTATTTTGGATTATCCTTCAGTTGGGAAAGTGATATCAAGCCCATTGCTGGACTAAAATTGGATTCATTACTTGGAAAATTTCCCATGCAATTACCATCTTTGGAAAATTGGGAATTCAATTTTTTTTCCCTGTGGATGATGGTGGTGATGATGGTGATAGTGACAATGATAATATACCGTAGCTATATAATGGGTATCATTTTGATATTGATAATTAATGACAATATATCATGCGCTAAGTTACAGAAGATTAAAAATGAATATAATATTATTATGTTAATTAGACAAAATAATTTTAAATTATTTACAATGGAATATGGTCAACCATAAATATATGAGTCGTGACTGCTTAAAAAGGGTCTAAGGGTTTCTGAACTGAGAAACATTGACTTTGAAAGAAAGAAAAGTGAAAAACAAAAAAGACGTGCATCAAAGGGGTCTTCGTCAGCTAGACCCCTTTTAAGATATCACGACTCATATATATATTGATGGTAATAATGGTGAAAGTTATGATGATGAGGATGATAGTGTTGATGATGGTGATGATTAGCGTCACCACCACTGTATCATCACCATCATCCTTTCAATAAAAATCCATCATTCATGTACAGGAAACTGGGAAGCTGTTGACACTCGTTCAGACCACAAACATCTACACTACAACATCAACATCTGTCGAGCAGTAAACACCATCACTTCATCTTCTGTTCAGTGTCCTTTCACTGGTGTGGGAGCTTCACAGATAGACCACAGTGCGTCAAAATGCTATAGTCTTGGGTCTATTCAAAGTAATCCAATGATAACATCAAATGGGCTAGTTACTGTCCATTATTATGGTGGCAGCAAATGTCATGGAAAGTATCAACGAAGTACCAGAATTAACCTTTCTTGTGCAAAATATATGGTAAGCATTGTGAACTGAGTTGTACATTCATGGATTAATAAGTGACCCTGTGTTTGGGTTGATGATATGAATGAATGGTTGGATGGATGAATTAATGAGTCTAGAAATTATTGTTTTTTTTTTATATTTATTGAAAAAATAAAATCATCATTTGGATGACTGACTGAATGAATGAATAAATGAATGAGGGAGTGAGCGAGTGAATGAATGAATGAATGAATGAATAAATGAATAGATGGATGGGTCACTTGCTGATTGATGGATGAATGAATGAACAAATAAGTGAATTGATGGATAAATCACTTCTGAGTAATGGATGAAGAAATACGATGATAAATGATTGAATGAACAATAATAAATGTCCAGATTAGATGAATGAATAAATGAATGATTTCTTAAAAAAAAGAAAAATGAATCCTCAAATGGATAGATAAATGGACTGGATGAATTATAAAATGAACAAATTTATAAAGTATGATATGGGTAATCCCTGAAATTGTGCTCACAATAATCATTTCCTACTCCGTCTATCATATCAGGGTTCTCCCATCTTCGAGACTGAGACTGCTGAATGTGAGTATGTCTTCAACTGGCAGACGCCTAGTGCTTGTCCTCTGACACGGGAAGAGGGCAAAAACTGTGCTGTTACAGACAGACAGTATGGCAATAACTATAACCTAACTTCTCTAATGAATCAGCCATTTGCTGTGGCTGTACCATCAGGTGGGACTATTCATTTTGGAGTGTGTTCAAGTTTGGATAAAATTTGCAAAGGGCCTAAAGTAGCAGCTTGTTTTATCAATAAAGGTAACTTCAATAGGTATAGGTGGGTTGCACTGACGTCATTGAAAAAAGATCATCCCTAAATAAGAACTTGATTAGAATTTCAGTACTTTCATATTAAAATATACGTAAAACTACACATTTCTCCACAATTTGACATCAAAAAAGTTTATGTTGCGAAGATATCAATTATTAAATTTCCGACATTTTTAGTAAGAATGTATGGAGCCAACATTGCAAGATGGCGGACAATAACTCAAATTTCAAAATAGCTATCAAATGCCAACTAAACTATCATGTAAGTTAAAATAACTATCAGATCAATAATTTTAACATATTCTAATCAAACTTAAATCAATTAGGGGTAATTTTGAATCGGTTTTACGTGTGTAAAAATGCGTGACAAGGTTGCGTGACAGCTATTTAGCAGCCGATATCTCTACAACCAAAAAACGAAAGCCGCTGAAATTCTCAGGAACAATGTCGCCTAAGGTCTATACAAATATGTTAAAATTTCTGTAATTAATATTTCAAGATTTAGTGTTTTGATGACGTCACATGCAACCCAAGAATAAGTTGATAAGCCTTAAGCGTGATGACGTTTTACCCCTGTCTCTAGACCAGAATCCTTTTCACATTGCTTTTGTTCACTAACTATTGTTTCTGTATTTTCGAGGGATTATCAAGATTTGAACATGAAAGGGTTTAAAAAAAAATTATTATCGTATAGAGACTGGGGTAAAACGTCATCTTGCTTCAGGGCTATTAGTATAAGTATAAATTCACTCATTAAATGTATAGATAAAGCTACAAAAGTTTGGACACAACTACTTAGTACATAGTGAAATATTTGCACAACTGTGTTTATGGTTGAATGCACAAATTGTTGATATCTTCACATGGAGATCCTCTCCTCTCTAGTGTTTCAATGTTGATGTTATAAATGATGTTCTTGTCCCAGACAGCTAGTGTGTGAATGAAAAACAACTTTGATATAAAGGGGGAGGGGAGGGAAGGGTGGTATGTCAGAGACCAAAGATGGGCTAAAAATGTGTAAAAATGTTCCAAGTGTTTTGTTGAAGATTGTAGGTTGGACTTGTTTCTTTTGAAGCAAAAAAAGCATTAAAATGAAACTATTTAATTATTTGAATTAACCAGTCAATCCATCATTCATCAATCAATCAATCTGTCAGTCAGTCAACCATCAATCAATTAGTTAATCAATTAATCAATCAATCAATCAACCATCAATCAACCAATCAATCAGTCAATCAATCATTAATCAATCATTCAGTCTCTCAATCAATCCTTCAATCAATCAACCAATCGATCAATCAATCAATTAGTCAGTCAATCAATCAGTCAATCAATCAATCAGTCAATCAATCAATCAGTCAGTCAATCAACCAGTCAATCAATCAATCAAACAAACAATCAATCAATCATTCAATAAGTCAATCAAATTGTCAATCAATCAATCAGTCAATCAATCAATCAAATAATCATTAACCAATCAACCAATCAATCAGTCAAATAACAAGTTGTATTGTCATACTAATTCTATCACTAGGTGTGACAAAAGTCCTTGGTGAGGTCACCACATCTATCCTGTACTTCGACCAGAAGATCGACCTTCGCTACACTAAATCAAAGTGCTCGCTACTCGTCCGATTTGAATGCGATACGAACCAACATGGAGTTGGAACAGGAGCTAAATATGAATCAGTCGAACAAAATAGTTGTAACTATGTATTGCGATGGCCAACGAATCTAGCATGCCGTCCAAATATCCATGTACAGTGTAGTGTAAGGACCGAGGGTCAAGGAGGTGTCGATCTACAGTATGACTTCACTAGATTGATGAGAACAACAGACAACTGGAAGGTAAGTTTTATAGTAATTGTACTGTCTTTACATGTGTGTTTTCATCTTTTGATATTCTTTGCTGTATGAATCTATCCGTAAATCCAATTGTGAATTCTAATTATGAATTCCTTTGTTTCATTTGTTTGTTCATTCGTTTTCTTTATTAATTTTATTTTAGTTTTTCATTAATTGAATTATTTATAGATTCATTTGTTCATTCATTCATTCTTTAATTCTATATTTCATTAATTCAATTAATTTGTTCACTTAATTTCTGTCCATCTATCGACTTTTAATTCATTCATTTATCTATTTTTTCATTTATTCATCATTGTATCCATCCCATCCATCCTTCCGTCTATCCCATTCATCCCATCCATCCAGCCATCCGTCTATTAATTCATACAATTACATCCTCCCCAGGCAACATCCAAGTCTTCTTACTATATCAATGTCTGCCGCCCAGTTGTTCTTAATGGTGATGCATCGAATTGTCCTGAGACTGCTGGAATATGTAAAGTAGATAAATCAGCACACTCCGGCACGTAAGTACAATATTTCCATATAATCGCTCACGACCGCCGGATCGCTGAAATTACTGATGCGAGGATCGCTCACGATCGCTGTCGATTGTTTCCATGTGTTTCGATCGCTGAAAAGTGTTTCCATATAATCAGCTGACATTATTTTCAGCGATCCGGCGATCGTGAGTGAGTATATGGAAACCTGGCTTAAGCCTTCAGGGAAACTAGAGCTACTAGAACTTACCGTGCCCAGTGTAACTGTGAAGTGTCTGAGTACGAGAATCCTGCTTTGAATTTGTTTGTGTTTCAATAGACCGGTTTCAAGTTCTTCATTGCTCAGGCTAAGCCTCGATTGTAGGTAAATTAACAAAAGAGTCAAGACAAAGCCATGGATACTTTTATTGTTTTTGGATTGGTGTATTCCCACGGGATATACCTCGTACAAAAGAATATATCACATACAATTGAGGCCTAGCCTGAGCAATGACGAACATGAAACTGGACTATTTGCCTACAAATAGTGTGAGTCTACAAACGGCGAACGGTGTGTGTGTTTGTCAGTATTTTGATCGTCTTGAAAATGGCCACGTTGATGAGACTGGGCCTCCTGTGGACTCCTCGGCAATGTGTAGTGAAACTGGGCGCTAGCAAAAACTCTGCATTAAGCTTAGACCGAAAAGGTAAACCTTGACCGCCGCCTTTCGGCTGGGCACGGTAAAAAAAGTGGTGGGGGTGGGGAATTTTTGCCTTGCAGGAATGTTTTGTCTCCTTGAAAGATTTTTCGACTTTTCCTGTCGGGAAAGTTTTCCGTTTTATTTATACGTTTCACGAATTGGTTCCTGTTACCCATCCCCCCTCCCCCCAGAAAAAAAATATTATTTTGTTTTTGATTATAATTGTCTTACTTGTCATCAACACTATTTCTCAACCCTACACTTGTTGCACACACTTAAGCCTGGTTTCCACATAATCGCAAACGATTGAAAACGGTCGCAAACGATCGAGAAAAAAATCGATTTTGGGAGAACCAAAGTGTTTCGATCCTACGACCGTTTTTGAACGATTTCGATCGCGATCATATATGGGTCGATAACGATCGTAGGATCGAAAAACGTTGGTTTCCCTATAATCGAATTTCTTTTTCTGATCGCTTGGGACCGTTCTCGATCGTTCTCGATTATATGGAAACCAGGCTTTAGTGTTTGCGCTCTAAAGGACGGTACACACGAGGGAGCTTGCTCCCACAACACGCTCCCGCAACATGCTCCCGAGCAAAGCTCCCTCGTATGTACCAACGATTTCACGCGAAAAATGTGTTGCGCAACAAAACTTTTGCTCATATTAAAATCGGTACACACGAGGGAGATTGCTCCCTCATATTAAATCAGTTTGATATGAGGGAGCAAAACCAGGGAACAAAAGTTTTGTTGCGCAACATTTTTTCACGTGAAATCGTTGGTACACACGAGGGAGCTTGCTCCGGGAGCATGTTGCGGGAGCGTGTTGCGGGAGCGTGTTGCGGGAGCAATAGCACTAATGAAATAAAAGTAAACAATAAAACACTTTGAATAGTAATAATTATATACGTTATTTATCAACCAATTCAAAATACATACAGCTATTCTTGAAAAGGTTGAAATACTGATTTAGCGAATAACAATGTCATTTGCATATATCAAGTTTTCAGTTTTCTTGTTTTAAATACAAAGCTGCACAGATTATAAAGTTCCATAGTTGATTATAATTATAAAATGAAGTTATTTTGTACATTTTGACCCAGCATTTCTTAGAAAATAAAAATCATGAGATATACAAATGACATTGCAATTCGCTAAATCACTATTTGAACTGGACAACCATTTCAAGAATAGCTGTTTATTTAAAAATTTAAAAGTACAGCTTTTATTATCTAACCATTGGTTTGCATGAATCAGTAAATTATGGAAATCCGAGTTGTCTTGATAATAATTTTTTGTGATGATTTCGATGATAGAGTTTCATTTTCAAATTGTGTGGACGCGCTCTTAATTTAAGTTTGTTTCCCATTTCAGTTCAACAAGTCTTGGGCAGTTGACAGGAGGTCCAGTAGTAATGAGGAATGGAATATACTTGAAATATACTGGGGGATCTAAATGTCAAAATGGGAAACAAGCCCAGACGTTGATTCGAATGGAATGTAGTCAGAATGCCGAGGTAGAGTGAAGGTCTTTTCATTGTTATCTTACTCAGAAACACAGTGGCGGATCCAGGATTTTTCAAAAGGGGGTTCCATTTTGGTTTCACTTTTTCTTAGAAAAAGTCGTTTGAGCATTGAGTAGGAAACGGTACCGCCCGTACTGTAACAAATGTAATGTCACTAATATGAATGTTGTTATTTAGCGCATTTCACAAAGTCTCAAAACCCTTTATAATTCTTTAGGCGCACATTGCTCAAGGGGGGTTCCGTGAAACCCATCGAACCCCCCCTGGATTCCGCCACTGAAACACCACTGTCATGTCTGTTATTAGCGGAGCTCCGCGCGGGCCGAAGGCCCGCGCAAGCGGAGCACCATAATTAAGAAAATATGGTAAACCATCGAGCTCATTTCAAATCGACCACAGGAAGCCCGTAATTCGAAAATACGTACAACGTCCGTCCGTACATACATACATACATACATACGTACATACATACATACATACGTCCGTCCGTGTACACTCACGCGCAAATTTGCTGACCAGTTTTAGTGAGCCGAAGTTTTCGCGCTAAAACTTTGACAAATTTTAGACTCGTGACATAGGAAATTTGCTGTCCTCGACAAACTACGCACACAATAAAAGTCTTTAGCAAATTAATTTAAGTTTACTAAAACCTTAAAAAGACTGTTTTTCACTGTTTAAAACTAAAAAAATATTTCTACAATGGACAAGAAGAAAGAAACTGGTAAAGCTAAGCCGCTGGCATGGTTAAAAGTGTTTTGACCGAGTAAAAAAACAACAACAAAGAAACACGAAGGACTTTCAACGAAGAAAAGCAATGCGAACTGAGCGAGAAAGAAAGCGTCAACTGACAAGTGTAGACGAAATTTTACCTAAGCAGACAATAATTGGTCAACAAAGACAATCATAGAAAACTTTAGCGAATCATAAAAAGACAATTTTAGAGAAGGAGGAATCCTCAGAAAAAAAAGCGAAAGGAAAAGGACAAGATACGAAAAGACTGAAGGCGCTCCAGGATTCATTCAACTGAGTCAAATGGCTTTGGAAGAAGAAAAAAGCAAGAGATCAGGAGTCATCTGTTTCTGGTAAGAAGCGAAAACGTAGTATTATTTTTGCTTTAAATTAATCACTAAGAAAGAAAGAAAAAATTACAAAACTAAATCGATTTTATTTCTCAAGCAAGGACAGTGGTCGGTTCGTTGACATAGCAACCGCAAATCTGTCGTAAAAGAAAATGGCGGACTACTCGTGTGGAGTGTCGGCTGTCGTTACGTTGGCTGTAAAAGCAATCCTTAATGGATTTGCACAATTATTTCAATGACCTTTTGTCCTTTGTAAATTTGCATTATCACTGGAGAAGTGCAGGTTAGTGGTTTCTCTCCAACAATACACTTTTATTTCTGAAATTCTCTTCGTGAAGTCTTGTTTCTTTAGCCAAGTTTTGTTTATAAACTTACCTTATTATATAATCCTCAATACCTTGTAGAGTAAAATGTCTGTCTTTTAAATCATGTAAATTTATTTGCCGGCTGATTACGTACGAAATGTTCAATTTAAAATGCTCAAAATGTCCTCATTAGTTTTGAAAACAAAATTACTCAACACTCACGCTTCTAGTTTTTCTGTAGTTGAGAAATTATGTTTAAGCATTGCCTTGAAATATATATCGCCAAAAAAATATTATGCAATTTGTTAAAAAAGCCACTACTTAAGTTTTGACATTTTTATTTTAGAAAATAACTTAAACCATCATTTAATTCATTTTGAGAAACTCATGAGTTTAGAGTGATGAGCTGTTATTGCAAAGTATATGTACAACTGAAACCATTGATTTTCGTTCTCACTACATCTGTAATAATGTGTATGAGGGTAAACAAATTACATTTATGGACAAGTGACATTGATAGATACTATTTACTATTTAGAACAATATAGTGCTGATATAACAATGGAAAACAATGCACTTAGCATAAAATTGTACTATTTAGCATTGCTAATCTTTGACAGAATTATTGTTTTTACATAAACATATTTTTAACTAAAATTAAACTTTAGTACATAAATATAATTTCCATCAATTCCAATTTAACAAATGAATGAAAAAAAAAATATTTCATGGACATAACCAACCTCTACAGCAACAATGTTTATCTTAACTAAAATTACTAGCTATGTTTGGTATGTGATTTTCCCATTGTATGAGCAGATATTTTACAAGTTACAAGTCTTACAAGTTAAGATTTTGCAATTTTTTGAGCTTTGAGATTTGCATATTAACAAAATAAATATACATTAACATTGGTTTTAAGCTGATATTGCCATATTGTTAAAATATGTCATTTTTATATTAGCTTAAAACCAATGTTTTTAGACAGTGGAGGCTAATTTGGCTCAAATTCCACTTGACTAATGCATTGTTTTAAAATCATTTCTCTTTTTGACATTAAATTGAACATTGAATTATTTTCTCATTTTTTTTATTTGCTCAGTTTTTTTATGTTAAGTTAGATTTTTGTTTGTTTATTTGTTAGCTGTAATCTTTTTATCAGTGTTTTGCAGCTTATGTGTATTTTTTTATCAGAGACTGTAACAGCTATATTTGATATCGAAGAATAAATGAAAAAATGCTGCTTGTATTTGATAAGAGAGGCAGAGGAAATAACCCCAAATGGTCAAACATGTACATGGTAGTTTCATTAATTCTTCTTAAATGGTGAAATTTCATATATAATTTTTGCATTCTGACACAAAGTGAATTTAGAGGTCTTTCAATTTTCATTGCATTTCACAAAGTCAATAATGTGTGCTAAGTCATTTTGTTTGTTTGATTGTTCACAGGAAGAAATGGCAATTTTCATGAAGACACACTTGGCATTTGTTCACTATTAAAGACCACAAACATACAAATTGATATTTTTATCTCTTATATATTTATAATACAATTGTATTATAAACTTAAGATATAAGAAATAATGATCTCTCACAACAGGTTTCAAAACAATGTACAATTTTAACTGAATTTAAAATATTATTCAACATCAATATACAGCTGTATATACTGATTGAAATACTGATTTAGTAAATAACAATATCATTTGCATATATCAAGTTTTTTTAATTTTCTTGTTTTTAATGCAAAGCAGCACATATTATATAATTACATAGTTATTATAATGATGTGAAGAAGTTATTTTGTAAATTTTAACTCATCATTTCTTAAAAAATCAAAATCATGAAATATGCAAATGACTTTGCTATTTACTAAATCAGTATTTCAACAAGACAACCATATCAAGAACAGCTATATCTATAATAATATGATCAACCTAATTTGAGTTTTGTTGTTACGTGTTTTTACCGCTCTCAACCCCAGAGTAAAATGTGTTTGCAATGGATGGGCACTATGTTTCAACATAGTTGTTGTTTCTCCAGGCTATTTATATCGACCGGTTGTTCATATCAGCCAGGCACTTGTAAATATTTTAAATTATAATTATAGATTTAATTATAATTTTTACTTTACTGATTTGTTGTAGGTGTATTAATTGTTGTAGACAATAAAGACTACAAATGTCATCCATATTTGCTGGTGTTCTGATAAGCAAAGGCTATCAAAGTGACAGGGTGCATTAATTCATTATTGTGCAGAAAGGAAGGGGAAGGGGGGTTAATAGCTGAAATAGGGGAAGGTGTTCAGGTCATATTTCTGTAAAACACTTAACATTAACGTTGCTGCAAAGGACGCATTTTTGTTTTGCCACAAAAACATATTAAATTATATAACATTGTGCTCGCACCAATTAAAATTATCCGAATAATTATATTGATTTTAGCCATATTGTTGGAGCTCCGCTTTTAGGTTTACCTAATTTTTATATTATCATTACACTCAGCCGGACTATCACTCAGGGTCTTTAGATAATTGAGGAGAATGTTCTTCGATTTATAATTGTTAGGCTTCGCGTCTTCTCGATTATACATATTTTACATACTGTAAATAGTAAGAGATTGTAAAGCGCATTGAGACATTAGTAAAATGCGCTATATAAGCACTACATTACATTACATATTAGAGATTGTAAAGCGCATTGACATATTAGGTGAAATGTGCTATATAAGCACTACATTACATATTAGAGATTGTAAAGCCATTGAGACATTAGTGAAATGCACTATATAAGCACTGTATCACATTGTCATTACCATGGCTATCATCATTGTCGTCATTACCACTACCATCACCACCATCATAATCACCATCATCATCATCATCACTATAATCGTCATTATTATCACGACAGTTATCTTTCTTGTATTTTCTCTCACATCAGGGAGCTCCTATGGAAGTGAGCAAGAATGACGACACTTGCACATACGAGTTTCTCTGGACAACCAAGTACGCATGTCCAATCAACACTGTCAATCAAACCATTACTCAAGACTGCACAGCGGTTAATCCCATTAGCAATTATCGATTTGATCTGAACCAGCTAGGGAAAAGTGAGGACTATAAGGTGCAAGACCATAGTGGACACTACTTTTTGATTAATGTATGCAAGGCGTTAAAACCAGGTGAGCTGTGTGTTTGATAAATCTTCTATTTATTTATTTGTTTGTTTGTTTTTTTTGTTTTTGTTTGTTTGTTTGTTTGTTTGTTTGTTTGCTCAGACACATGCTTGTTTATTAATTCCATGAATCATCATCATCCCCATCATCATCATCATCATCATTGTTATCATCATTATCATCATCCCCAATATCATCGTCATCATTATCATAATCATCATTATCATTATTACCATCGCCCTCATTATCATTATCGTCATCATTATCATAATCATTATCATCACCATCATCATTACCATCATCCCCATTATCAACATCGTCATCATGCTCATAATCATTTTACCCTCAGTCATCATCATCATCATCATTATAACCTTTATCATCCTCTTACTTTTCCTTTCACTAGGCACAGCATGTGGTCCGAACTCTGGGTCATGTCAGTTTTCTTCAGACGGCAGCAAGCACTTTAATGCGGGCGTCTTCAACAAACAACTCGTCTACCAAGATGGCGTCCTTAGATTGACATACCAACGTGGTGACGTTTGCCATCATTCTAACACCCCCAGAACAACTGTGATCTCGTTTGTGTGTAATGAGAAGCGTTCTGGTGATCTTGGTAAGCCTGTGTATATTGATGAATCGGATGACTGTACGTATTACTTTACGTGGCATACACAGCTGGCCTGTGAAAGGAAGGTGAGCTATCCATCAAATATATTTCTAAGCTATTCAAATTGTTTCTCGTTTTCTAATTGACATGGTGGTGTTTGTGTTCGTAGGTTGAATGTTCTCCAGTTAGTACAGATGTTAAGACTAACATTAAGTATGGGCTGAGGAAACTAGCTAACGATGACCGCAACTGGCTGGTGGGATATCTATCGTTATTTTAGTCATCACCACTATCTTCATAGTCACCACCGCCATCATCATCACCATCATCATTATCATCACCACCACAAACCTATCATCAGCACCATAATCATCATTATCATCATCATCACGACTATCATCATTATCATCACCACCAGTCCACCATCATCACCACCACCATCTTCACCATCACCATCATCATCACCACTATCATCATTATCATCACCATCACCACTATCATCACCACTATCATCATCATCACCATCTTAATCACCACTATCATCATCATCATCACCACCACCACCATCATCATCGCCACCACCACTATCATCATTATCACCATCACCACTATCATCATTATCATCACCATCACCACCCTTATCATCATCATCATCGCCTTCACCACCACCACCAGTATGGTCTATTGACCATTACTATTATGTAATTGTCACAGGTAGTGCCAGGCGATGGCAACAAACAAGACTCTACGTTCTATATCAATATCTGTAAACCTCTTGTTCCAATCAGCGGCATCAACTGTCCAGCTGATGCTTCAGCATGTATGAAGACTAAAGACGGAAAAGTCAAGGTTAGTATCCACAACCCAGCCGATACAGTCCTGTGTATAAGAACCTTGCTTTTTTCAAGTCAGCCTGGACAGGTTCTTGTATAAATGGTGTTTGACACAAAATCAGGCTGTCTAGGTTCTTAATCAGGTTCTTAATCAGGTTCTTAATTTGTACTGTCACTCAGTGTACTTAAAAAGTCCAGATTTAAATAACCTGAGGCAAAGAATAGTAAAGATGAACATGAAATAACATGCTTCATATGTACAGACTAACACCCAGAATACTGTATTTCATTTACAAGAAAAAAGTTTGAAATGAATTATTTTACTTTGGAAGTTAAGAACCCACTTTGAAATTTCAGCTTGAAATGGTTCCTATATAACATTACTGATCTTTTGTTGTATCGTTTATGATTAATTTTACACATCGCTGTGTGTTTGTCTTTTGAACAGAGCCTTGGACGTGCTGGGAATCCACCTACAGTCGAGAATGGTGTAATCAAGATATCGTATGTGAATGGTACAGACAATGCACAAACTCGAATAGATCTGACTTGTAAACATGGCGACCTGGTGAGTACAAATGTTTTTGCTATTCGTTCGGTTGTTCGATCGTTCATTCGACTGTTCCTTCGTTTGTTCGTTCGATCGTTCGTTTGTTCGTTGGTTTGTTCCTTCGTTCAATCGCTCGCTCGTTCGTTCGATCGTTCTTTCGTGCGTTCGTTTGTTCACTGTTCGTTCGTTCCTTCATTGTTTTTTTGTTTGTTTGTTGTTTTTTTTTGTTGTTTTTTTTTTGTTGTTGTTGTTTTTTACTTCCTTTATCATTTTTTACTTAAACTCTCACAAAATGCGAACAGGACTTTGGATTTTTTTTTTCCACTCATTCATTCATTCATTCCAATCATTCATTCATTCAATCATCCATTTATCCATTCATTCATTAATTCATCCATTCATCCATTCATCCATTCATTCATTCATTCATCCGTCGTTTTTATTCGTTAATCCATCATTTCGTTGAGCTCTTTTTTGTCGTTGCAACAGTTATTAAAACTATGACTAGTAACGTGAACATAAATATTCGCTTCGTGCTACAATGTTGATATTGTCGTTGTTATGTTGTTATTGGTAATATTACTATACTTTGGCGCTATTGCCCGATTTCAAACCAAGAGTGCCTGGGACTAGTTTCCCTCATGTCGATCAACAAAAGAGTCACTACTACAAGTGACAAGTTTTGATTGATTAAAATCCGAGTGAGATACCAGAAATGTGTGAAACCCGGACGTTTTGTCGGCTCGCATACATTTCCTTCTAAATTTTGGACTTTTAAATAGCTTGTATCAACACCAAACTATTTCATTATATGAAAACTCATGTGATAATTCAAAGTAGATAGTTGTTAATTGGTAAAATGCAAGGGAAATTTGTCCCAGGCCTCGGGGTATCGGAAAAGTGTCAAATGTTATTTTAGTAATAAGTATGACTACAAATGTGAGGTGCTAATATAATGCATTTCATACATCTCAATGCGCTTTACAATTTTTTATTTATTTATATGGGCCACTCTTTAAGGCACAATTTTGCTGCCACGCGGCTTACAATCATGAGGGGTTAGTAGTTAGCGTGAATTAGTATGATCAGACCACACACACCGGGAATTCCCTACTCTTTTCGAACAGTAGTGTGGGTTCTTTAACTTCCCTCTAATACAGATTAGTGAATGAAGTGTAGAGAGACGGGACCTCCGGTTTTACGTCGTTATCCGAGAGGACGTGAAGATCTTACCATATGTAGATGGAAAAACAAAGACAGCAATTTCTCCTCAATTATGACCCTGAGTGTTGGTCCGGCCACAGGGATCGAACCCGTGGCCTCCTGCACTGTAGTCCGATGCTCTACCTACTGGGCTAACCGGTCGGCTACACCTTGGTTAATATCTTTTGTTGTTTAGGGACAACCAGTGTTTCTCTCCAAAGACTCTCATAATGTATACAGCTTTACGTGGTCCACGTCGGCTGCCTGCAAAGAGACAGAGAGAGTTGACATACCAGGGTGTCGTGTTTATGACGAAAGCACAGAGTTTTATTACGATGTCAGCTCACTGAAGCAAGCAGCTGCTGATGGGTATATAACGGTATGAAGTTGACGACAGTGGTTGTGATGATGGTGATGATGATGATGGTGAAGCACAGAGTTTTATTACGATGTCAGCTCACTGAAGCAAGCAGCTGCTAATGGGTTTATAACGGTATGGCGTTGACGACAGTGGTTGTGATGATGGTGAAGATGATGATGATGGTGAAGCACAGAGTTTTATTACGATGTCAGCTCACTGAAGCAAGCAGCTGCTGATGGGTATATAACGGTATGAAGTTGACGACAGTGGTTGTGATGATGGTGATGATGATGATGGTGAAGCACAGAGTTTTATTACGATGTCAGCTCACTGAAGCAAGCAGCTGCTAATGGGTTTATAACGGTATGGCGTTGACGACAGTGGTTGTGATGATGGTGAAGATGATAATGATGGTGAAGCACAGAGTTTTATTACGATGTCAGCTCACTGAAGCAAGCAGCTGCTGATGGGTATATAACGGTATGAAGTTGACGACAGTGGTTGTGATGATGGTGATGATGATGATGGTGAAGCACAGAGTTTTATTACGATGTCAGCTCACTGAAGCAAGCAGCTGCTAATGGGTTTATAACGGTATGGCGTTGACGACAGTGGTTGTGATGATGGTGAAGTGATGATGATGGTGAAGCACAGAGTTTTATTACGATGTCAGCTCACTGAAGCAAGCAGCTGCTGATGGGTATATAACGGTATGACGTTGACGACAGTGGTTATGATGATGGTGATAATGATGATGGTGAAGCACAGAGTTTTATTACGATGTCAGCTCACTGAAGTAAGCAGCTGCTGATGGGTATATAACGGTATGACGTTGACGACAGTGGTTGTGATGATGGTGATGATGATGATGATGAAGATGATGATGAGGGTGACTGTGGTGATGATGTTGATGGTGATGATGGTGATAGTGATGATGAAGTTGATGGTGATTATGATGGTGATTGTGAAGATGATGTTGGTTGTGATGATGATGGTGGTGGTGATGATGAGGATGATGATGATGATTGTGGTGATGATGATGATGGTGATAGTGATGATGAAGTTGATGGTGATTATGATGGTGATGATAATTGTGAAGATGATGATGATAACGATGATGGTGATGATGATGATAACGATGATAATTGTGACGATGATGATGATGACAAATCAGTAATTTCTAATCGCCTCTAATCTCTAATCGACAGCTATCCAGCCCAGGTGGTGGTAAGGTCTATGCATCTCTCTGCGGCAGTGTTCGTATGTCTGGCTGTGAAGGGGCCGGTGTCTGCCTTGCACCTGCTAAAGGCAGCAAGCAACCATTGGGACTATTCACATACATGACTATGACTTATATCTATGAAGAGAACATGCTGATGATGAAATACTGTGATGTGAAATGTGACTCAGGTGGGTGGTATGACAAACAGACAGGGACCGCTAGACACACTAATACACAGATGGACAGACAGACATTTATATTGAAAGAGAGATAAAACAGACATAAGTGCAAACGGTCAGAAAGGCAGACAGACAAATGGGAAAATGAATAAATGAATGGTTGAATGAATAACTGATTGAATCAATGTTGAATGAATGAATCAATGAATGAATGGATGAATAAATCGATGAATGGTTGAATGAATGAATAAATAAATCCATAAAATGTATGAATTAATTAATTAATGGTTAAATGAATGAATAAATGAATCAATCAATCAATCAATGTATGAATAAATTATTGATAGAATCTCTAAATCTATTTACTAGGTAAAGCGAATTATGTGTCAAGAATCATGTTCATTTGTGATGAAACTTCAACCAGTGCAACAGATTACTCACTAGAAAGCATGGATGTAAGAACATACTAGAACTACGACTAATTGCTGATGATGGTGATGATTGTAATAATGATGATGTTAATGAGATGATGATAATGTTTATGAATAATGATATATGATGATTATCATATTGATGATGATGATGATAATGATGATGATTATAGCGAGGACACAATGATGATGATGATGGTGGGTTTTTTGTTATTTATACCTATATTGCGCAAGTTTCATTTGGATATGTTCACTTGCGCATTGCAATAAAGAAATTGAATATTGATAAATTCAAACATAGCATTGCTAGGAGACAAACTAGTTGGCTATATACAAAACATGACAGAGAAATTATATATTGACCAAATCAGAAACCCAGACAAACACAATTTCTGTGGCTAGAGCGGGAATCGAACCCAGGAACACCTGATTGCAAGACCAATGCTCTGACCACTCGGCTATGCTGCCTACTAATTATGATGATGATTACAACGAGGACGACGATGATGATGATGGTGTTTCTGATGATGATGATTACAACGAGGACAATAATGATGATGATGATGGTGTTTCTGATGATGGTGATTACAACGAGGACAATAATGATGATGATGGTGTTTCTGATGATGATGATGATGATTACGAAGGTCGTGATGATGATAACAGTAATGACTATCTATTGTATGTCTAATAGTATCCATTTCTTATTTACGGTAGAGCCGTGGTGTTAACATAGTATGGAGAACGAGCCTTGTGTGTCCACCAGCCCAAGAGCAGTGTGTGTTTAATGATAATGGTCACTTATTCGACTTCCAGCTACTGTCCAGTAGGAACAGAAGCTGGCATTACATCACAGCTAAGGGAGACAAGTATGTAGATTTTCGCTTTCAGTAGTGGAGTAGCAACTCGTGATTGTCTCATAATCGCTGCCGATATGGTAGTTTCATCATTATTGAATAAATGGATCAATGAATCGATCAATCAATCATCAATCAATAAACCAATCAATTAGTCAATCAAACAATCAACTAGTCAGAATATCAGTCGGTCAATAAATCAATAAACGAATGAATGGACAAACGAACGACCGAACAAATGAATATTTTACACATCTCATCCACATATGGACGCTCGCTCACACTCACTACCCCTACATTAATTATTTTATACACATCTTTGCATACATGTTGATTTTAGCTGAGGAGGGAAAGCCAGAGATCCATTCGAAAAACTCTTGTTGTGAGAGAAAACAACACTTTAAACAAACTCAGTTCAGATAGCATCCAAACCTGTCTAATAGCATAGTGGTGAAGGGACAATAGTCTCACCGATCGGCCACTCATTCAAGCAATGAATATTCATACTTTACTAATATCAATATTTTATTACTAATAATATTTATTAATATATTTTATCAATATTAATTTTTTTATTAATATCAATATTTTATAAATATTAATATTTTATTGGTAATGATATTTCATTAATATTCATATTTTATATTTCAATAATACTTTTGTAGGTACTGGTTTAACATGTGCCGTGGTATAAATGACAAGCCCAGCTGCCCTCGTTCTGCTACAGTATGTGCACAGCTCGGTAATGATAACACTATGGTAGTACTTGGCTATGGCAAAACACAGACTATTTCTAAGAGCAGTAAGTACAGATACTCTGAGATTACCCATTGGACTAGCTTGGTGAACCCTGTCTGTCATTTTCTCTCATTTAATCTTTTTTTTTCATCACTTCATTCATCTACCCTATTATTTATTTATTTATTTATTTATTTGTTTGTTTGTTTGTTTGTTTGTTTGTTTGTTGGTTGGTTGGTTGGTTGGTTGGTTGGTTGGTTGGTTGGTTGGTTGGTTGGTTGGTTGGTTGGTTGGTTGGTTGGTTGGTTGGTTGGTTGGTTGGTTGGTTGGTTGGTTGGTTGGTTGGTTGGTTGGTTGGTTGGTTGGTTGGTTGGTTGGTTGGTTGGTTGGTTGGTTGGTTGGTTGGTTGGTTGGTTGGTTGGTTGGTTGGTTGGTTGGTTGGTTGGTTGGTTGGTTGGTTGGTTGGTTGGTTGGTTTACTTACTTACTTACTTACTTACTTACTTACTTACTTACTTACTTATTTATTTACTTATTTGATTAAATCGTCATATCATATCTACACTGTAATTCCTTCTCAGCTCCTAACGACCAGCAAATACTGCTCCAGTATACTGGACAAACTAAGGTTCCTGGATGTACCAAATCAAGCAGCCAGGCAAAGGTCGTGTTTGAGTTAATATGTGGACAGCATATTGGAAAACCAACGTTATATCAGTAAGTAGTACAATGGTCCACAGAAAATAATGAGCAAATCTCACATTGGGTATGCAAAAAGCTAAGAGAACCTATCTCCTATACTGGGCTTTATAGACATCATCAGCCCCGTTAACTTTATTTATTGCCGCCGAGTTATTTTAAGAACGGAACGTGATTGGTCAGACTCACCAGTGTGGAAAGAGACGAATTTTGTGCTGGCGTCGAAGATAAAAAAGAAGAGTTGCTCAAATTTGCAAAAAAAAACTTAACAATGCTGGATATATTAACATTCGACTTTCTCTTAAGAAAATAAGATTTCATCGGGACTAGTAACAATTTAAAAATACCCTGGTTTCTGTTTTGCAGGATATTTTTTTCCCATGTGATGGTTGTGCAGGATATTTTCTTCCTCCCTGTACGATATTTTTTATTGGCACATCTACCGTGTACGATGTTTTTTCTCTGTTTAAGGCTTTGCTCGATATTTGTATCTAATGGTCCGTCGCCTAGCTCATTTTCTCTTGGTATGGCATTGGTGAAATCCAGCAGGCCAAGAAAATACCAATAACTTCGCAAATAGCTATATTTTAAAAATTGGAAATGATTATTTGATTTTTGTTATTTTGTTTTCCACTAGCTTTGATGCGCTCAGTTGCACTTTTACATTCAGGTGGACAACCATAGCTGCTTGTCAAGTAAAGAGGTAAAATCATGATTATTTGTGGTGACGATGGTGATTGTGTTGATGATGGTGGTGATATTGATGATGGTTATTGTTGTGTGAGGATAATTGTTATGATGATGAGTGTGGTAATGGTAAGGATGACGATAATGTTGGTAATGGTGGTGATGATTGTTGTATGAGGATAATTGTGATGATGATGAGTGTGGTAATGGTGGTGATGGCGGTGATGTTGGTAATAGTGGTGATGGTGATGATGATGTTGGTGATGAGGATGATGATTGTGATGTTGATGATGATTGTGATGATGATGATGATTGTGGTAATGGTGATGGTGATGGTGATGATAATGCATTTGTGATTTTCGTGGCTGTCATTATAAAGGTGATTGTTTTTACTGTAAAGACAATATTAAAACAGGATTAATATTATTAGTAAATAACACTGTGACTTTCTTATCTAGTCGTGCACCATTAGCACTATCCAATTGTCACGTGAGTTCTCCACTAACAGGTCAAGTCATTGACTTTTCTAAGTTAGACACAGGGTATGTACCAGTAGAAATATAATCATCCGTTCTCCCCTCCCCCCTCCCTCCCTTCGTTCCTTACTTCGTTCGTTCACTCATTCCTACATCCCTCCCTCCCCTCTCCCTACCTCCTTTTCCTTCCGTTTCACTTCGAGTCCATCACTTTCATTCCTTTCTTCTTTCACTTCCTTCCTTCTTTCACTTCCTTCCTTCATATAAGTCGTAATTCATTTAATACGAAATTTTCATCCCTTGCTCCTTCAGTATTCTTTCATGTGCCGACGTTTGGATAGCGCTATTCACCGGATAAATCCCTATCAACATCCTATAAAATATATTTAATTAATTTTATCTTGTGAATATCTTTATCCAAGCCTCGTGCAACCAGACCCAGGGAAATGAGCACGAAGCCAGGATAATTTTAACCAACCTATTGAATTTGTTTAGAATTTATCCGCTGGATAGGGATTTATCCGGCGCTATCCAGATCTGGAACCGATCCCTGACCTTGTTTCCCTTGGCCTTTGACATCTTGCTTTCTGTTATTTCAATGTTAATTTGTTTTCCTTTATTTTATTCTCAGTCATCCCATAACAATCGACTCGTTCCAGTTTCGCATTTGTGATAAATTTACATCGGGTGGTTCGTGTGCAAAGAAATGGGTTTGTTATGATAATACTGGTTATGAAACAACGCCCAAGCTGTACTATGAAGGTATGGGCAAGTAGACGAATTAATGAATAATAAATAATTAATTATAATGATAAAAAAAAAATTTGAATTGACGAATATAGAGATGAATGGATTAACAAACGAATGAATGAAGAAATAAATAGATGGATGGATGGGTGGGTGGATGGGTGGGTGGATGGATGTAGAAATGTAAGAATGAATGAATGAACGAATGAATGAATGAATGAATGAATGAATGAATGAATGAATGTATGAATGATTGAATGAATGAATGAATGAATGAATGAATGAATGAATGAATGAATGAATGATTGAATGAATGAATGAATGAATGAATGAATGAATGAATGAGTGAGTGAATGAATATTTTTTAAGATGTTTAATTGAATCTCAGATTGTGTTTGACTGAATAAAAAAAGCAATGCACTACGCGTCGTGCTTTTTAAATCCGTTATAACATTCCTGCTTGTATTATTAATCATTACGTAGAATATGACGCATGTATCTTTTATTAGACTATACATTCGAGCTATGGTTCGAGACTGAGAAATCTTGCAGTACAGATGGTACCAAGAAAGAGATATTTATTATCAACTTTCAATGTGACCTGTCCATTCCAGTTGTAAGTAGCAGGACCGTAATAATTTGTTTAGAGATTACAGCTACGATACGCCTACGGTACAGTTTTCCACTCATACGAAATAACTGTGGTGTCGTTAGAGTCGTTTTCGTATGAGTGGGAAAGAGTACCGTATCATATCGTAGCCGTAGTTTCTAAGAAAATATTCGAATCTTTTGCCGTATCGTAACAGTATCGTAACCTTACCGTTTCCCACAAACTCATGCGAAAACGACGGGAAAACAGTACGGTTACGATACCATACTATAAGGCAGATGATACGATTGTTTGTTTAAAAATCACGCTTACGATACGATGCAATACGATACGATACGTTACGATATGATACAATACGATACGTTACGATACGATACGATATGATATGATACAATACGATACGATACGATGTTTCTCACTCCGAAATCGACTCTATGGTAGGCCACAGTTAGCCTCCTCCGCAGGCATCACTTTTACGACCACGGACGGGCTTCCTTTGCTTGGGTTTCCTGTGTAAACGAGAGAGACGACTAGGGAGAATGGGAGAGAATGGGGCCAAAAGGAGAGCCCCTCGCGGAAAAATACCGTTACAAAGGAAGCCCCAAGGAGGATTTTTCTTAAGGGGAGGAAAGAGTTGCCTGCGGTTCTGTGCATCTGGGTTTTTTTCACTTTCCGATCTTCATGCATTAAGGACAAACATCGGTTATCGCATTTTTACGCGAGTTTGACCCGATCTGACAACTGTGATCCTTTGATTGTTTTGTTGTTGTTTTTTTTAATCTCACACGATTGTTCGTTTCGACAGGGAAATCCTAAATTCGAGTACGAATCAAGTAGTTGTCATCATGTTTACACGTGGTCTACTGCTGTTGTGTGTCTGAAAGATCAGTAAGTATTAATGGTGGTGAATGTATGAAAGTATGTACAATTAATGTTCACTTAGGTATTGCCGTGCAACGCAGATTATCGCCACAATGCAGTCAGTATTACAATTGATATCGCGGCCCGCGTTTTTCATATCATCATCATTTATCATTATCTATATATTTTAGTTATCTTAATTGTGCATTAAAGTCGTCATTGCTATCACCATCACCGTCATCATTACCGTTATTATCATCATCATCATCATCATCAAAATTTCCTTTATTATCACATCCATCGTTATCATTTGAATCATCACCATCATTATTATCAGCACCATCATTAAAATCGTCAAAATTAACAAACCGGTCGTTGTGTTGATTACAAAAATTGTTTTTCATTCGTCTACTAGGAGCGGTGTAATAATTGATCGAATTAGTAGTTCATCGAGCAGCTCCTCTGCCGGTAAAAAAGCTGGCATCGCCTTTGCTGTTATAGCAGTTTTATTGGTAGTCGCTGCAATCGCTTTTGTATTACACAATAGACGAAGACGGTGAGTGATATTTGAGGACAACTTTGGAACTATTTCTTTGTCAATTCGCATGTTTCTTTATTATCTAAATCATTTATATGCGTTTTTTCACCTATTCATACATCCATTTATTTACCCATTCATAAGTCGATCGATTAATCGATTAATTGATTGGTTGATTAATTGATTGATTCGATTGATTGATTGATTATTTGATTGATTGATTGATTATTTGATTGATTGATTGATTGATTGATTGATTGATTCGATTGATTGATTCATTATTTGATTGATTGATTGATTGATTGATTGATTGATTCGATTGATTGATTGATTGATTGATTATTTCATTGATTGATTGATTGATTGATTAATTGATTGATTGATTGATTAATTGATTGGTTGATTGATTGATTGATTGACATTTTACTGTATGGTTTATATTGTATATCGTACAGAGAGTCGTTGGTGTTATTTGTGCAAGCTGGCGCAAGAAAAATTCGCCGTACAGCGGCTGGTAGTAGTGGAAATGGTGCTTCTAGTGCTGTTTATAAGTATCAAAAGGTACAAACATTAGACATTTCATAAAACACCTTTAAAAATATCAAGGACATGATATCATTATGCATACATTCAGACAGGCGACCAGACAGACAGGCGACCAGACAGACAGACAAACAAATAGACAGACAGACAAACAAATAGACAGACAGACAAACAAATAGACAGACAGACAGACAAACAGATTGACAGACAAACAGATTGACAGACAGATAGACAAACACATGCAGAAAGAATCAATCAATCATGAAACATTTTAAAAGGCTTCTATGAATTATATAATCTACAAATTATTCAACATTATTTCCCTCAGATAACTGCCGGAGATAACGAGCAAGATGATATCGATTTACTGCTAGGGTTCAGCGATGATGAGGACGATGGTGGAGATGATGATGATGACAATAGAGAACACGTCAGACATCAAACTGATGATGAAGAGATGATAACATTATAGTAATTACCCATAATGCACTGATAATCACCCATAATGCAGTAGGGTTCTAGGGCTAGGGGGGCCTAGAGTCCAGACGTCAACAAAGCAATATCGACCCACAGTGATTTGGGATTACCCATCTTGCATTTGGAATTACCCATGGTGCATTTGGAATTACCCATGGTGCATTTAGAATTACCCATCTTGCATTTGGAATTACCAATGGTGCATTTGGAATTACCCATGGTGCATTTAGAATTACCCATCTTGCATTTGGAATTACCAATGGTGCATTAAAATTACCCATGGTGCATTGGTGGGTTCATGATAGATATTACGGCATTCATTTGGTCATTTATAATGCATCTTGTTCCTCATGAAGCCCCGTCTGGAAGCCGCTGACAAGAAGCCACCACTGGCTCGAGCGAAATAATATTTACAATCAATGGATAGCGTTAGAACGTTACGATAAATGTTCTATGTTACACCCATTTCAAAAATGTTGTCTTAAAACTGCGTTTAAAAAACAAAGAGAAAAAGGATTTATAAATATAGCGATACTTGAGCTGACGTAATTCTTTGTTATTCATGTGCCAACCAGACAGTGATTGGCCGTTATTTCAATAGAGCTTATTGTAGTTCTGGTTGACACATTAGCATAACAATTCATTTGTTTATAAACATAAAGTATCGCTATTTTAAAGATTTCAAAATTTTGTTGAAATTCTGACTAACGGGAATACAGCTATTTCAAAAACTGTTGTCGAGGAGTATGACGGTTATCGAATGTCGATTATTTAGAGTTTATTGATAACGTTAACGAAGACATTTTAAGGCCGGCACACACTAGGCGACAAGTCGCAGCGAGTTGTCGCCGCGACATGTCGCCTCAGTGTGCGCTGGTTCAGCAATTCCAACCGGTTGGATTTCATTTGGCAAGTCGCAGCAACAAAATTCTGTCGCGGCGACAACGATTTTCGCCAATAAATGTTAGTACACACGGGAGGAAATTGTCGCTGCGACATGTCGCGGGGACAAGTCGCTGCGACGTGTCGCCTAGTGTGTGCAGGTCTTTAAGGCAGGTACACACTAGGCGACAAGTCGCAGCGACTTGTTTCCGCGATAGGTCGTAGCAATTTCCCCCCGTGTGTACTAGGTATTTTTGGCGGAAATTGTCGCAGCGACAAAATCAGATGTATTGGCGACAAATATTGAACCAATGCACACTGAGGTGACATGTCGTGACGACAAGTCGCTGCGACTTGTCGCCTAGTGTGTACCGGCCTTTAGTGGTGTAGTTCGCAATCAACATTCGACACTCTCTCCGTTTTGGTTTTGTTGAAAACTAGTGTACATAAAAATGCAATTGTTTAAAAAAACGTGAAAATGATATGAAAAAATATTCTACTGTTGCTGTAATTTTGCTGATCGCACGGCAATTGTTGTAAATAGTTTTTTTGCAAAACTTTTAATAGAAATAGCAATCGAATATGATAATGTATCTTGAAATTTTAATCAGGGCGGTGATTTCCATTGTCTTGGGTGTATTTTTTTCTGTTATTCAGCTCATACTGGATCGAGACTTCAGTAATGAGAAAAACGTTCCGATAAAAATACTCTAAATCAATGAAAATATTTTTAAACTTTAAAATGGGTGATATTTTAATTGATCCCTAAATGTAACACGGCATGATTTAAGTGAAGTATTTGGGTTCATAAGTTTCATATTCAACCAAATGTCCCCAAATGTTTGAAACAAATCTGTTTTCTCGACGACCATAGATGGTTTTCAACCATTCCCAGGAGACAATTTAAACAAAAGACATGGCAGCTATGCTGGTGGACTTCTCAAAAGAAAACCACCACCATGACTGGTGGACCCTTTTTTTCCACTCACTCTCCTGGGAAAGGTTAAAATCCATCAATAGGCTCCTTCGCAGCCGTTTTTTTTAGTATGGACACAGGAAGCCCGTCACTAAAAACGGCTGCGAAGGAAACTACAACGACCATAACTCATTGATATTTTAAATTTTGTACAGTTAATTCCTTAAATAATGGACAATCCTGATTCTTTTATGTCTAAAAGATATTTTATCGGTTCCGATTTAAGCAACTTTTTGAAATGGGTGTACGAATAAGAATTTTTTAAAAAAATGCACAATATTTAAAACAAAATAGGAATTTAAATGATAACTAGAATTTATAAATATAAAAGTATCAAAAAGTGGAAATGGTTTATAGTTTTGTAAATTGATGTAATCAAAACGAAAATATAGTTCAGTTGCAAAGATAAACAGTGATATATTCCATTCACAGGATTACCAAACGCGTGTTTCGAGGTTTTTTTTTGTGACATTTCAAGGTTTTGTCTTTTTTGTTTTTGTTTTATTGATTTGAATATTACGACACGAAGAGTGTAAAAACAAGTCACAATAACCGATAAAAAAACATGGCTAAAAACTCACCAAACAACACACCTATTCAAACACACCAAAGAACAAAGATTTGAGTTCAAAAAAGCCTTCAAAATTATAAATTCCGAAACGAAAGAAAACCCTCGAATTTCTAACGAACTCTACATGACCACAGGAAACCCTATGAAAGTAACACAGGAAGACCAATCAACAAACACTATAGACTTGTAGGACTGTGATTAATCTAATCAGGGTTATAAATATGGCTAAATCAGTTTTTGTGAACAAATTTCCTGGTAAAAAGCCAAGACCCTGTTGTATGACAACTGACAATTCAATACTTTACAACTTGGTAGCCTCCTTTGCAGCCGTATGAAGCTCCGGACGTTTTCGGTCCAGTTCCCATAAATTTTTGGGGTTTCGGATGGCTTTTATCTCATTCAAATCTTACTTTATCAACACCAAACTTTGTCATTATATGAAACTATAATGACAATTGATGTGATCATTCAAAAAACATGCTCTTTTGTTGATTGGGAAAATGTAAGGGAAATTCGCCCCAGGCCTCACGCTATGAATTCGTGCAATACCGCGTTGAGTGAGGCTCTACGAGTCAAGTGCGTGGCTACCAACTTGAATAGATGGAATTATCCAGGCTTAAGGCACCCATTACCGCTCTCTTTGTATTTTTTTAAGTAGTTTGTTTGTATGGCGATAATGTAGGTATGATAAAACCGCATCAACGGTATCAAAGTTCAAGACGGAAATTATTTGGAACCGGTATGCTCAAAAACTAATTGTTTGAGGGTTTTTTTGTTTTCTTTGTTTTTTTGTTTTTTTGTTTGTTTGTTTGTTTTTTTTTTCTTTTTTTTTCTTTTTTTCTTTTTTTTTTTCGTGCAAACACTGAGTTTTGGAGATTTAAAATATCGTAGCATTTTTTTTTCAGTATACTTAGCACTCACTCGTTTTCGTATGAGTGGGAAACGGTACGCTTACGATACTGCTACGGCACGGCAGATGATTTAAATGCTTTTTTAGAGTCGTTTTTGCATCCGAAAAGGAAACGATACGGCTGCGATACCGCTAAGATGCATACGACGGGAAATTTGATTGTATTATAGAAACTACGGCTACGATCGAACCGATGCGTTACTGTTTTCCCATTCATGCAAAAACGACTATATTGTATTCAGTATTCCCGGGTTGACTGACAGAGTCGGCCTCACTTTAGTTGCCGTGAAATGATATCATCGACTGAGTTAATAAAACAAGATAACTTCTTTTATTTTAATGTACAATTTCAACGTATGCTTTATTTGAAAACAAGGATTCTGAACTCGTATATGTCCTCGTTTTTATCATTATAAGTATTATTATTATCTATATTTTATTCTAATGTGTGGGGACGGTGTAGCTTTTTACATTGTTTAATATTTCTTTGGTTGAGGGTTGACCGCCAGGACCTGTTCAATTTAATTCATGCAGTGTATTATTCATGTGGTTTCCTTACCATGTAGGAATTTCGTCTTGTTTGTCGTTTTGTTTATTCTTTGATTCATATTATCAGTTCATTCCTTAATTCGTCCATGCATTTTATCATTTTTTTTAATCGTTGATTTATGTACTCATTAATTTATCTATTCATTCTTCCCTTTATTTTATTTGTTTATTCATTTATTTATTTTTGTTGTTTATTTTTTTTTTTTTTTTATATTTATGACAAATCCACCTTAAAACACAATGTGAATTTGAAGTAAATGATCCGTGTCTCGACTTTCGTGAAGGTGTTAATCCAAAATGAATGGAAATGATATCGCTAAAAGGTCTTTTGTCTGGTCCCCTTGACAACCATATTCTTCATTTCCATTTCAATTGATGCACAAAACTAAAAGAAATCATCAGGCATGCACGATAGACTTATGATTCGGTCAAATCGACAACAATAAAAAAGGTTTCAAACTTTAAAACGTGAAAATGATTTTGCATGCGAGTATTCATTTGGAAAAGTGACATATTTGGACTACAGGTAAGTTTTCATTGTTTAAAAATATTTTCGTTTCGGACGTTGAAATACATAACAAAAACTGTTGTTGATACATTTAATATCACCTAATTGTCAACAGAATTCTACAACTGAAGCGCAAATTGCGCAGGAAAAGTTTTGTTTTTTCCAGCTTCTTATTCCAACATGGCCAGTAACTTCAGTTATAGCTTGACTAGCTGGATTGTTTTCTTGACTGCAGCTGCCGAATTAAACTGTACTGAATTCAATGTCCCTATAGTGATTTTAAATCGGTTTATTTCTATCACGGTAGTCGTATTTTCAAACTATATAATCATTCAAAATTGTCGATAACTTGCATTCATATATATTATGGATATTTGGCCTAAATTTACTATGTCAATTATTCTGTTCACAGTTTGTTATAATTTTACAGGTTTAATTCAAAGTAATGCCAAGGTGTCAGTATTTTATTTTGTTACAGTCCAGTTCAGTTAGTTTACTGAAAAGAATACTAAATATTAACAAATATAATATAAATAATGAATAAAAATAATAATAATTTACACTAAATGTGATCGTCACGGTGAGATACGATTTTAACAAAATAATAATTTAACTCCCGCAAAATAGTGTTAAACAAATCTGGGCAGGAGATTTAAGATACATTACAAATATTATTACATATAATATAACGGTACACACATGGGAGCCTGCTTCCGTCTGACACACGTTCCCGCTCTAGTTTTGCTCCTGGAGCTTGCTCCCTCATATTAAACCAGTTTTGTTGACCAAAAGTTTTGTTGCGCAACGTACATATTTTTTCGCGTGAAATCGTTCGTAATAATTATAACAATAATAATAATTTCAATGGGTAAAAATAACAGACAAAGTATAAGCTTTTTTTCCAGTCTTGCCCGCTCTGGTACAGACGAGGGAGCTTTGCTTCGGAAGCATTTAAAGCTTCAATGTTTCGACATTTGTTAGCGCAAAGACGTGTATCCATTCTTAGCATTGGGCTACAAATCAAATTATATCTAAAACCTGGGGATACTCTCTATGTATTGACAATATATTTTTGCAAATGAACAGAAACAGCCTTGAAAAGACAAGCATGAGAACGAGATTATTACGAATTAGTTCTTCAGTCTATAGTTTTTCTTCAAATTGTTTATTTTTTGTCCCTATTTTCTCCCTACAAGAAAAACTCCGTTGGACTATATTTTTCTCTGTATTTGTTAATAATTTGTTATATAAAGTTTATTTTATTCTTATTTAATTTTCTTTCTACCGGCATTTGCATATTTCGTTGTGCGGGCCAAATCGAAAGCTCTGCTACTTTGTCCCTCACGCACATTCCCACTAACAAACTTTTTTTTCTATTCAAATTATGACTTGTAAATAAATATGTAGATTAAAAATATGTACAAAACTTAATAGTGCAATAAATAGATGACTAGATGACCAGACATTAAAAACAATGGAATTTGAAAAAAAAAAACAAGAGTAAAAATGATTTATGCGAAACTTTGAAAACTTGAATGATGAATTATGAAAAAAAATAGACAGGAGTAATGATCCATTGACCACAAATAACTCTAATCCCCGGTGTATGTTTTGTCTTTTCGTTAAGACTAACGAACGAGCGTTTAATTTGCGGAAACTGAAAATTATCTTGGTCCGATCCGATTTGCAGCAATCACGTTTCACGGTCCCAAAAACACAAGCCGGTCACGTTTCACTTTTCACACACAAAAGACACCCTCTACTTACGCACACGTGTATGAATAAGGTTAGGGCTGAGGACCACCCACGTCACATGCTTCTACCAAAATGCAAGCAAGGAATTCTATATAGTTTTACCTATACTCTAACATAGAGTCAATTACAAATAGAGAAACAGTATCGCATCATATCGTATCGTGTCGTATCGTATCGTAATCTCTAAACAAATCATTACGATCCTGTTACTTACAACTTGAATGGACTGGTCACATTTAAAGTTGATGATAAATATCTCTTTCTTGCACTGCAACTGAAGGTGTCTCAGTCTCGAACAGCTCGAACGTATTGTCTATAAAAAGACACATGCGTCATATTCTACGTAATGATAGATAACACAAGCAGGAATGTTTTAACGAATTTTAAACGAACGACGCGTGGTAAAGTAAAACACATTCTGGGTGTTAATTAAACACCTTAAAATCCATTCATTCATCTATCTCATTCATTAATCTTTTCGTTCATTCCTTCCTTTTTTTAGCACATTTATCATAACTTTTCACTTCTTTACATTTTAGTATTCTTTTTGCACTGCGTGACATAACATTAACATGGACGTCGCAGAGAAAAACAACAACCAAAACGATAAAGATCATGAAAACAGCAGGTACGTTATACTGTTGGTCTCTCCTTTGCTCCAAGAGAAAATGAGATAAGAGAACAAATCCTTTTACTGGGCTTTGCACATACAATCAGCCATGTTAAGTCTATTTATTGGTACCGAGTTAACGTGATTGGTCAGATTGACCAGAGAGGATATATATGAATTTTAGTGTGCTGTCGTAGAGGATAAAAAAAGAAGAGCTCTTTAAATTTGCAAAAGAAAAACAATGCTGGATATATTAACGTTCTCCAGTCGTCTTTCTCTTAAGAATAGGTTTTAGCGGGATTGGTAACAGTTTCAAAATAGCCTATTCCTAAAATAGCACTAGCGTGGTTCCTGATGGGGTCAGGGGATAGGTTCTCTTAGCTCATTTTCTCTGGTTTCCTTACAACAAGCCTGACAACAAGGGTTTTTCATCTCGTGATTAAACAGGAAGTCCGCCAGATCTATCAACTTATGAAGTTACAACAGTTTACATTTACGGTAAAAGTTATGGAGTCACCAAATAAAGTCCAAAAAGATAGAATCTACCTATGAAATAGTCGTTAACAATTAGTGCCAATTAGAACTAAATAGAAATGCAGCAAATTATCAAAGCTTGAAACCCCCGAAACAAAGCATAACAGTTAAAGTTTAAAAAGGCTTAATAAAATGTGATACACCAAAACACAAACGAAATTCAAAAGAAAATGTGTACAGTAGAGGGTGATAAGTTGTCGGGTATTTCACAAGTCAAATTTCAAAAACACTTAATCAAGATTTGCTCTTTGTCCTTTCGTTTTTTAAAAATGACCCCTGAAAGGTACCAACGTTCTATCAAATAGGGCGTATATCAATACATGATATTTATCCCTAAAAGGTACCAACTAAATAACTGAAATCCACCAAAAACAGGTGTATACCAACTTAATCAAACCACCAACTTATTGCATCTACGAACAATTGGAAATGACGGTTGTAAAAGCCAAACCTTTTTTATTATCAGTGATGAGGAAAAACTACCCTAAAAGGTGCCAACTTAAATTCTATAATCAATCAATCAATCAATCAATAGTTTATTAAGTGCCATTCTTAACTTGTTTACATATTTACATAATTTATATTTACTGAATGTGAGGCACAAGCTAACTGCAACAGGTAAACTGATCAACGCAGTTAGCTATACATTTTACAATTCACATTATTTGGGTCATACGACAAGGTAAATAAAACAGAAAAGTGGAAAGTAACTAAGAAAAAAGGTAAAGTGGAGCTCATAAAAGAAAAGTAGCAAAAAGGCTATACTTGAACTGATTGCTTATAAGATAGAATAATTTCTTTTCGGAGGTTCTTTTTAAAATTTTCTTTATTGGAGTTCTTTAAATCTTCATTCAAAGAATTCCAATATTTGGTAGCAACAAATCTTATATTGAACAGACCATAATTAGTTCTTGCAAATGGTAAGGAATAGCTAGCTGTAGCTGCCAGTCTAGTATTATAGTTATGTCTGCGATTGACTCTTGAAAAGAAAGAATCAAAAACTTCTGGAAGATTACCGTGGTGATAGTCATACATGAAAATTGCAGTTTGAAATTTCACAATGTCACAGAATTTTAAAATATTTAGACGAATAAAAAGCGGGTTGGAATGTTCTGTAAAATTCGAAAAAGTTATAAGCCTGACAGCTCTTTTCTGGAGGATAAATAGTGGATTGACTGTTGTTTCATATGTATTTCCCCATGCCACTACCCCGTAAATAAGATAAGGGTAAATCAATGAGTAGTATAGACTTATAAGTATTTTAGTAGGGAGAAAATGTCGTAGTTTGGAAAGTATTCCCGGACCACGTTTAATTTTGCTACAAACATGGAGAACATGTGGTTTCCAGTTTAAATTTTCATCGAAAAAGATGCCTAGATATTTTATACTAGTTACTTGGTTGAGAATATTATTATTTAGGTATAATTTCAACTTAAAGGGGATTTTCTTTTGTGGGGGACGGAAAAGGACATAATTTGATTTTTCGACATTTAAAGAAAGTTTGTTAGCTTGCAACCATGTTTGTACATGTTTAAGTTCAGTGTTAAGGGTAGACTCAAGAGCGTCAAGTTTTTTGTTAGAAAGAAAGAGATTTACATCATCAGCAAATAGGTGAAAGTTTAGTACATTAGACGATAAATGAAAGTCGTTAATATATAATAAAAATAAGATTGTTCCTAGCACGGACCCCTGAGGTACTCCTGTGGAAATATTCATAATATCAGAATCAATATCTCCTATTGATACATATTGGCTTCTTCCAGTAAGGTAGGAATGAAACCAATCATAAACGTTGCCCCTCAAGCCATAGTGAAAAAGTTTTTTTAATAAAATTTTATGGTTGACCACATCAAAAGCTTTGCTTAGATCGAGATATAAACCACATGAGTAAGAGCCATTATCAATAGATTTTTGAACCAGATCAGTAATGGAAATTATCGAGTGTAACGTTGTGTGCTTTTGTCGAAAACCAAATTGCTTATTATAAAAGATTCCATTGTTATCACAGAATTGAAGTAGTCTAGTAAACATTAATTTCTCTAGAATTCGACTGAACACCGATAAAAGAGAAATTGGTCTATAGTTATTAACACTGAGTTCAGAACCACTTTTATGTATTGGAATCACATTTGCGATCTTAAATTTGGTGGGAACAATACCACTTTCGAAAGAAAGGTTGAATATAGTTTGTAAAGGGTTCAAAATAAGATCTTTTATTATCAAGATAATTTTTGTTGGAATACTGAACGGGCCTGTTGATTTAGAAGGATTCAATTTTTGTATAATATCAGAAATTTCTTTAGCGCTGACTTTCTCCAGGATCAGTTGGTTAGATGAATTGTTTGGCATGTAAGACATTGGGGAGACGTTAGTGTCAGGAATAGCATTAGCGAGATTTGGTCCTACATTAGTGAAGAAATTGTTAAAAGCATTAGCTATGAGTTTACTATCTTTAAGTTCTACATCTTCGAGAAGTAATTTTGAAGGAATGGAATTGCCCAGAGGTTTGAGAGAAATTATGGATCTTATACCCTTCCAAATGCTTTTTGTATCTGAACTATTTCTAGTAAAATAGTCACTGTAGTAGGATATTTTGCTAAGCTTAATTATGTTAGCGAGTCTATTTTTATACTGTTTGTATTTCTCTTGATGGTATGCGGATTGGGTTTTTATGAACTTTTTGTAAAGTCTATTTTTTTCAGTAATCGATTTTCGAATTCCTTTTGTGATCCAAGGTTTGGCTAATTGCTTGATTGATCTATTACTTAATTGCACAAGTGGAACATGATTATCAATGATCCGTGAGATTTTGAAATAAAATGCATCAAACATAGATGAAGCATTTGAATAAATTGTAAGTTCTTTGTCCCAATCTATGCAATGTAAGTCCCTGATGAGTTTGTTGTTATCGAGTTTTGAGTAGTCTCTTTTGAATAATTTAAAATTTTTTGGTAAATGAGAAAATTTATTAATAATTATAAAGTTAGGGAGATGGTCTGATAGATCATCGAGAATATTCCCGCTTATTGTGTGATGCGAAACTGAGTTGAAAAAGATATTATCTATTAATGTAGCAGAATGATAAGTAATACGAGTAGGCTGGAGAATATGGGGAGAGAAAAAATACGAAGCAAGAATATTTAGGAAATTATTGGTGTCAGGATGAGTTTCAAAATTAAGTAAATTTAAGTTGAAATCACCCATAAAGATACAATACTTATTTTCGTTATTGATTTTCTCAAGGACATTATCTAGATAGCTTAAGAAAGACTGAGTGTCGCTATGTGGATGTCTATATAAAACACCGCAAACAATATTGTTATGTAAATTGGTTTGAATTTCAATCCAAAGTGATTGAAAATCAGGTGTAACTGTTGAAAGATCATTGCGCAAATTAAATTTCAAACTGTCATTAACATAAAAACCAACACCACCGGCATTTGACAAAGAAGGTTTAGAAATAAATTTATAACCTGGAATATTAATATTTAATAAATTTTGAACTGAATTTCTTAGTTTGGTTTCAGTTATGCCAATTAAAGAAAAACTGAGTGTTAATTGATGAAGTAAATCTGTCAATTTGTCAAAATTTGCATTTAAACTGCGAACATTGCAATGAAAAGCAGAAAAATGATTTTGAGATGAGCATAATGAAATGTTGTTATCATCATTGAATTCATTTAAAGAATAATATTTAAAGTTAGTTTTGTTTGGTAGATTAGCATCGGGATCATAGTTGTTATCATAGTCTACGCTATTGACATTAACATCCAAAAATGGAAAGTCTAGATCATCATTGTTATCATTGAATACTTAGCTATTGTCCAAGTTGAGTTTGCTTAGATCTTCTTCTTTCGTTATGGTTATTACTGGATGATTAATGTCTTTGCGTAGATGGATCTTTCCATATCTTGTCCAAATAAACTTGAAATTCCGATCCTTCTTTACTTTTAGGCACTTGTTGAAGAGCGTTTTGTTTTTCTTGGTTAGACTTTCGGATATGAAAATTGGTTGCTCTCTATGTCGCTTGAAGCCTAGATCTCTTGTTGATTTATTCTTCAGTAGTTTTCTTCCATTATATACATCATCTCTGTCAGATCTTTTTGTGAACTTAACGATGATGGCCGGGTCCCTGACAATTTGGACTCCATCATCTCTAGTAGTTACACCATTGTTAAGTCTGTGGCTGATAGAAATATCTTCATCGTGTAGATCAACATCAATGAGTTCAGCAACTTTTTGGACTAATTCTGTTGTCTTCATCCTTGTCAAAAGGGATACCACGGATCTCTAGGCAGTCTCTTCTTGAGTATTGCTCAAGATCATTATATTCGGCTTTGAGTTGTGCTATTTCATTGTTAGATTTCAAAACTTGAGTTTTTAGGTTTCTGTTTTCATCTGTAAGATGTTGTACCTCTTTCTTTAAGGAGTCGCAAGTTTCTTTTAACTCGTTGTAGCTTGTACTTAGATTGTTAACTTTGTCTTCCAGATCGATTATGGTCGTTAACTTTGCGGAAAGAGAGTTGATTTTTGCTAAAAGATCGTCGTATGAGCTCATAATGTAGAATATAAGAAAAATAAATAAGAATACGAGAATAATTTGATGGTTTTAGAGTCGTTTTGTAGGAGCGTTGAAATGAACGGCCATCTTGCTCCAGACCCAAGAGACCAAGTCTGAAAACCTCTAAGAGACCCTAAAAGGTATCAGGTCAGATCTCCGATTTTGACTCGTAAACAGGTGCGACGAGCATCCTCACCCTCTGATATATATAGGAGTTTCCCCCCCCTCTCCTCGGACATGCAGCAACATCTAAAGGGCATTTATTGTATTAAAATATGCAAAAATGTACAACTTTACAAGTTGCTCGCTTGGGCTCCCTCTGATGATTATTTGGGAGTTGAGTTTGATGCAGCCTACACTACCTGAGCGTGATGTACTATGTGTCGTAAGATTCCAATCTTCTTTGCATTTTTTGTTCTTTTTGAACTGACTTTATTTAAATATTTCTTCAACAGTAAATGCTGCCAACCATCTTGCGCATGTTCAAACGTCATTCAAAGATTCTTCGAGCGAGCGTTTGGAGGACTGGGCGCTACAGTCGCCAAGTTTCCCTTCATCGTTATCACAATCTGCCTCGTTATCGTAGGAGTCTGCGCAGTAGGGATGATGTTCTTGAAAAGTGAAAATCGAATTGAGAAACTTTATATTCCACCGAAGAGCCAGTCGTTGACGGACTTGGCAAAAGCGGTGAAACACTTTCCATTAATGGACACAAATGGAGAAGACATTATAGCCACACCGAAGTCAGGGAATAACATTTTAACACGTCAATGTTTCCTGGAACTTTTAAAAATTCACAACGAAATAATATCCTTGAAGAATTTTGACAAATATTGCATCAAGGTGGACAATCAGTGCGTTTATGCAAATCCACTGGAGTTGTTCAACTTTGATGAAAATAACGTGTACAATATCACACAGAAGATTACGCAATACTATAACACACCTTCATTACGCATGCGCAATGGAAGACCGCTGATCATGAACTTTGGGCGCATTTTCGGTAAACCTGAGTGGAGTAAGGGTGTCCTTCAAAGTGCAGCAGCTGTACAGGTACAGTATCTCGTGTCATCGAGTGATAATGACTACGAAGGGATTTTAGAACTAGAAAAAGTATTAATCAACAAAATCATTGCTTTGAAGAATTCGTTCACTTGCTCCAACATTTACTTCTCAACTGGCCGTAGTTTGAGCGATGCAACGTCAGAAAGTAGCGGTTCAGATATTTTACTGATCAGTATAACATTTACTTTGATGATAACATTCGCTTGTTGTTCCATGATCAAGTTTCGGAATCCACTCACCGGACATGCGATCTTGGCGAATATTGGGATCGTTGCCGTAGGTCTCGGGATTCTCGCGGGTCTCGGGTTGGCATGTTTCGCCGGAACACCGTTCATAAGCATCGTTGGCATATTACCATTTCTAATACTTGGTATTGGCATTGATGATATCTTTATAATTATAGATGAGTTGGATCGAGTCGACGTAAGCCATCACAGTGTCGTCGATAACGTCAGGTTTGTAATGGCTCATGCCGGGGCATCGATTACCATGACAACAATCACTGACTTAGTTGCGTTCGCAGTCAGCACATCCACCAAGTTTCCCGCCATTCGCCATTTCTGTATCTACGCTGCTTTGTCGATAACATTCGCCTATTTGATGATCGTAACTTTCTTCGTTGCTTTCTTGTCGTTCGATGTTCGGCGAATGAAAGCAGGGCGACGTGATTTTGTACCCTGTTTAAAGGTACCTCCTGTGAAAGAAGGGCAGCCCGCATGGACCACACCCTATCAGCACGTGTCTAGTAGGTTCATGGCGGCGTGGGGTAAGGTGTTAATGTACCCTGTAGTACGAGCTGTTGTAGTGGTGTTGTCGATAACACTACTTGGTGTTAGCATATTCTACGCGTTGAAAATTAATGAAGAGTTTGATCGACGTTTGTTGGCTAAGAAAGGTAAACAATAGACACAACATTACTATCATTATCCAGAGGCGGATCCAAGGGGAGGGCATGAGGGGGGGGAGGCCGGTTCCCCCCTCTTTTGATTTGTTTTTATAGATTTTTTTAAATTTTAGATTGATATCAGTAATGTTTTTATTTCCGGATCATGTTTTATTAGTGGCCTCCCCTTTCAAAATTTCTGGTTCTCCCTGTTATCCTTATCATTGTCGTCATTGAGTCATTGTTATTCTTATCAGGGCCCCTCTGGATACCTGCAGCCTCGTTGCTGAATGAGCCACCCTGCTTAAATATAGTTTACCTTTGATGACATGACATGAATTAAAATTAATTGTTATCATCATGGTTAATCAAAGAAGAGTTGTATGCGAGAAACATTAACTAACATCAAATGTTTTCATTTGTAAATTGTGGTTAAACCTCTCGCCTCTCACCGCTTGGTACGGGTTTGAGCCCTGACTCGGGCACTGGACTATATGAGAGAAGAGGGTGTTCTTTAGCATTGTCATTAACGTACTGCCATCAATACCACCGACATCACTAT
>OU974082.1:3712116-3754616 GCA_918843875.1 Diadumene lineata
ATGATTATAGTTTGTACACGAATTGCAGCAAAAAATTTAAAAAAAATTGAAAACTCTTACAAAAAATTCCTTTCAGTCTTGTATTCATTTTTCCCAGACAACAGTTTTTTTTATGATCGGACGTACGTTATGTTCATATAGCTGAGATAACAAAATACAATTTGTAACAAAAAAAACAGTACAAAATAAAAAAAAACAATACAACCAGTGAAATTTCATTTTTCAAAAAAATAGAAATTCAAGCTTTTTTTCACACTGTTGACTTTTCTTTTTTTTATCAAAAATTTTGGTGGGCTATAGTCCATGCATTTTGTTCAAAAATTGGGTATTTTTTGGTTATTTTGGTGTGCTATAGTCCATTCGTTTTGTTCAAAAATTGGGTATTTTTACTCATTTTGGTGGGCTATAGTCAATGCATTTTAGTCAAAAATTGGGTATTTTTGGTCATTTTGGTGGACTATGGTCCATGCATTTTAGTCAAAAATTGGGTATTTTTGGTCATTTTGGTGGGCTATAGTCCATGCATTTTAGTCGAAAATTGGGTATTTTTGGTCATTTTGGTGGGCTATAGTCCATGCAATTTAGTCAAAAATTGGGTATTTTTGGTTATTTTGGTGTGCTATAGTCCATTCGTTTTGTTCAAAAATTGGGCATTTTTACTCATTTTGCTGGGCTATAGTCCATGCATTTTAGTCAAAAATTGGGTAATTTTGGTCATTTTGGTAGGCTATATTCCATGCATTTTGTTCAAAAATTGGGTATTTTTTGGTCATTTTGGTGTGCTATAGTCCATGCCTTTTGATCAAAAATTGGGTATCTTTGGCCATTTTGGTTGGCTATAGTCTATGCATTTTGGTCAAAAATTACGTATTTTTGGTCATTTTGGTGGGCTATAGCTAATGCATTTTCATGAAAAATTGCAAACACTTTGCATCGTTTGCTTTTTGCACTTTGGTTGAACTGCATGTTAAAAAACTTTGATGGGCCAGAACGGCTCGACATTTCAATTGTGAATCCTTGGAGGGATATTAGAGAGGACTTGCTATAATCTTCACCTTTCTGTGTTTGTACTTCGGTGTAAAATTCACTGAGAGACTCGTCAAGTTCTTCGTCCGTCATGAGTTCAAGCGCTTTCTTTGGTGGCTGTTTTTGAACTCCCCACTCTGAAATTGAAAATATCATGAATTAGAAATTAATATTTTTATGATTTTTACGACATTGATGTACTTTACAGACATCCACACAAACATGGAAACAAAAACAACGCGAAAAACGATAACACGGGTATTTTGTTTTGATTCGTGCTAGGTAACGTTTTCATGCATTCTAAGGCAGCGTTTACACGAAGCCGGCTATTTTTTTAGCCGGCTAAAGAAATACCGTTTACATAGCGTTTTTCGTGTAAACGCTTATCGTTTTCGCATCGTTTTCGGTAGCTTGAAGAGCGTCTGTAAGCATCTTGCAGACTAAATGTTGGAATTACTCTTTCTTGTTATGCCTGAACCAAAGTGATGACTTCAGCGTTTTCGAAAATAGCCGGCTAAAGCGTTTACACGAAAACGCATAGCCGTCGTTTTCGAAAATAACCACTCTGAGAGGCGTTTTCGCAAATAGCCGGCTAAGTAGCGTTTTTGTGTAAACGGTAGGCCTAAACGGATAAAAAAATGTGCATTTACGAAAACAGTCGGCTCCGTTAGCTCAACAAATCTTTGCGTCGAAGTGTTACCTGAAGTAAGAGGCATGTCGTCTTTTTCACCTTTTTGCATCAAAAAGTTGAGATCCACCGTAAAATTTGGGAAATCCAAGTTTTGTAAATTGATGTAATCAAAACGAAAATATATAGTTCAGTTGCAAAGATGTACATTGATATATTCCATTCACAGGATTACCAAACGCATGTTTCTAGTGTTTTTTTTTTTGCGACATTTCAAGGTTTTGTCTTTTTCTTTGATATGAAACATTAGTCACCATAACCGATACAAAAACATGGTTAAAAACGCATCAAACCACACACATATTCAAAGACACCAAAGAACAAAGATTAATTTGAGTTCAAAAAAGCCTTCAAAATAATAAATTCCGAAACGAAAGAACGGAACCCTCGAATTTCTACATGACCACAGGAAACCCGATCAAAGTAACACAGGAAGACCATTCAACAAAAACCTTGAACCCATCGAAACACTATTTTTCTGACATTATTTTACAACTTGGTAGCGTCCCTTGCAGCCGTCTTGATTGTTTTGCCGATTAAAAATGAATTTGTCATACTTTTGATTGTGACAGAATTTGACGCATGGAAGTTCAGAACGGAAATTATTTGGAGTCAGTATGACCAAACCTTTTTTTTTTTGCAAACAGTTTTGGAAATGTAGAAAATCTTAGGAATTTCAGTACACTTAAAACTCACTTAGTTTCCTTTTCGCATGAGTGGGAAACGGTACGGTTATGATAATGCTACGGCACGGCAGATGATTTAAATTCTTTATTTTAGAGTCGTTTTTGCATCAGAAAGGGAAACGATACGGCTGCGATACCGCTACGATATATACGACAGGAAATTTGATTGTTTTATAGAAACTACGGCTACGATCGAAATGATGCGTTACTGTTTTCCCATTTATACAAAAATGACTATATTGTATTTCGGTTGAAAAGAGCCGCCCTCACTTCAGTTGCCGTGAAAATGATAACATCGACTCAGTTCATTAAACAAGATGACTTCTTTTGTTTGTTTTTATGTACAATTTCAACAACTGCTTTATTTGAAAACAGAGATTCTGAACTCGTATATAAGGTCCTCGTTTTATTATTATTATTATTATTATTATTATTATTATTATTATTATTATTATTATTATTATTATTATTATTATTATTATTATATTGAAGAATATAGCTACAATCATATGATCTAGCCTATAAAGAAAGACTACCAACAATTTTGCTAGCCTTTGTTACAATAGTTTTCAACATATTCATATTCTAAGAATGTTAATCTTGACTTTGAAATAATCCTGATATAACTTTTCTAATTATTGATTCGCTGTCCATCAATACCGTCTTCTGCATTTCTCCTAAAACTTTACTACTCTTCTCTACTTCCTTTCCAAATACCATTTCAACGTATTTTGACGTCTCCTTCACTCCTCCACCAAGTGCTCCTATTATTAATGGTACCACTGTGATTTTATATCCCGGTCTTCTTTCACGCATTTCAAATGCCAGCTGACGGTACTTGTTTAGTTTCTCTACTCGTTTGTCTTCGATGTTAATTTCTTGAGGACATGCCATGTCACAAATCCAAATTTTCTTTGTTATTTTGTCCTCCAGCGTTAAGTCTGGTCTTCTAGCCTTTGTTGTTTTCCTCATTTTAAATTCAAAATCCCAAATTAACTTTGCATTCTCATTTTCAAGAACATGTCCTCGTTCCCACCTCTCTCTGTACCACCTAGTGTCAGCTTCAATCAGATTATAGCATTTGGCCCATGTAGTCGCTAAGATCATTAGTGCTCTATTGTGCCTTGATAAATATTCTCCACTGGCTAAAACCTTGCATCCAGCGAGAAGATGATGAACTGTTTCTTTATATTCACCACACAGTCTACATTTGTCATTATCACTTAAACCTCTAGCTACCTTCCAGGATCGTGTTTCCACCATTTGCTCTAACATTGTCAATATAGCTGCAGTTTTTCTTGGCTCCAATTTTTGTTTTAACCACAAATGGCATTCATTTTCTTGCTTTCTATAACTCTCACTCTGCATCTCTTTCGTTGTGTAACGAGCGATTCTTTTCTCCTGCAGACCTTTATTCAGCCTTGACTTTACTATTTTCCATGTCTGTTTCCAGTCCTTTTCAATAATTTCATCTTCTAGTATAACTCTTTCTTCAGCAAACTCTATTTTCTTTTCAACTAATTGCATTATGGTTACTGCATCATCTTTGATTGAGCCACTCTCCTTGAACAATTCTCTTTCCCAAGCTGCTTTTATCCATCTGTTGCTTGATGTTGCCATATAACAAGCTACACGTAATCTTGTTTGTGTGTATACATCCCTTAACGATTTCAGTCCCCTGCCACCTGCATTCCGTTTCATGTATAACCTTTCATCACTTGACTGTCTTCCTAACATGTTTTTCGTTCTCAATTCTCTCTTGACGACTTGGTCTAGCTCAGTCAGCTCTGACTTTGTAAATTTACAAACGTTCATCGGATATGCAACAACAGGAATCACTTTAGTGTTAATTGCGTTCATTAAATTCTCATCATTCAGTCCCGTCTTAGTAATCATCTTCATTCTTCTTTCCACTTCTTCAATAACTCTGTTATATACAGCTTTGGTCTTAATGCCATCTGCTTGTTCTACTCCAAGAAATTTGTATATTTCACTTTGATCCGGATCCATTGTTTTCATTCTTTCCTGTAGTACTTGCAGGCCATCTCCCTTAACCATTTTACCGCGTTCGAAAACAATTTCTGCACATTTTGTTACTCCATAACACGCTCCAGTATCATGACTTGCTTTCACAATAGTTTCGTTCACGTCTTTCAATATATTATGACTTTCTTGATACACTTTTAGATCGTCTATAAACAAACTGTGAGTTCTTTTAACTTCTCGTCTTCCTGGTCGACCCATTCGGTAGCCTTTTGTTTCCTGCAGCAATTTACATACTGGAATCTCTGATATACAGAAGCCCACTGGCGAGAAGCTGTCTCCTTGTAAGAAGCCACATTTGATATCAATCCACCTACTTGTCTCTTTCTCTCCATTTTTCCATACTTCAAGTTTTGTTTTCCACTTATTCATCAGCTCCTTTAACAAACCTATGACGTTCTTTGGTAATCCAATCCATTCATACACCCTTAGCATCCAATCATGATGTACTTTGTCATATGCCTTCTTGTAGTCATAAAACGCCACTGCTAAATTACGGTGATACGCTTTTACCTCCTCCATGATACATCTATCGATGATAAGTTGGTCTACAGTTCCAAGAACTCCCTCAACCGCACCCAATTGACCCTCATCCCAGATGTTGTTTTGGACTGAATGGTTTCTCATATACTTGCCAATTAGGCCGGTGAGTAGTTTGTAGGATGTATTCAAACACGTTATGGGGCGGTAGTTTTTTTCGTCGCCAAGTTCTTTCGTTTTTGGAAGCAGCACTGTTCTTCCTGTTGGCCACCATACTGGAATTAAATCTGTATCTTCTAATACTTGCTTGAATGCTCTTTGAAGTGCACTTTGTGCAGATATTAGTTTCTTCCACCAGAAGTTCTGGATTCCATCAATGCCAGGCGATGTCCAATTTTTTCTCTTCTTGATCTCTGACTTTATTTCTAGGTGTTTCACGTCAAACTTGTTAACCTGCACGACTTTTTGTTTTAATTCTGTCTTCACTTTCTGCATCCAAGACGTTTGTGGTGTCATTTCATCTTTTTCCCATATGCCTCCCCAAAATTGTACGAATTTATTCATCTCTGGAATTTGTCCTTCATGTTCTATTTCACCTTGTATTCTCTTGAAAAATCCCTTTTGATCTTTTTCAAATAAAGCATTATGCATAATCCGTCTACTTCTTTCTACCATCTTCTCCAATTTCACTTTTTTATAACGCAATTCGTCAATCCATGTTTCCTTATATTTTCTTAGTAGTGAGCAAGTTGGTTCTTGGTTATTCATTGATATTCGTAATTGTGTTAATATGTTCTTCTCTCTGATGGTTGCCTTTCTCTTTATCTTTCGTCTATGTAGCTCGTTACTTATTCTTGCTACCCTTTGTCTGAGGTCTTTCATTTCAGCTTTTAATTTCCTTTCGCGTCTGTTACCATTCACAGCTTTAATCTTTGTATTTTTCTTGGCTTTTATTTTGATTCCCATTTTTCGTTCTATTGCTTTTCCCATGGCATATACTTTATCCGTTACTTCCAATATAGTATCCTCATTACATAGATGATGGCCAAGTATGTTGTCTGCGCTGTTTAAGATATCATTTGGTAACTTCATTTTCCTTAATCGTTCCCTAGGTTCTAAATCCTGCATCGTACTTTTATGAAGATCTCGAAATTGCTCAAGGAATAGTTGATTAAGTTCTTCATCCAAGTTTGTTTCTTTATCATCATCATCATTTGCTTCAACTACTATATTCTCTACATCCGATTGATAATCATCAATGTTCTCTTCTTCTTCTACGTCACGTTCTTCATCGCTTTGTTGCTCATTATTAATCACATTGTCTTCCCTCACTAGCATAAGGTTATTAACTTCTGGTTCTGTCTTAAATCGTGCTGCATTATCACGTAATTTCTGTGTACTTATGTTAGTGTGCTCCGGGTATTCAATCTCCCATCTTTGTTTAATTCTTTTCATAAATCCCCTTCCTTTTTTCCTTTCCTCCTTATCAATCAACAGCAATTTCACTTTCATTTCCGTATTCCACTTTATTTTCTTCTTTACTTGATTGACAGTTTGATTTTGTTCTACTCCCCATCCTTCTTTAGCAAAACGTTTAGCGTTATCAACTAAGTTCTGTGCTGTTCTCTTGTTTCCTGGAAACTCACTGTCCCACTTTTCTTTAATCCTTTTCATAAAGTTCTTTCCTTTTCGGCGTTCTTCTTTATCAATCTGCACTATTCTTCGCTTTTGATCATCAGTCCATCCAGCTTTGATCATTCCATGAATTCTATTGTTAGGTACACGAAATACTCTATTCTCAGCCACATTTTCATGCGCCACTGTTTGTTCAGTAATCTCGTTTGGATGATATTGATTTTGATCGATAACTTCCATGTGCTTTGGTTATTTAGCTCGGGTGTTATCAGTCGACCTAACGTTGCCCGGCTCGCTAGGTAAAGCTACTTGTGATAGGAGTCGCTAATTCCTACCATACTGTCGTTAATGGCTGAATAACGTTTCAACCATCCACCCATCAGCACGAACAAGACCTTGAGTTACGATTACCATTTTTCGTATGTAATTCACTAGATGAATTGTCGTCCAAGACTTAAGAGCCCCATCTGCCCTACTGGTGGATGGCCGTTGACTCGCTAGGAGTTCATCCGCCCTTAAAGCAGGTCTTGTTTTTAATTCCTGCTGGGTGTCCACCCACCCACCTCACCAGCTCTAGTCCCCAGTGGCCTAGTAAACTGGTGGGAAGCCGGTTTAGTCGCCGACAACTCGACCCATGATTCAGGTTGTACCGGATTACATGGTTTACCAGTAGCAGATCATACATATACATCAAATACAATCTGACCTGAACCTCACGCGGCCTAATATTAAGCTCGCGCACTAAGATGTTTTGCTTTTCACGCTTACCAAGCACCAACGATCAGAACTCAATCAAAATTCAAATATGACCTAACCTGACAAAATTAAATTGTAAAGCGCGCGCAGATCAACACTCTACTGATCCGCGCGTGCAGGGACCATAAATTGAAACAACATAATCAAACAAAGAAGCGCGCGCAAATCGGCAAACCGTTCTGCGCGTGAGAAAACAGTTGGTAAAGTTGAAACAAAAACCACGTAATCAAATAGAAAAGGTAACCGAACAACCACCAATCGATCTTTAAAAAATGATTTTACCACAAGACAGCTTTTAAAACTTCTTGTGAAAGAAAATAAAGCAAAAAAAAATGGAGGAGGTTATGAGCTCCGACCTTCAGTGCTTATTATTATTATTATTATTATTATTATTATTATTATAATCTTTTATTTCACAGCAAATACTAATGATTTTACAATATTAATTGCTGGCAGATGTTACATAACTCCAGCTCAAGAGCTATCCTGATCCTGAGAGCTGGAGTACTTTTCTAATGATATGGGCCGTGCCCAGAAGTACAGATTTTTGGATATTCGATATATTACAACATTTGATTCCTAGTCTTTTTAATTGTTCTTTCAATTGAGCGGGTATCGCTCCTAGTGATCCAATGACTACTGGTACTGTTGTTGTTTTCATTTCCCAAAGTCTTTCTATTTCAATCCTTAGGTCTTGGTATTTGTTGACCTTTTCGTTTTCTTTTTCTTGTATTCTGTGGTCAGCTGGTACGGAAATGTCAATTATTTGTACTCTTTTGTTTTTTTTGTCTATCACAACGATGTCAGGTCTTCTGGCTGATATTTTTTTATCTGTGTAAATATTAAAGTCCCACAGTATCTTGACATCATCATTTTCTTCAACTGCTTTGGGTTGATGCTTCCACCACTTGTCTTCACATTCTATTCCATTCTTCTCACATATATGCCAATGAATATTCCTGGCCACATTGTCATGTCTTTGCTTGTACTCATTTCCAGCAAGCACTTTACATCCTGAAACTATATGTTCAACAGTTTCAGTTTTTTCTTTACATAGTCTACAGAGCGGCGACTCGTTGTTTTTATAGATATTATTCAGTGCTTTCACTGGTAATGACTGATCTTGTGCTGCTGTGATGAGGCCTTCAGTTTCTATTTTGAGATCTCCTTTATTTAGCCACTTGTTCGTACTTTCGATGTCAATCTTCCCTTCAATATTTCTTATGTATTGTCCATGGAGTGGTTTGTTCTTATATGCTTGCATTCTTTCGTGTTGTTTGCGTTGATGGTATTCTTTCTTTGTTTCTGAATGTTCTTTAATGATATCTGGTGTATCTTTGATGATATCAGATAGGTATTCGTTCTTCTTTACATACTCATTCAATGCAATTTCTTCTTCATGCACAACATCTTCGATTGACTTCAGGCCTCTGCCTCCGTTAGATCGTGGTAGGTAAAGTCTATCAACATCAGCACGTGGATGTAATCCGCGATGGATGGTCATTTGTTTTCTGGTCTTTCTATCCATTTCTTTGACTTCTTCCATATTCCATTTCACAATTCCAGCTGTGTATCGAACGACTGGTATGGCGTAGGTATTGATGGCCACTATTTTATTTCTTCCATTCAGTTTTGACTTTAGAATTAATTTAAGTCTTCTCGTGTATTCTGTTCGTACATTCTTCTTGACTTTATCATGGTTGATGTCATCCTTCTCTAGAACTCCAAGATATTTGTAGTTCTCTTCTCCTTGTAAACACTTTATCTCTTTACCATCTGGAAGTTTGATGCCTTCTCGTCTGACAACTTTTCCTCTTTTCACGCTTATTTTTGCACACTTTTCAATTCCAAAAGTCATGCTGATGTCTTCACTAAAGATTCGTACCGTATGAAGTAATGATTCACTTTCTCTTTCCGTTTTTGCATATAGCTTCAGATCGTCCATGTACAGCAGGTGGTTCAAGATTTGGTTACACTTTATCTTATATCCTTTGTTTGTGTTATTGAGAATAGTTGACAGTGGTATTAACGCAACAATGAAGAGAAGAGGAGATAATGAATCACCCTGAAATATTCCACTTTTGATGTCACACAGTCCGCAAGATTCCTTTTCAACCATTAATTCTGTTCTCCACATTTTCATAGCTTTTCGTAAGAATTTATTAATTGAAGCACTAACTTTGATGGTACTCAGGCTTTCCAAAATCCAACTGTGTGGTACAGAGTCATATGCCTTTTTGTAGTCGATCCAAATCATCTCTAGGTTCTTTTTCTTTAATTTGGCATTCCTTAGTATGGTTTTGTCAATGAGTAGTTGATCTTTTGTTCCTCTTGAGCCACGACTACAACCTTTTTGCTCCTTGGGCATAAGTCCTTGCTCATCTAGATGTTGATAAATGCTGTCCGATATGATGGATGTCATCAATTTCCACAAAGTTGGCAGACAGGTGATGGGACGGTAATTGCTTGGTATGGGACCTTTCTTTTCGTCTTTCATAATCAATGTCGTTCTTCCTTCAGTCATCCATGGTGGTGTTTCATCACTTTCAAATACATGTTGCAATTGTGCTGCAATTCGTTCGTGCAAATTAGTCAGATGTTTTATCCAATAGCCATGTACTTCATCTTTCCCTGGCGCTTTCCAGTTCTTTATCTTTTTAGCCATTTTCTTTACCTTTTCTCTCGTAAATATCAAGTCTTGTTGTTCTCTTACATCATCATATTCTTGCTGTACGTCTTTGAGCCACTGTGCATTGGTGTTATGATGCTTTTCTTTTGACCACAGATCACTCCAAAATGTTCTTACTTCATCTTTGTTTGGTTTTGCGTTGTTTTTGCATGGTTTTAGTTGTTTCATTGAGTTCTTTATACAGGTCTTTCTGATTTGTTTGAAACATTTTATTATTATTATTATTATTATTATTATTATTATTATTATTATTATTATTATTATCTTTTATTTCACAGCAAATACTAATGATTTTACAATATTAATTGCTGGCAGATGTTACATAACTCCAGCTCAAGAGCTATCCTGATCCTGAGAGCTGGAGTACTTTTCTAATGATATGGGCCGTGCCCAGAAGTACAGATTTTTGGATATTCGCTATATTACAACATTTGATTCCTAGTCTTTTTAATTGTTCTTTCAATTGAGCGGGTATCGCTCCTAGTGATCCAATGACTACTGGTACTGTTGTTGTTTTCATTTCCCAAAGTCTTTCTATTTCAATCCTTAGGTCTTGGTATTTGTTGACCTTTTCGTTTTCTTTTTCTTGTATTCTGTGGTCAGCTGGTACGGAAATGTCAATTATTTGTACTCTTTTGTTTTTTTTGTCTATCACAACGATGTCAGGTCTTCTGGCTGATATTTTTTTATCTGTGTAAATATTAAAGTCCCACAGTATCTTGACATCATCATTTTCTTCAACTGCTTTGGGTTGATGCTTCCACCATTTGTCTTCACATTCTATTCCATTCTTCTCACATATATGCCAATGAATATTCCTGGCCACATTGTCATGTCTTTGCTTGTACTCATTTCCAGCAAGCACTTTACATCCTGAAACTATATGTTCAACAGTTTCAGTTTTTTCTTTACATAGTCTACAGAGCGGCGACTCGTTGTTCTTATAGATATTATTCAGTGCTTTCACTGGCAATGACTGATCTTGTGCTGCTGTGATGAGGCCTTCAGTTTCTATTTTGAGATCTCCTTTATTTAGCCACTTGTTCGTACTTTCGATGTCAATCTTCCCTTCAATATTTCTTATGTATTGTCCATGGAGTGGTTTGTTCTTATATGCTTGCATTCTTTCGTGTTGTTTGCGTTGATGGTATTCTTTCTTTGTTTCTGAATGTTCTTTAATGATATCTGGTGTATCTTTGATGATATCAGATAGGTATTCGTTCTTCTTTACATACTCATTCAATGCAATTTCTTCTTCATGCACAACATCTTCGATTGACTTCAGGCCTCTGCCTCCGTTAGATCGTGGTAGGTAAAGTCTATCAACATCAGCACGTGGATGTAATCCGCGATGGATGGTCATTTGTTTTCTGGTCTTTCTATCCATTTCTTTGACTTCTTCCATATTCCATTTCACAATTCCAGCTGTGTATCGAACGACTGGTATGGCGTAGGTATTGATGGCCACTATTTTATTTCTTCCATTCAGTTTTGACTTTAGAATTAATTTAAGTCTTCTCGTGTATTCTGTTCGTACATTCTTCTTGACTTTATCATGGTTGATGTCATCCTTCTCTAGAACTCCAAGATATTTGTAGTTCTCTTCTCCTTGTAAACACTTTATCTCTTTACCATCTGGAAGTTTGATGCCTTCTCGTCTGACAACTTTTCCTCTTTTCACGCTTATTTTTGCACACTTTTCAATTCCAAAAGTCATGCTGATGTCTTCACTAAAGATTCGTACCGTATGAAGTAATGATTCACTTTCTCTTTCCGTTTTTGCATATAGCTTCAGATCGTCCATGTACAGCAGGTGGTTCAAGATTTGGTTACACTTTATCTTATATCCTTTGTTTGTGTTATTGAGAATAGTTGACAGTGGTATTAACGCAACAATGAAGAGAAGAGGAGATAATGAATCACCCTGAAATATTCCACTTTTGATGTCACACAGTCCGCAAGATTCCTTTTCAACCATTAATTCTGTTCTCCACATTTTCATAGCTTTTCGTAAGAATTTATTAATTGAAGCACTAACTTTGATGGTACTCAGGCTTTCCAAAATCCAACTGTGTGGTACAGAGTCATATGCCTTTTTGTAGTCGATCCAAATCATCTCTAGGTTCTTTTTCTTTAATTTGGCATTCCTTAGTATGGTTTTGTCAATGAGTAGTTGATCTTTTGTTCCTCTTGAGCCACGACTACAACCTTTTTGCTCCTTGGGCATAAGTCCTTGCTCATCTAGATGTTGATAAATGCTGTCCGATATGATGGATGTCATCAATTTCCACAAAGTTGGCAGACAGGTGATGGGACGGTAATTGCTTGGTATGGGACCTTTCTTTTCGTCTTTCATAATCAATGTCGTTCTTCCTTCAGTCATCCATGGTGGTGTTTCATCACTTTCAAATACATGTTGCAATTGTGCTGCAATTCGTTCGTGCAAATTAGTCAGATGTTTTATCCAATAGCCATGTACTTCATCTTTCCCTGGCGCTTTCCAGTTCTTTATCTTTTTAGCCATTTTCTTTACCTTTTCTCTCGTAAATATCAAGTCTTGTTGTTCTCTTACATCATCATATTCTTGCTGTACGTCTTTGAGCCACTGTGCATTGGTGTTATGATGCTTTTCTTTTGACCACAGATCACTCCAAAATGTTCTTACTTCATCTTTGTTTGGTTTTGCGTTGTTTTTGGTTTTAGTTGTTTCATTGAGTTCTTTATACAGGTCTTTCTGATTTGTTTGAAACATTTTGTTTTGATGGTAGTGCTTGATTCTATTATCATAGCGTTCTATCTTCTTACCTAACGTCTTTACATGTTGTTTTAGCTCTTCAATCACTTGTTTGATGGATTTATTATTTAATTGATATTTATTTGTTAAAACGTTCTCAAGTCTTTTGTTCTTCAGATTTTTCGCGTCAAGTTCTTTCAGTCTGCTAATATCTTTCCTCATGTTGTTAATTCTGTTCTGTATTCTTCTTTTCCATGGTGGATATTTGTCATTATTCCTTTTCCTTTCATTCATCTTGTACCCAAGTTCCCCTGTGACTACTAATCCGGTGGCATATAGCAGTTTATTTGTTTCTGTTATAGATCTTGTTGGAATGCTGTCCATAACTTTGTTGACATCTGCTGTGATTTTTGATAGCTTGACTGAGTATTTTAACTTGGGTAATCTTTTCCGCTGCTCGGTATTATTCATCGTATCTATGATCTTCTGCCTTAATTCCATCTGATATTCTGATAAATCGTTTAGCGAGTGTTCTTGTTCAATATGTTGTTCATCATGTATTATGGTGTCACCATCATGGTCGTCAGATACTGTATCATTTTCAATATTCTGGATATCGAGAGGGTGTTCGTCATTTACTTCCGTTAATTCTTTTGTCGCTTGGTATTTAATTTGATCAAGTTCAACATCTGTGAACCATTTCTTTTTGATGATCATGTTCTTTTGTAGTGTTAGTCTTTTCTCGCCAACGTTGATATCAGGATGCTTTTCTATCCAGAGTTCGTTCATTCTTTTGCCAAAGTACTTTCCTTCTGTTTTAGCCTTAAAGAAGCACATCAGTACATCTTTATTTTCATCTGTACTCCATTTTCGTCTTGATCTTGATGTTTGGTTGGTTGTTTGTTCCAGTAGCCCAATATCCACTGCGTGTACTGGTTCCTCTACAAGCGGTGTAGGTGCGATTACCTCGGGCGTTAAATTTGCCATAAGTTTGGCTCTTTATTTCACTCACTAGGAGGTGTTTTGGAACAATTTCAGTGCGCGCGCATTCACCAAATGAAGATTGCACGCGCTGGAGCTCTGTCTAAGAGAAAATCCTAACGGTCACGCACGTTCTACTTTGTTTGAAAATCTTAGCGAAATAAATAAAGTGACGGTTTTCTCAAATTATTGAAAACCTTTGTAAAAAGATTAACGGTTTTATAAAAATTTTGAAAATCTTTTTCAGATATTTTGTTATGTGAAATTCGCTATTCGCTATATTCAAAGCTTAAAGAGATGTTGATTTTTACAATTGTGTCTTGGTCTTATTTGTTTTTCACAGTCAAAACGTATTTCAACCTTCAGTGGCTGTTTCGCTCGAAGATTCTGGTGAGGACTAGATTAGCGATAAAATCACCAATATTTACAAAAATACTCCTAAAATATGATGAAAAAACTAATACTAACCTTACCAATCTAAATCGACAAGCAGATCAAATTCACAATGTAGTTTTAAGCGTAAGAATGATCAAATTTTAAGAGCTCTTAGAGGTGAACCTTCACAGGTTGAGCGCGCGGGAATTATTATTATTATTATTATTATTATTATTATTATTATTATGAAGAATATAGCTACAATCATATGATCTAGCCTATAAAGAAAGACTACCAACAATTTTGCTAGCCTTTGTTACAATAGTTTTCAACATATTCATATTCTAAGAATGTTAATCTTGACTTTGAAATAATCCTGATATAACTTTTCTAATTATTGATTCGCTGTCCATCAATACCGTCTTCTGCATTTCTCCTAAAACTTTACTACTCTTCTCTACTTCCTTTCCAAATACCATTTCAACGTATTTTGACGTCTCCTTCACTCCTCCACCAAGTGCTCCTATTATTAATGGTACCACTGTGATTTTATATCCCGGTCTTCTTTCACGCATTTCAAATGCCAGCTGACGGTACTTGTTTAGTTTCTCTACTCGTTTGTCTTCGATGTTAATTTCTTGAGGACATGCCATGTCACAAATCCAAATTTTCTTTGTTATTTTGTCCTCCAGCGTTAAGTCTGGTCTTCTAGCCTTTGTTGTTTTCCTCATTTTAAATTCAAAATCCCAAATTAACTTTGCATTCTCATTTTCAAGAACATGTCCTCGTTCCCACCTCTCTCTGTACCACCTAGTGTCAGCTTCAATCAGATTATAGCATTTGGCCCATGTAGTCGCTAAGATCATTAGTGCTCTATTGTGCCTTGATAAATATTCTCCACTGGCTAAAACCTTGCATCCAGCGAGAAGATGATGAACTGTTTCTTTATATTCACCACACAGTCTACATTTGTCATTATCACTTAAACCTCTAGCTACCTTCCAGGATCGTGTTTCCACCATTTGCTCTAACATTGTCAATATAGCTGCAGTTTTTCTTGGCTCCAATTTTTGTTTTAACCACAAATGGCATTCATTTTCTTGCTTTCTATAACTCTCACTCTGCATCTCTTTCGTTGTGTAACGAGCGATTCTTTTCTCCTGCAGACCTTTATTCAGCCTTGACTTTACTATTTTCCATGTCTGTTTCCAGTCCTTTTCAATAATTTCATCTTCTAGTATAACTCTTTCTTCAGCAAACTCTATTTTCTTTTCAACTAATTGCATTATGGTTACTGCATCATCTTTGATTGAGCCACTCTCCTTGAACAATTCTCTTTCCCAAGCTGCTTTTATCCATCTGTTGCTTGATGTTGCCATATAACAAGCTACACGTAATCTTGTTTGTGTGTATACATCCCTTAACGATTTCAGTCCCCTGCCACCTGCATTCCGTTTCATGTATAACCTTTCATCACTTGACTGTCTTCCTAACATGTTTTTCGTTCTCAATTCTCTCTTGACGACTTGGTCTAGCTCAGTCAGCTCTGACTTTGTAAATTTACAAACGTTCATCGGATATGCAACAACAGGAATCACTTTAGTGTTAATTGCGTTCATTAAATTCTCATCATTCAGTCCCGTCTTAGTAATCATCTTCATTCTTCTTTCCACTTCTTCAATAACTCTGTTATATACAGCTTTGGTCTTAATGCCATCTGCTTGTTCTACTCCAAGAAATTTGTATATTTCACTTTGATCCGGATCCATTGTTTTCATTCTTTCCTGTAGTACTTGCAGGCCATCTCCCTTAACCATTTTACCGCGTTCGAAAACAATTTCTGCACATTTTGTTACTCCATAACACGCTCCAGTATCATGACTTGCTTTCACAATAGTTTCGTTCACGTCTTTCAATATATTATGACTTTCTTGATACACTTTTAGATCGTCTATAAACAAACTGTGAGTTCTTTTAACTTCTCGTCTTCCTGGTCGACCCATTCGGTAGCCTTTTGTTTCCTGCAGCAATTTACATACTGGAATCTCTGATATACAGAAGCCCACTGGCGAGAAGCTGTCTCCTTGTAAGAAGCCACATTTGATATCAATCCACCTACTTGTCTCTTTCTCTCCATTTTTCCATACTTCAAGTTTTGTTTTCCACTTATTCATCAGCTCCTTTAACAAACCTATGACGTTCTTTGGTAATCCAATCCATTCATACACCCTTAGCATCCAATCATGATGTACTTTGTCATATGCCTTCTTGTAGTCATAAAACGCCACTGCTAAATTACGGTGATACGCTTTTACCTCCTCCATGATACATCTATCGATGATAAGTTGGTCTACAGTTCCAAGAACTCCCTCAACCGCACCCAATTGACCCTCATCCCAGATGTTGTTTTGGACTGAATGGTTTCTCATATACTTGCCAATTAGGCCGGTGAGTAGTTTGTAGGATGTATTCAAACACGTTATGGGGCGGTAGTTTTTTTCGTCGCCAAGTTCTTTCGTTTTTGGAAGCAGCACTGTTCTTCCTGTTGGCCACCATACTGGAATTAAATCTGTATCTTCTAATACTTGCTTGAATGCTCTTTGAAGTGCACTTTGTGCAGATATTAGTTTCTTCCACCAGAAGTTCTGGATTCCATCAATGCCAGGCGATGTCCAATTTTTTCTCTTCTTGATCTCTGACTTTATTTCTAGGTGTTTCACGTCAAACTTGTTAACCTGCACGACTTTTTGTTTTAATTCTGTCTTCACTTTCTGCATCCAAGACGTTTGTGGTGTCATTTCATCTTTTTCCCATATGCCTCCCCAAAATTGTACGAATTTATTCATCTCTGGAATTTGTCCTTCATGTTCTATTTCACCTTGTATTCTCTTGAAAAATCCCTTTTGATCTTTTTCAAATAAAGCATTATGCATAATCCGTCTACTTCTTTCTACCATCTTCTCCAATTTCACTTTTTTATAACGCAATTCGTCAATCCATGTTTCCTTATATTTTCTTAGTAGTGAGCAAGTTGGTTCTTGGTTATTCATTGATATTCGTAATTGTGTTAATATGTTCTTCTCTCTGATGGTTGCCTTTCTCTTTATCTTTCGTCTATGTAGCTCGTTACTTATTCTTGCTACCCTTTGTCTGAGGTTTTTCATTTCAGCTTTTAATTTCCTTTCGCGTCTGTTACCATTCACAGCTTTAATCTTTGTATTTTTCTTGGCTTTTATTTTGATTCCCATTTTTCGTTCTATTGCTTTTCCCATGGCATATACTTTATCCGTTACTTCCAATATAGTATCCTCATTACATAGATGATGGCCAAGTATGTTGTCTGCGCTGTTTAAGATATCATTTGGTAACTTCATTTTCCTTAATCGTTCCCTAGGTTCTAAATCCTGCATCGTACTTTTATGAAGATCTCGAAATTGCTCAAGGAATAGTTGATTAAGTTCTTCATCCAAGTTTGTTTCTTTATCATCATCATCATTTGCTTCAACTACTATATTCTCTACATCCGATTGATAATCATCAATGTTCTCTTCTTCTTCTACGTCACGTTCTTCATCGCTTTGTTGCTCATTATTAATCACATTGTCTTCCCTCACTAGCATAAGGTTATTAACTTCTGGTTCTGTCTTAAATCGTGCTGCATTATCACGTAATTTCTGTGTACTTATGTTAGTGTGCTCCGGGTATTCAATCTCCCATCTTTGTTTAATTCTTTTCATAAATCCCCTTCCTTTTTTCCTTTCCTCCTTATCAATCAACAGCAATTTCACTTTCATTTCCGTATTCCACTTTATTTTCTTCTTTACTTGATTGACAGTTTGATTTTGTTCTACTCCCCATCCTTCTTTAGCAAAACGTTTAGCGTTATCAACTAAGTTCTGTGCTGTTCTCTTGTTTCCTGGAAACTCACTGTCCCACTTTTCTTTAATCCTTTTCATAAAGTTCTTTCCTTTTCGGCGTTCTTCTTTATCAATCTGCACTATTCTTCGCTTTTGATCATCAGTCCATCCAGCTTTGATCATTCCATAAATTCTATTGTTAGGTACACGAAATACTCTATTCTCAGCCACATTTTCATGCGCCACTGTTTGTTCAGTAATCTCGTTTGGATGATATTGATTTTGATCGATAACTTCCATGTGCTTTGGTTATTTAGCTCGGGTGTTATCAGTCGACCTAACGTTGCCCGGCTCGCTAGGTAAAGCTACTTGTGATAGGAGTCGCTAATTCCTACCATACTGTCGTTAATGGCTGAATAACGTTCCAACCATCCACCCATCAGCACGAACAAGACCTTGAGTTACGATTACCATTTTTCGTATGTAATTCACTAGATGAATTGTCGTCCAAGACTTAAGAGCCCCATCTGCCCTACTGGTGGATGGCCGTTGACTCGCTAGGAGTTCATCCGCCCTTAAAGCAGGTCTTGTTTTTAATTCCTGCTGGGTGTCCACCCACCCACCTCACCAGCTCTAGTCCCCAGTGGCCTAGTAAACTGGTGGGGAAGCCGGTTTAGTCGCCGACAACTCGACCCATGATTCAGGTTGTACCGGATTACATGGTTTACCAGTAGCAGATCATACATATACATCAAATACAATCTGACCTGAACCTCACGCGGCCTAATATTAAGCTCGCGCACTAAGATGTTTTGCTTTTCACGCTTACCAAGCACCAACGATCAGAACTCAATCAAAATTCAAATATGACCTAACCTGACAAAATTAAATTGTAAAGCGCGCGCAGATCAACACTCTACTGATCCGCGCGTGCAGGGACCATAAATTGAAACAACATAATCAAACAAAGAAGCGCGCGCAAATCGGCAAACCGTTCTGCGCGTGAGAAAACAGTTGGTAAAGTTGAAACAAAAACCACGTAATCAAATAGAAAAGGTAACCGAACAACCACCAATCGATCTAATAAAAAATAAAAAATAAAAAATAAGTACATATAAAAAAAAAATCTAACAAAAAATCCCATCAACAAAATACAGCTAAACTTCAGCACTAAAACCAATATCTACTACACACCGAATGGCCAACAACCACTCAGCCAACCGTAATTTATAAATCAAACAATTTTTGAAATTTCACACTAAAAACACATCAATGTGGAAAACACAAACTTAACATCATCATAACCCACAAAATTCATTCTTCGACAATAAGAAATTACGTCTCCTCCCGCCAAAACATTCAGCCAAACACAAGAGAATCTATTAGGAGAATATTAATAGAGAAAACATTGAAATAAGAGACAAAATTCATAATTAGAAATCAAGAGAGGATCCCTCCAAACAGCAACAACGCGTAACACCAAACAAACATGTCAACAAACACATCCATATACATCAAATACAAACAAAAATCCTTCACAAAGATGCCTCACTAACCTTTAAAAAATGATTTTACCACAAGACAGCTTTTAAAACTTCTTGTGAAAGAAAATAAAGCAAAAAAAAAATGGAGGAGGTTATGAGCTCCGACCTTCAGTGCTCGGGGCGCGCGCGTATTATTATTATTATTATTATTATTATTATTATTATTATTATTATTATTATTATTATTATTATTATTATTATTATTATTATTATTATTATTATTATTATTATTAACCGATTAACAGGTTAGCTCAGTTGGGAGAGCGTTGGCTGTTAACCGGGAGGCTGCGGGTTCGAACCCTCAACCGGACCATCACTCAGGGTCTTTAAATAATTGAGGAGAATGTTCTAAGGACGATAAACTGGAGGTCCCGTCTCGCCACACTACACATTAACCATTAACGGGGGGACGTAAAAGAACGACTGAGGACGCAGGTACGACCATCCTCGGTGATAGGCCTACACTAATACATACTAATTACTAATCAACCTCATGCTTGTAAATCCGGATTACATACTATAAATATTAAAAAAGATTGTAAAGCGCATTGAGACTGAGTGAAATGCGCTATATAAGCACCACATTACATTATTATTATTATCATCATCATTATTATTATTATTATTATTATTATTATTATTATTATTATCATTATTATTATTATTATTATTATTTTATTTTTCACATTCTGTCTGATAGTACATTATGATTGTTGCCGGAACCAAACCTTGGTCCTTGGGCTTAAAAAAATGAATTAAAATAAATAAATATATAAATAAATAATTTAAAAAATACATAAATAAAAGAATTGCACTTATAAAGATATTGACAGAACTCTCCTTAATATGTGAGCAGTTCCAAGCAAAACTATTTTTTGTATCTGTGTACAGTCTAAAGGTGTTGGCAGTTTCTTGACATGTTTAGTTAGTGACTTCCTTACAATTCCCAATGCTCCCACAATAATTGGTATGGTAATTGTCTGCATCTGCCACATTTTTGTTATTTCTATCTCGAGGTCTTTATATTTGGACAGTTTCTCGATTTCCTTCGCTCCAATATTCTTGTCTGAAGGCACACTCAAGTCTATTAGCCAGCATTTGTTATCTTTCTTGTCCTTTATCACTATGTCTGGTCTGTTGGCATTGATAGTCTTGTCTGTATTGATTGGCATATCCCATAATATAGTTACATTCTTGTTTTCTGTTACTGTTGATGGTTTATGGTTATACCATTCTTTGCAAACTTCTATGTTGTACTGTTTGCACGTCTGCCAGTGAATATACGTTAATGCCCTGTCGTGTCTTTGGATGTACTCAGTTTTTGCCAATACAGGGCACCCAGATAAGATATGATCAATGCTTTCATCATGCTCATGACATACTCTACATTTAGGGTCTCCTCCAGTTTTCATGATTATATTCTTGTATAGATTTGTTGGTAAGCTTTGATCTTGTGCAGCTATTAAAAACCCTTCCGTCTCTCCTTTTAGTCCAGAACTTCTCATCCACTTTAAGCTTGCTTCCTGATCTACATCATCTTTATTCAACCGTGATACATATTTTCCATGTAAAGCTTTCTCTTCCCAGTTTTTCTTTAATTGTTTCTTCAGTTCATTTCGAGCTCTCCGCTTTACTTCCTTTGCACGCTGTGATGCCAACAGGTCTGTTTCATCCTCATTTTCATCTAGTTCTAGTTCTCTTTTGAATCTGTTTGCATCCTTGTAGACAGAGCAAAGCTTCTTGCTTCTTTCATGTTGGTATACTTGTTTTAGTAGTCGGTCGTTTGTTGTTTTCAAATACGTGTTCAGACCAATGGTAGTGGTTTTTTTTTTTTTTATTATTATTATTATTATTATTATTATTATTATTATCTTTTATTTCACAGCAAATACAAATGATTTTACAATATTAATTGCTGGCAGGTGTTACATAACTCCAGCTCAAGAGCTATCCTGATCCTGAGAGCTGGAGTACTTTTCTAATGATATGGGCCGTGCCCAGAAGTACAGATTTTTGGATATTCGTTATATGACAACATCTGATTCCTAGTCTTTTTAATTGTTCTTTCAATTGAGCGGGTATCGCTCCTAGTGATCCAATGACTACTGGTACTGTTGTTGTTTTCATTTTCCAAAGTCTTTCTACTTCAATCCTTAGGTCTTGGTATTTGTTGACCTTTTCGTTTTCTTTCTCTTGTATTCTGTGGTCAGCAGGTACGGAAATGTCAATTATTTGTACTCTTTTGTTTTTTTTGTCTATCACAACGATGTCAGGTCTTCTGGCTGATATTTTTTTATCTGTGTAAATATTAAAGTCCCATAGTATCTTGATATCATCATTTTCTTCAACTGGTTTGGGTTGATGCTTCCACCATTTGTCTTCACATTCTATTCCATTGTTCTCACATAGATGCCAATGAATATTCCTGGCCACATTGTCATGTCTTTGCTTGTACTCATTTCCAGCAAGCACTTTACATCCTGAGACTATATGTTCAACAGTTTCAGTTTTTTCTTTACATAGTCTACAGAGCGGCGACTCGTTGTTCTTATAGATATTATTTAGTGCTTTCACTGGCAATGACTGATCTTGTGCTGCTGTGATGAGTCCTTCAGTTTCTATTTTGAGATCTCCTTTATTTAGCCACTTGTTCGTACTTTCGATGTCAATCTTCCCTTCAATATTTCTTACGTATTGTCCATGGAGTGGTTTGTTCTTATATGCTTGCATTCTCTCGTGTTGTTTGCGTTGATGGTATTCTTTCTTTGTTTCTGAATGTTCTTTAATGATATCTGGTGTATCTTTGATGATATCAGATAGGTATTCGTTCTTCTTTACATACTCATTCAATGCAATTTCTTCTTCATGCACAACATCTTCGATTGACTTCAGGCCTCTGCCTCCGTTAGATCGTGGTAGGTAAAGTCTATCAACATCAGCACGTGGATGTAATCCGCGATGGATGGTCATTTGTTTTCTGGTCTTTCTATCCATTTCTTTGACTTCTTCCATATTCCATTTCACAATTCCAGCTGTGTATCGAACGACTGGTATGGCGTAGGTATTGATGGCCAGTATTTTATTTCTTCCATTCAGTTTTGACTTTAGAATTAATTTAAGTCTTCTCGTGTATTCTGTTCGTACATTCTTCTTGACTTTATCATGGTTGATGTCATCCTTCTCTAGAACTCCAAGATATTTGTAGTCCTCTTCTCCTTGTAAACACTTTATCTCTTTACCATCTGGAAGTTTGATGCCTTCTCGTCTGACAACTTTTCCTCTTTTCACGCTTATTTTTGCACACTTTTCAATTCCAAAAGTCATGCTGATGTCTTCACTAAAGATTCGTACCGTATGAAGTAATGATTCACTTTCTCTTTCCGTTTTTGCATATAGCTTCAGATCGTCCATGTACAGCAGGTGGTTCAAGATTTGGTTACACTTTATCTTGTATCCTTTGATTGTGTTATTGAGAATAGTTGACAGTGGTATTAACGCAACAATGAAGAGAAGAGGAGATAATGAATCACCCTGAAATATTCCACTTTTGATGTCACACAGTCCGCAAGATTCATTTTCAACCATTAATTCTGTTCTCCACATTTTCATAGCTTTTCGTAAGAATTTATTAATTGAAGCATTAACTTTGATGGTGCTCAGGCTTTCCAAAATCCAACTGTGTGGTACAGAGTCATATGCCTTTTTGTAGTCGATCCAAATCATCTCTAGGTTCTTTTTCTTTAATTTGGCATTCCTTAGTATGGTTTTGTCAATGAGTAGTTGATCTTTTGTTCCTCTTGAGCCACGACTACAACCTTTTTGCTCCTTGGGCATAAGTCCTTGCTCATCTAGATGTTGATAGATGCTGTCCGATATGATGGATGTCATCAATTTCCACAAAGTTGGCAGACAGGTGATGGGACGGTAATTGCTTGGTATGGGACCTTTCTTTTCGTCTTTCATAATCAATGTCGTTCTTCCTTCAGTCATCCATGGTGTTATTTCATCATTTTCAAATACATGTTGCAATTGTGCTGCAATTCGTTCGTGCAAATTAGTCAGATGTTTTATCCAATAGCCATGTACTTCATCTTTCCCTGGCGCTTTCCAGTTCTTTATCTTTTTAGCCATTTTCTTTACCTTTTCTCTCGTAAATATCAAGTCTTGTTGTTCTCTTACATCAGCATATTCTTGCTGTACGTCTTTGAGCCACTGTGCATTGGTGTTATGATGCTTTTCTTTTGACCACAGATCACTCCAAAATGTTCTTACTTCATCTTTGTTTGGTTTTGCGTTGTTTTTGGTTTTAGATGTTTCATTGAGTTCTTTATACAGGTCTTTCTGATTTGTTTGAAACATTTTGTTTTGATGGTAGTGCTTGATTCTATTCTCATAACGTTCTATCTTCTTACCTAACGCCTTTACATGTTGTTTTAGCTCTTCAATCACTTGTTTGATGGATTTTTTTTTTAATTGATATTTATTTATTAAAACGTTCTCAAGTCTTTTGTTCTTCAGATTTTTCGCGTCAAGTTCTTTCAGTCTGCTAATATCTTTCCTCATGTTGTTAATTCTGTTCTGTATTCTTCGTTTCCATGGTGGATATTTGTCATTATTCCTTTTCCTTTCATTCATCTTGTACCCAAGTTCCCCTGTGACTACTAATCCGGTAGCATATAACAGTTTATTTGTTTCTGTTATAGATCTTGTTGGAATGCTGTCCATAACTTTGTTTACATCTACTGTGATTTTTGTTAGCTTGGCTGAGTATTTTAACTTGGGTAATCTTTTCCGCTGCTCGGTATTATTCATCGTATCTATGATCTTCTGCCTTAATTCCATCTGATATTCTGATAAATCGTTTAGCGAGTGTTCTTGTTCAATATGTTGTTCATCATGTATTATGGTGTGACCATCATGGTCGTCAGATACTGTATCATTTTCAATATTCTGGATATCGAGAGGGTGTTCGTCATTTACTTCCGTTAATTCTTTTGTCGCTTGGTATTTAATTTGATCAAGTTCAACATCTGTGAACCATTTCTTTTTGATGATCATGTTCTTTTGTAGTGTTAGTCTTTTCTCGCCAACGTTGATATCAGGATGCTTTTCTATCCAGAGTTCGTTCATTCTTTTGCCAAAGTACTTTCTTTCTGTTTTAGCCTTAAAGAAGCACATCAGTACATCTTTATTTTCATCTGTACTCCATTTTCGTCTTGATCTTGATGTTTGGTTGGTTTATTATTATTATTATTATTATTATTATTATTATTATTATTATTATTATTATATCTGGAACATTAAGTAACATATATCTCCAACGTAAAAAGTTCGGTCTAAATATCATTCCCCCATCAATCAAATTCATACAATGTCAAACTGTTACCCGGAAAGCTCTTAAATCGTCAAAAAGTGATTCAATTAAAGATCTATGGAAAACATCCAGCAATAACTCTAACATCCAGTATGATGTTTATAAGTCAACAAAAGAGGCTCTCAAAGACTTTAGATCAATTCAAGAGGATAAACTGAAAACTAATCTGTTATCTCAAGGATCATTTTTCTCCAATATCACGAAATTCTCCCTGTCATCACTTCATTCGATCTGGTCTACTGCACACGCTAATCTGCTAGCCTGCGTAGCCAGGCGTTTCCGAGTGGAGGGAGTGGGGCGAGGGAGAGAGGAGAGGAAACGCCTGCCAGCAGCCCCTGAGATTTTGAAATACGCCCAATATTTGTTTATGCATGATTGATTATGAAGGCGGCAAAATTTAGCCAATCACGTTCCTCATCAATAGACAGGTAATAAATGTTCACTTCCGCTGTAAACACATGTGAAACCCTGCTTCTGTCAAAACAAACACCCGCGTTTTGTGAGCGACGTTTGGAAATGTCACCGAATGATAATTGTAGATTTTGTGGAACTAGTTTAAAGATAAAATACGGCAATTATCAATCATCCGAAAATCTTTTTAAACCATCTAGACGAAGTGATTCGTTTGGTACTGTCCTTGCAAATATTTGCAATAAAGTTGGATTGAAAGTTATTCAAAACGACAAGAAATCCCATCGGTGTTGTAATCCATGCGCTCGCAAAGTGAGAAACGTAGGAAAGTTGTTTGAGTTTCTAAATAAAACTACTGATAACACTGATTTTAACTTATTTAACTTATTTAACTCCGACGAAATCTGAAGCAAAAACGAAAAGGGCACTAGAAACACCAGATAAAGCTAGTCCGTCTTGGAAAACAGCTGGTTACTGTGTTAGGTTTTTCTAAGCCCCGATCTTGACAAAAGGTCAAGAGCGATGAAACAAGGCCTCCTTGCTAGAACAATGATGAGCTGTGATTGGTTATCTAGTAACTTAATAGCATCAAAGTTGTCAAAAACCTGTCAAAAACTTGTACAAAACTTTGTTTGGTGTTCACGATTCAGCGATCAGCACAGTTAGCATATCGCATTGAAAAACTGGAAAAGTGCTGTAAATATTATTTTTCACCACAATGACATTAAACCAGAACTCAAAGATGCGTTGAAGAAAAACATTTCCAAAGAAATCGATCAATATATCAAGTCGAGAAGCATTTTGGCTCAATGGGAGCCTGACGAGATTCAAACAAAATATTCACAGAGGAAATTAGGATTTTTTGTCCGTTTTGGTATCAAGCCAAACTCAGTCGGTAATACAGCAATCAAATCTTTGTTCCTCGTTAACTGTTTGATACAGTCTTCTTGTTTCTTGTTCCTTTTTGAGTTTAAAGTCTTCATTTAGTTGAAAAGTTCTGAGAGATTCTTTTAGTGCTTTTTGTATCTCAGCTTCGGTGAAGTCTGCCATTTGAATATGCACAATCGCTACATACTTCCGGTTGTCAATCCAAATAAAAGAGGCCAATCAGAGGCGTCCGTTCGTGGACGAACGGGAATTTCAAAATCTCAGGGGCTGCTGGCAGGCGTTTCCTCTCCTCTCTCCCTCGCCCCACTCCCTCCACTCGGAAACGCCTGGCTACGCAGGCTAGCTAATCTGCCTAAAAACATATTCAACTTCACTATTCGCTATATTAATAACTCGCTGCCTACACGTAAAAATCTAGCAAAATGGGGATTATCAAGCAGCTCTGAGTGCTCTTTTTGCTGTTCCCCTGAATCTCTCAATCACGTTGTTGCTGGATGTCAACATTATTTAGACCGATTCACTTGGAGACATGATTCAATCATCAACTTCATCGCTGCATCGTTACAATCAAACATTGACAGAACATTACTTTACGCTGACATCGATGGATACAAAAATCCCTCAATTATCACTGGTGACAACTATCGACCTGACCTACTCATAAAAACATCTGACTGTCTGTACATTGTGGAACTTACTGTTGGATTTGAATCCAATTTAATGAATAACGTCAAAAGGAAATACAACAAGTACAAAATTCTGATTGGAACATTACAAAATAATTTCAAAACCGTCAAATTTATTAACCTTTCGATTAGTTCTCTTGGAGTATTCTCTAATGAATGCTCTTCGTTTTTAAAAATGCTAGAAAAGTTTGATTTCGATAAAAAACAGAAAATGCATATAATAAGAAAAATAATTCAAATGGCGATTAGGTCTACGTATTTTATTTTTTGTAAACGAAACAAAATCTGGGAAAATCCTGAATTAATGAAATTTTAAATTTTTTTTCCTTTATCGTTTCTTCATTTCATTGTAATCATTATTCTGTATACATAATTGAATATCTTATACTTAAGTAACCAAAATACATTGTAAACATTTTAATTTAAATATTCATTTTAGTCAATTCAAGTAGCCGATTGTAAATTACCTTAACAGTGAGATTTACAATTGTATATGAAAAAGTAAATAAAGTTTCCATTATTATTACTATTATCATCATCATCATCATCATTATTATTATTATTATTATTATTTTATTCTAGTGCGTGGGGACTGTGCTATAGGACCGTGTAGCTTTTTCGTTCAATCGTCCATGCATTTCATCATTTTTTAGTTATTAATCATTAATTCATCTGTTTATTCATTGATTTATTTTTATTTTTTCATTTAGTTATTCATATTTATGACTAACAAGTAAGTTTGTGAAGTAAATGATCCGTGTCTCAAATTTCGTGAAGGTGTTAATCCAAAATGAATGGAAAATGATATCGACAAAAGGTCTTTTGTCTGGTCACCATGACAACCATATTCGTCATTTCAAGTTGAATTGATGCACAAAATTAAAATAAATGGTAATCATGCATGCACGAACGCCTTATGATTCGGTCAAATCGACAGCAATAAAAAAAGGTTTCAAGCCTAATAACGTGAAAATGATTTTGCAGGCGAGTATTCATATGGAAAAGTGACATTATTGAACGACAGGTAGGTTTTCCGTGTTTTCCCTATATTCACGTTTCGGACGTTAAAATGCAAAACTGCAGCTGCCGTATGAAACTGTCCATTACTGTTCGCAGTTAGTTATAATTTTACAGGTTTAATTCACAGTAATGAGAGGTTTCAGTATTTTTTGAGTTTATTGAAAATAATATTAAATATTTACAAATTTAGTATAAATAATAAATAATAATAATGATAATAATTTACACTAAATGTGGTCGTCACGGTGAGATACGATTTCATACAAAATAATAATTTAACTCCCGCAAATATAGTGTTAAACAAATCTGTGGTCGTCACGGTGAGATACGATTTCATACAAAATAATAATCCTAACTCCCGCAAAATAGCGTTAAACAAATCTGTGGTCGTCACGGTGAGATACGATTTCATACAAAATAATAATTTAACTCCCGCAAAATAGTGTTAAACAAATCTGTGGTCGTCACGGTGAGATACGATTTCATACAAAATAATAATTTAACTCCCGCAAAATAGTGTTAAACAAATCTGTGGTCGTCACGGTGAGATACGATTTCATACAAAATACACAATAATAATTTAACTCCCGCAAAAAAGTGTTAAACAAATCTGTGGTCGTCACGGTGAGATACGATTTCATACAAAATAATAATTTAACTCCCGCAAAATAGTGTTAAACAAATTTGTGGTCGTCACGGTGAGATACGATTTCATACAAAAGGAGCTTAGGAGTCAGGTGCCCACCCTTTGTTCTTATGTATCATATGGTATTATCCATCGGGACTGTAGGATTGACATTGTTCCCCCATCCCTACTTTAGTTCAGATCATACTCGCTTTTAAGATTGAATTCTCCAGGTTCGCGCGCATATCTCACCTGACTCCTAAGCTCCTGACCAATGACTCATAGAATCTCAGTCAAACTTCAACTTAAGGTAAGTCTCGTTTAACTTTTTATTTTACCAACGACTGTTTTATTTGTGGAAACTGAAAACTACTTTCAACAAAATGACTTCCGATTGGCATCCATCACGTTTCAAACCAGTCACGTTGCACTTTTCACACACCAAAGTAAAACAGGCTTTACTTGCGCACACGTGTGGGAGTAAGATTAAGGCTGAGGACCATCCACGTCACATGCTTCTACAAAAATATCAAGCAAGGAACTATGTATACCTATACTCTAACATAGAGTTGATTTCGAGGAGAGAAATAGTACCGTATCGTAACCGTAATCTCTAAACAAATCATTACGATCCTGTTACTTACAACTGGAATGGACTGGTCACATTTAAAGTTGATGATAAATATCTCTTTCTTGGTACCATCTGTACTGCAATGTGTCTTTGTCTCGAACCATAGCTCAAGCGTATAGTATATAAAAAAAATGCATGCGTCATATTCTACGTAATGATAGATAGCACAAGTAGGAATGTTAACGGACTTAAAACGCACAACGCGTGGTAAAGTCCTCTTTGATTTAAAGATCTTAAAAAAACAATCCATTCATTCATCTATCTCATTCATTAATCTTTTTGTTCATTCATTCATTTTTCAGCACATTTATCATAACTTCTTCACTTCTTTACATTTTAGTGTTCTTTTTGCATTGCGTGACATAACATTAACATGGACGTCGCAGAGAAAAACAACAAACAAAACGATGAAGATCATGAAAACAGCAGGTACGTTATGCTGTTTATCTCTCCTTTGCTCCAAGAGAAAATGAGATAAGAGAACCAATCCTTTTACTGGGCTTTGCACATACAAGCCCCGTTAAGTCTATTTATTGTCGCCGAGTTATTTTAAGAACGTGACGTGATTGGTCAGATTGACCAGAAAGGAAATACACAAATTTTGTGCTGGCGTCGAAGATAAAAAAGACGAGCTCTTCAAATTTACAAAAGAAAAATTTAACAATGCTGGATATATCAATATGGCTTTGCAGTGGTCTTTCTCTTAAAGGGAAACTCCGTTCTCAAGCCAACCTTTTTTAATATAAACTCTATGTATCAGTAAGCTAGAAAATCTAGTTTTAACGTCCTAAAACGATTCCTTGATTTTTGATCGATTTTTATATATTTTGTAAATGGCCGCAATATTGCGGCTTCAGATGATGTATCACAACGTCAAATCTTATTTTATAATAGCTCACTATTTCAGCATGAGGGTGGAATAATTGGTACTGAGAGACAACGACAAATGAGAATATGGTCAACGTTTGCGTCCGAGTACCATTTATTCCTCTAAAATTGAAAATATGAGCTATTAAAAGAGCTTGTAAGATATTTCTTGACGTTGTGACGTAATCTACGCCCACGATATTGTGCACATCAAGAAAATATATAAAAATCGATAAAAAAATTCAGGAATCGTTTTCAGAACGGTAAACTATAATTTGGAGCTCTCCGATAGATGGAGAACGTTTATTTTACAGTTTAGCTTCCCTTAAAATAAGGTTTAGCGGGGTTTAGCGAACTATTATATATCATCAATATCAAATTATCAATATTTGCCCTTTGTCCTTTCACTGCACATGTGCCTCGATTTTCCACTGAAGACATTTTTCCGTGAAACCTCAAACACGGTCACAGATAAGACAAAAGTCTTTATTAGTCGGTATATATTTGAGATACATGCAGCGAATTAGATCGAAAGAACATTTCTTGACTCAATATATTTATTATATTAAAATATGCAGATTGCAACTTTACAACTAGTTGCTCGCTTGGGCTCCCTCTCATGATTCAGTATTTGTGAGGCTACGTGCGCACTAACCCGGATAAATTTGAATTAAAACGCAACTTTATTTATCCAGTTTAATAGGCCTTCCGTCCACACTAAAACGCATCAATCCAAAACAATTTTATGCTAATTCTATTGTTCAACGAGCAATTTTTGTCACAGTATCGAGACAAAAGTTGCATTTTCAAATTTATTCGACATAGCGTAGCCAGGGTCTGATTTGCAGCCTACATTGCCAGGAGATGATGTTATGTGATAAACGTTTTTACTAAGAGTCCTATGTTTCTTATGAGTCCTATCTTTTTTATATTTTCTTTATACTTTTTGAACTGACTTTATTTAACTTCAACTTTATTTCTTCAACAGTAAATGCTGCCAACCATCTTGCGCATGCTCAAACGACATTCAAAGATTCTTCGAGCGAGCTTTTGGAAGACTTGGCGCAACAGTCGCCAAGTTTCCCTTCCTCGTTGTCACAATCTGCCTCGTTATCGTGGGAGTCTGCGCAGTAGGGATGATGTACTTGAAAATTGAAAATCGAATTGTGAAGCTTTATATTCCATCAAAGAGCCAGTCGTTGACGGACTTGGCAAAAGCGGTGAAACACTTTCCATTAATGGACACAAATGGAGAAGACATTATAGCCACACCGAAGTCAGGGAACAACATTTTAACACGAGAATGTTTTTTGGAACTTTTAAAAATTCACAACGAAATAATATCCTTGAAGAACTTTGACAAATATTGCATCAAGGTGGACAATCAGTGCGTTTATGCAAATCCACTGGAGTTGTTCAACTTTGATGAAAATAACGTGTACAATATCACACAGAAGATTACGCAGTACTATAACACACCTTCATTACGCATGCGCAATGGAAGACCGCTGATCATGAACTTTGCGCCCATATTTGGTAAACCGAAGTGGAGTAAGGGTGTTCTTCAAAGTGCAGCCGCTGTACAGGTACAGTATCTCGTCTCAGCGAGTGATAGTGACTACGAAGGGCTCCTAGAACTTGAAAAAGCACTAATCAATAAAATCATCGATTTGAAGAATTCGTTCACGTGCTCCAACATTTACTTCTCAACAAGCCGTAGTCTGAGCGATGCAACGTCAGAAAGTAGCGGTTCAGATATTTTACTGATCAGTATAACATTTGCGTTAATGATTTTGTTCGCTTGTTGTTCCATGATCAAGTTTCGGAATCCACTCACCGGACATGCGCTCTTGGCGAATATCGGGATCGTTGCCGTGGGTCTCGGGATTCTCGCGGGTCTCGGGTTGGCAAGTTTCGCCGGAACACCGTTCATAAGCATCGTTGGCATATTACCATTTCTAATACTTGGTATTGGCATTGATGATATCTTTATAATTATAGATTAGTTGGATCGAGTCGATGTAAGCCATCACAGTGTCGTCGATAACGTCAGGTTTGTGATGGCTCATGCCGGGGCATCGATTACCATGACAACAATCACTGACTTAGTCGCGTTCGCAGTCAGCACGTCCACCAAGTTTCCCGGCATTCGCTATTTCTGTATCTACGCTGCTTTGTCGATGACATGCGCGTATTTGATGATTGTAACTTTCTTCGTTGCTTTCTTGTCGTTCGATGTTCGACGAATGAAAGCAGGGCGACGTGATTTCGTACCCTGTTTAAAAGCACCTCCTGCGAAAGAAGGGCAGCCCGCATGGACCACACCCTATCAGCACGTGTCTAGTAGGTTCATGGCGGCGTGGGGCAAGGTGTTAATGTATCCTGTAGTACGAGCTGTTGTAGTGGTATTGTCGATAACACTACTTGGTGTTAGCATATTCTACGCGTTGAAAATTGATGAAGAGTTTGATCGACGTTTGTTGGCTAAGAAAGGTAAACAATAGACACAACATAACGGTCATTATCCTTATCATTGTTGTCATTGAGTCATTGTTATTTTTATCAGGGCCCCTCTGGATACCAGCCTCGTTACTGAATGAGTCACCCTGCCTAAATAACGTTTACCTTTCATGACATGACATAACATCTTTACCATTGAATTAAAATTCTTATTATCATGGTTAACCACAGAAGAGTTTGTTGGTTAAAAACGTTAACAAACATCAAATGTTTTCATTTGTAAATTGTGGTTAAACCTCTCCCCTCTCACCGCTTCGTACGGGTGCGGGCCCTGTCTCAGAAACTGGACTTTATAAGAGAAGAGGGAACTCTCATTGTAATTAACATACTGTCATCAATACCAACGACATCACTATCTTCACCGTGGTACCATTATCATCATCATCACTATCATCATCGTGTTCCATTATCATCATCATCACTATCAACACTGTGTACCATTACCATCATCATCACTATCATCACCGTGTACCATTATCATCATCATCACTATCATCACTGTGTATCATTACCATCATCATCACTATCATCACCGTGGTACCATTATCATTATCATCATCACTATCATCACCGTGGTACCATTACCATCATAATCACTATCATCACTGTGTATCATTATTATCATCATCATCATCAAAATCATCGATTTTTGTCATTATTTCCAGGTAATTACGTCCTGGACTTCCTGGACATACAAGAGAAGTACTACCCTAGAACCATACCAGTCTTTATCATAACAGACACGAACATTAAATACGAGAACAATGACACCCAGGACGCCATCCTCAAACTATCAACCATCGCTACACAGAATCCTTACTACATGAACAGGACAACCTCCTGGATGGAATCATTTCATTCCTTCGCCAGTAAGGCAAGCCTTAGTACTGTCGGTGCAAACTTCATGCCATCGTTGAAGACGTTTTTAAATGTTCCATCGTATGCGTACTTCAATCAAGATGTGATTCTATCTGAGGATAATTCTAGCGTGGTAGCGGCACGTGTTCTTTGTTACCTGAAATGGTCGAGTATCTCTGTGCGACTTAAGGATGGCATGCTAACATTGAGGAAAGACTTGGACGACAAGGCGGGGATTAAGGCGTATGCCAGCACCAAGGTAAATAGCCAGTCTATCAACATTGTCCAGTACAAAATATATCCACTAGACAACTGCACATTTAGTGCAGTGCATTGTAGTGTAGTGGTAAGATGAACTAAAGTGTATTGTATTTAACACCGGGCTTCCTGTGGCAGCCTTAGCCTCCAAAGACCCACTGGAAGTAATAATAATCTTATTGGGAGAGTGTCGGACGATCTAGAGTGCACGTACTAAAAGTGTGCAACATAAATACCACTAAATAGTGCTATTTTATGCTAATTCTATTGTTTTTTTTTGTTTAATTAGTGGAATTTACTACTAAATAGTGACAACTGTTGCACACTGTTAGTGCGTGCACTCTACCATATGCCGGACAATATCGATCTACATATATTTTTCAATATTTGAACGGTTTAAGCCCGCCGCACACGGTGAGCAATTTGCCTCGCGAGCCATTTCCTCACTGGCTCTCGAGACAAAAAACTCACCGTGTGCGGATAAAATTCGTCATTTTTCACCGCTCGCGAGGTGCTGAGTCAATTTTCTAGCGTGTTTGAAATCGTCAAGACGTCTCGCGAGCGGTGAAAAATGACGAATTTTATCCGCACACGGTGAGTTTTTTGTCTCGCGAGCCAGTGAGGAAATGCCTCAGAACGGCAATTATTATTATTATTATTATTATTATTATTATTATTATTATTATTATTATTATTATTATTATTATTATTATTATTATTATTATCTAGATTTATTTTTCCTTTCATCATTTTACAACAATATAGAACCATGTTCATCCCTTGAGCATAAGGCATCTATATTTACATTTTGTGATTGGATATTATTTATATGATAATGTCCTCCTTAGTATATGGGCTGTACCAAGAAGTACTATCTTTTGCAACTCAATAACTTTGATGTTTCCTGGTATTCTATTAATAAAGTTATCTAATCCCTTCTTTATTAGTCCAAGGGCGCCTATAATCACAGGTACAGTTGTAGCTTTCAGGCCCCACATTCTTTCAATTTCAATTTCCAGGTCTTTATATTTAGATAGTTTTTCCATAGTTTTAATAGAGATGTTTCTTTCTGTGGGTACAGACATGTCTATCAATAAACATGTTTTGTTTACTTTGTCCTTAACTACAATATCTGGGCGGTTTGCTGTGATCTCTCTGTCAGTTTGTATAGGCATATCCCATAGGATTGTTACTTGATCGTTCTCAGTGACTGTCGTTGGTTCGTGTTTGTAGTATCTTTCTGTAACGTCTATGTCATAATATTTACAAAGTTTCCAATGAATGTACATCGCTGCTTTGTTATGTCTATGTATATATTCTGTTTTAGCAAGCTCTGGACATCCCGATACAACATGATCGATTGTTTCTAGATGTTGACTGCATATTCTGCACATCGGGTTACAGCCATCTTTAAGAATCTTGTTTCTGTAGTAGTTTGTTTTGATACACTGGTCTTGAGTGGCAATGATGAATCCTTCTGTTTCAGATTTAAGGCCAGATGTTTTTAGCCATTTGTTCGTTTGTGCTTGATCCACATCGTTGTCATTAAGGCGTCGCGGGTACTTTCCATGTAGCGGTTTTTCCTCCCAGTTGTTATTTAGTTGTTCTTGAGCTTGTTGTTTCGCTTTCACTTTTGTTCTTCGAGCATAATTGGTAGATGGTTCGTTTGCTGAAGTTTTCTCTACGGCTGGTAGATTAAGCTCTCTTCGAAACTTCTTTGCCTCGCGGTGTACAGAAAACAATTTCTTTGCCTTGTCATGCTCTTTAGCTATTTGAAGTAGATGATCTTCTTTGTCATTGAGGTAAGTGCCTAGGCCAATCGTAGTGGTCTTGTAAGAAGTTTCAATTTGAATGAGACCTCTACCGCCTGTTGTTCTTGGCAAGTAGAGTCTATCCACATCGGCCTTCGGGTGGTGCATTTTATTCATCGTTAACAACTTTCTTGTTTTTCTGTCTAAGCACTTGAGTTCTTCCATTTTCCAGTTGATAATGTTATAGCTGTATGTTACGACTGGAACAGCCAGTGTGTTTATAGCATCAATCTTATTGGTAGCGTTCAGTTCTGATTTTAAAACTAAACGTATCCTTCGGTCATATTCTTTACGGATTTTTTCCTTCATCATGGCATGTTGTATACCATTTCCTTCGTTCACACCAAGGTACTTGTACGTTTCTTCTTGGTCCAGATCTTGAATAGTGGTTGTTACATCAAGCTCGATGTTTTCGGCACGTGTTAATTTTCCTTTCTTGAATGTTGCTTTTGCACACTTGTCTAGGCCGAACTCCATTCCGATGTCATCACTGTATCCTTTAACTATGGTAAGTAAACCTGTTTGCTCGTCGTTTGTCTTTGTATAGGTCTTTAGATCATCCATATAGAACAGGTGATTGATGACTTTATTACCTGTTCTATATCCGTATCCACTCTCATTCAGTAAATATGATAATGGTGCGAGGGCGATACAGAAAAGCAGAGGCGACAATGAATCGCCTTGGAAGATACCACTGTTGATATTGATGTTACGTGATGTTATTGTTCCTTTTACATGATTAAGTATAAGTGTTGTATTCCACTTTGTCATGTTGGTCGTGATGAATGATATCATGGTTGGAGATACATGATACATTTGTAAGCATTTCAATATCCAGGTATGAGGAACTGAGTCAAAGGCTTTCTTGTAGTCTATCCACGCTGTGGTGATGTTTTTTTTCTTAGCTTTGACTTCTTCCATTATGGCTTTGTTGATAAGTAGTTGGTCTTTGCACCCATAACTGCCTTTTCTGCATCCCTTTTGCTCAGCTGGTAGTAGGTTATTGTTGATGAAGTGCGTATAAGTCCGAGATGTTAGTATCGATGTTAAGATCTTGTACATCGTCGGTAGGCATGTGATTGGTCGATAATTCTTTGGATTGGCAGTTTCTTCATTTTTTGGTAAGAGGAAGGTCGTACCAGATGTTAGCCACTTCGGACATACGTCAGGATTTCTAATACAATCATTATAAGCATTCGTCAAATCTTTATGTAAGGTTGTTAGATGTTTCAACCAGAAATTTGCAATACCATCTTTTCCTGGTGTTTTCCAGTTACTAGATTGTTTGATGGCTGTTTGTTTTATTATTATTATTATTATTATTATTATTATTATTATTATTATTATTATTATTATTATTATTTATTCTAGACATTCATCTACCTAGAGCAGTACGCTCATACTCTAACCGAGACAACACTAAACATTGGAATTGCTGGTATCGCTGTGTTTTTCATTACCCTTCCTTTCCTAATGAGCCTTACCGCCACACTCATCGTCTGTCTGGGATTCGGTAGCCTGATTTGTGAGCTGTTCGCCCTGATGTACGTGTGGGATGTGTCTCTTAACATGATTTCAACCTTTAATCTTGTCATGGCTATTGGTTTCTCGGTGGATTACAGCGCTCATGTCACGCATGCGTATGTGATGTCTAAAAAGAGAAGACCTGAAGAACGTGCTATAGAGGCTCTTAGCACTACTGGGGCGAGTGTTCTGATGGGAGGTAAGATAATGTTGAAGGTCAAGAACACCGCGGTCAAACGTCAGCGCATGCATTTGCATTTGTAACAATCAGGTCGTTTGGCAATTGAGTTTTAAGTCAATTAATAAGAAATTGCGTTAATATTTAGGCTTAATTTTTTCTACATTAACTGTTTGTAAAATAATCTTTGTACTCTAAGTTTACACGTTTTCAATTCTGTTTACATTTTGAGGAAAAAAAACGGTAAAAGTTTTCGCTTTCGCAGCTTTCTTTAGAAATCCCTACGCAGAAAGCACTGGGTACGAAATCGTTTGATCGGCATTTCTTATATTCTTTGATGTATGGTGATGTCTGTATGTAGATAAATAAAGTAAAAAATGTATAATTGACAATTGACACTACAGAAAAAGAGACCAGATTCACAAATTTTCAAAGTTGCATGGGAATTGCATGGGAATTTATTCCATTAAATGGCAAAAGGAGGGAATTTGAACGCAATGTTGGACCACTAATGCGTTTAGTAGAATGCAAACAATAAATCCGTTAAACATTAATTACTAAATAGTACAAAATAGTGCTATTTAAACAAAAGAAAACAATAACATTTGCATAAAATTGCACTATTTAGTATGACTTAAGTTTCACGGTTATAAAGTTTGCACTCTATCACCATCCAAACGATAATCCAAAATAAATTAGTTGTGGAAATTACAAAATCTTTCCTGTGCATCGTATGATATATATCATAATAATAATCTTGCTTCACCCCCCCCCCCCTCTAGGAACAAGTACTTTTCTTGGAATGGTGGTAACGGTTTTCGCATCATCTGAGATCTTCAGAATCTTCTTCAAGATGTTTGTTGGGATTGTAGTCCTTGGTTTAGTCCATGGTTTGTGTTTTCTACCCGTTTATCTGTCACTGCTTTATCGATGGCCTCCTGTCAAGATACAGGTATGACTGGTTCATTGTTTTTCCTCTCTTCATCGAATGTCTTGTTCTTCTTCTTGTTCTTCTCCTTCTTCTTCTCCTTTTCTTCTTCTTCTTCTCCTTCTCCTTCTTCTTCTTCTTCTCCTTCTCCTTCTTCTTCTTCTTCTTCTTCTTCTTCTTCTTCTTCGCCTCCATCTTCTTCTCCTTCTTCTTCTTCTCCTTCTTCTCCTCTACTCTGTCGTTTACATCGTCTTCTTTTTCTTCTATATATTTTTCTTTTTTTCCCTTTTTCTTTTTTCAGTCTTTTTCTTCTTCAAGTATCTACCTATTATGTTTCTTTCTATTCCTCTTCTTCACCTAGCTTTTTTTTTTGCTTTTTTGTTTCATTTACTTGCCTTCATTTTTTAAAATTTTTTCTAAAGAAACAAGTTATATGACTGCATTTTTATTCTTCATCATCTTGTTTCTTCTCCTTCTTATTCTCCTCCTCCTCCTCATCCTTCTTCTTCTTCTGGTTATCCTTCTCCTTCCCTCCTCTTTCGTTTTCTTCCTTTTCCTTTTTTTTCTAGAACATGATCAGTTCCTCACGACTATATTTTTTTATTCACGAAGAAAGTCTCTCAAACGTTTCGATTTTGATCTCAGAACGAACCACAAGAACAAAAGACTTCCATTGGGCTGGAATCAGGAGAATTTCGTATTCATAAATCAATCTCACCCATATTCTTCGCCCAAACGACAGAAGAAAAAACTTGATACCAGACCTCCTCGCATCATACAACACTACTTACCAGACCTCCACACGTACAATACAGGACTAGATACTAGATCTTTTGTACCATTGACGACCACAGAAAAGAAATACTAGTTACCAGATCACCACGCCCCATACAAAACTAGTTACTAGACCACCACATACAATATAGTAGACTACCGTTACCCACTCACGAAAAAAAGGGTCAATTTTGCTAGTGTGTTTGATTTTGTATTGTTAACTTATTTGTTTTTATACTTATTTAATATTTTTTATTGTGTGGAAAGTATCAAGATAATATTTGCCAAACTTACATTTTTTCTTAATCTATATTGGCTCTATCGTTATTATAACATTTGAAAGAATATATATAAATTGTTCTCTACAAAAATTGGAATTTTGCTATCAATTTTAACGTTTGTATTGATTGTATTTTTTTGTGTGACTTAGACTAACTACTTTACTAATTTGAAAACTTATTTTAACATTTTAAAGGATGTATATCAAGTGATCTTTAAAAAAATGTAATTTTGCTAAGCAACTTGCTTTGACGTTTGTATTAATTGTAATTTTGTGTGACTTAGGGACGGACCATTAGATATTTGAGTGGGGGGGGGGGGGGGGGGTTAGGCAATGTTTTTGTACAGAATATTTTTTTCCCATGTGATAGTTGTGCAGGATATTTTCTTCCTCCTTGCACGATATTTTGTATTGACACATCTGCCCTGCACGATATGTTTTTCTCTGTTTAAGTCTTTGCTCGATATTTTTTTGGGGTATTTGCCCAACGCCCCCCCCCCCCCCCCCCCCTCAAATATCTAATGGCCCATCTCTTAGAGTAACTACTTTACTAGTTTGATGACTTTAAAATACACACAAACACCAATTTGCAATACGTTGTCTGAGAGAAATTCGCAAGCACGACCGAAAGGAATCATGGTATTTTTTAAATAGCCAACAATAAAAACAAATCAATGATGCTGACGTCATAAAAGGTCCATGGGTGAGAGATGATTATAGTTTGTACACGAATTGCAGCAAAAAAAAAAAAAAAAAAAAAAAATAGAAAACTCTTACAAAAAATTCCTTTCAGTCTTGTACTCACCCATTTTTCCCCGACAAGTTTTTTTTATGATCGTACGTACGTTATGTTCATATAGATGAGATAACAAAATAAAATTTGTAACAAAAAAAACAGTACAAAATAAACACAAATACAAACAGTGAAATTTCATTTTTCTTCAAAAAATAGAAATTCAAGCTTTTTTCACACTGTTGATTTTTCTTTTTGATCAAAAATTGGTTATTTTTGGTCATTCTGCTGGGCTATAGTCCATGCATTTTGATCAAATTAGGTATTTTTGGTCATTTTAGTGGACTATAGTCCCTGCGTTTTGATCAAAAATTTCGCATTTTTGGTTATTTTGGTGGGCTAGAGTCAATGCATTTTAGTCAAAAATTTGGTATTTTTGATCATTTTGGTGTCCATACAATTTCGTCAAAAATTACGTATTTTTGGTCATTTTCAGTTGGTGGGCTATAGTCCCTGCGTTTTGATCAAAAATTGCGTATTTTTTGATAATTTGACGGGCTATAGTCCATGCATTTTTTTATCAAAAAGAGCATATTTTATTCATTTAGGTGAGCTTTTTGGTCATTTTGGTGGAATATGATCCCTGCGTTTTGATCAAAAATTACGTTTTTTGGTTATTTTGGTGGGCTACAGTCAATGCAATTTAGTCAAAAAGTGGATATTTTTTGACTTTTTGGTCGACTATAGTCCATGCCATTTAGTCCAAAGTTGCGTATTTTTGGTCAATTTGGTGGGCTATAGTCCATGCATTTAAGTCAAAATTGGATATTTTTGGGCACTTTCTTGGGCTATAGTGCATGCATTTATTGGGTATTTTCGTCATTTTGGTATGCTATAGTCCATTTTTTTATCAAAAATTACGTATTTTAGGTGAATTTCGTGGGCTATAATTCATGCATTTCAGTCAAAAATTGGATATTTTTTGTCAATTTGGTAGATTTTAATCCAGGGCGTTTAGTCAAAAAATTGCGTATTTTTGATCAATTTGGTGGACTATAGTCCACACATTTTTTATCAAAAAGTGAGTATTTTAATCATTTTGGTGAGCTTAAGTCCATGCATTTTATTAAAAAATTGGGTATATTTGGTTCAAATTGGTGAGCTAAAGTCCATGCATTTTAGTCAAAAATTCGGTATTTTTGGTCAAAATGTTGGGCTATAGTCCATGCATTTTGATTAAAAATTGGGTATTTTTGGTCAATTTGGTGGGCTATAGTCCATGCTTTTTAGTCAGAAATTGGGTATTTTTGAATTTTTTTGTGGGCTAGATTGTCCATTTATTTTAGTCAAAAATTGGGTATTTTTGATTATTTTGGTGGGCTATAGTCGATGCAGTTTTATCAAAAATTGCTTTTGGTTAATTTTTACCCCATTTTGTGTATTTTGCATCGGCTATTGCCTGTGGTTTTGGTCGATTTTGATCCCATTTTGCGAAATTTGCATGGGCAAAATCCTTTGCTTTTGGTCGCTATAGCGTTTGGAAACCAGTAAGTTTTTATACATTATAGCATGTATTTGTATTTTATCTATAATTTTGTACTTATGTTTTTTAACGTTGTGTTAAATAAAGTAGATACCTATCTACCTACCTACCTTTAATTTTGGTCGATTTTGACCTAATTTTACATGGGCTATAGACTTTCCTTTTTGTCGTATTTGTCCCCATTTTGTGCATTGTGCGTGCATGGGCCTTAGTTGTTGGTTCATTTTGAATTGATTTTTTTTTCTATATTTTGACCCGATTTTTCACACTTTGAATAGGTTGTATTTTTTTTTGCGTTTTGGCATTATGCCTGGACTATAGCTCTTTTTGACGATTTTTGCCCTGGGTGATTAATAACCAAGGAACCCATTTTTTAAAGTTCCCCCTGGCAAGAACAAAATAAATTTCAGGATACCCTCATATTTACCTTATCTGTCTTATGAAATTTCTAGACCCCCCCCCCCCTGATAGCCAAAAAATTATTTCAATACCCCCCTTTTCAGACTTGGAAAAAATTCAAGACCCCCCATTTAATCACCCCCCCCCCCCCCCTGCCATAAATAATGAACGGTCCCTAAATTACCTTTGATTTTGAACATTTTGCCTGCGGGCCCTATTGCCTGCTGTTAATCATCGCGCGGAAAAAGCAAATGATATCAAGCTTCACTGACTTTTAGTGCAAATATTCAACAATTTTTGGCGCCAAAAATCATTGAGGCAATAATTAATTCTTTGTGTCAAAACATCAGCGAACTGAGCTTTATACACAGTCATAATACTCTTGCACCAAGAACGACGATAGCTTAAAGGCCTGAGATCGACCTTTTTCTGTGCGTGGACTCAAAACGAACATGACCATACTAAATCAAGAAGCTCTTTAAGGAATGATTGGGTAAGGAAGTTATTATTGAACAGTAATTCGCATGATTTTGCGACACTTTTTGCAAAATTAATCTCTTGCTACTCTGGCCGCTTCACTAATTGATTCGCCACTGATTAAGACACTTTTAGAACACTTTTGGACCGACACACTTTTGTCAACTATATTCTTAATAAACGTTTAATTACCATTTATTACGGGCATTTATCTGCGCCCC